>JARQOC010000003.1:531733346-531843346 GCA_033576535.1 Allobates femoralis | reverse complement strand
TTTGCTTGTTTATATTTGAACCAAAATGTATTAAATCTGTAATGTAACAATGTGTTAAAGTAAACATTAAATAAAAGCGTTCTATACAAGGTACTTACATTGACAAAGAGGATATATCCATACAAAATTAGCAACACAAGGAGTTGAATTGCTCTAAGTGGACCTGAGGTATATGTCAATTTTATTTACATGAGACACAAATTGTCTGCAAAAATAGTGAAAATTCTTGGATTTGTGTTCGGGCAGTAGGGGGCAACTTCTATACTTATCTGTTGCCTCTCTATCACTTCACACGACTCATCACACTTTTTTTTCTGGATATGGAAGATACACATGAGCAGCCACTAAAGGGCATATACATATATCGTCTAAAATCTGCATGGCTATTGGATCAGATAAGAAAATCAAGCTCTGGCCTCAGCACCCCTAGTTTACAGCTTAAGAATATATATACAGCACATTTCATAGTAGGTTTTAAATGTGCAAAGGGACAACTGAAGTCATGAGCAGCCACTAAAGGGCATATACATATATCATGGTGGCAGGGTGGCTCAGTGGTTAGCAACTGCAGCCTTGCAGTGCTGAGGTCCTGGGTTCAATTCCCACCAAGGAAAACATCTGCAAAGAGTTTGTAGGTTCTCCCCATGTTTGTGTGGGTTTCCTTCGGGTACTCCAGTTTCCTCCCACACCTCAAAGACATACTGATAGAATGTTTAGATTGTGAGTCTCAATAGGGACAGTTTGACAAATGTATGTAAAGTGCCGTGGAATTAATAGCACTATTTAAATTAATAAATATTATTATCACTTCACACAACTCCCCACATATTTTTATTTTCGGATATGGAATATACACATGAGCAGCCACTAGAGGGCACACAGATATATCGTCTAAAATCTGCATGGCTACTGGATCAGATAAGAAAATCAAGTTCTGGCCTCAGCACCCTTAGTTTACAGCTTAAGAATATATATACAGCACATTTCATAGTAGGTTTTAAATGTGCAAAGGGACAACTGAATTCAAGACAATTTAACCCCAGCTTCTTCCTCTGGGATGCTTCTTCCAATTCTAGTGATTCTGAGATTTCGGCTGCTTATTTTCCAATACATTGTACTTATTAATAGTTGTACATTAGGCTGATAAAATTTGCATTTATGAATGTATCAGAAATGTAGTGGAAAAAAATTCATTTTCAGTATTTAAATTTTTATGTCCTTACACCATAGTCCTATTACACAGTATGCTTCATAAATAACATTTACCACACATCTACTATACTTCACAGTTTTTGAAACAGCCTTTTATTTTGTCGGAAGGGTTAAAAGTTTACCGGCAGTTTTCATTTTTTTCAGCAAAATGTCCAAAATGTTTTACAGACCTGTTTAACTTTGACTTTAAGCGGCCTATATGTCATAATCCTCCAAAAAATAATACCATTTTAAAAACTACACCCATTGAAGTATTCAAAATTATATTAAGGAAGTTTATCTTTTTAGGTGCTTCATATAAATTAATGGCAAGTGGAATAAAAAAATGAGACATATTCATTAAACTAAAATGTTGTTTTAGCCTCATATTTTTAATTTTCACTAGATGTAATGAGAAAGAACACACTGAAAAATCCCCTGAAAAAAATCAATTTCTACTGAATGCACATATACCTGATATGTGGTCAGAATCTACTGTGTGGGTACACGACATGACGCACAAGGAAAGGAGCGCTATTTGACTTTAAGAGCACAATTTGTAATTGTTTGTGGACACCATGTCTTTTTTCTAGAGCCCCCAAAACGTTCAAAGAGCAGAAACCTCTCAGAAGTGGCCCTATTTTGGAAAATACACCCTTGTAGGAAGGTTTGTAACGTCCTTTAGCTACCCTGAGGTAGGAGGCCGTAGACCTCTGAAATGCATAGGTGATAGGACGCTAGTCTGACAGCAGAACTCACCCTCCCAGGACGTCCTTCGCTAGATTGACAGACTCACAACAGCAGAATCCCCGTCTTCCCGGTCATGTGACCAATGACGCAAAGCTGATGTGGCAGTCAGGTGATGCGGAAGTGGGCACGCACGGCCCCAATACACGGCGTGCACTCCCACCGCCAACCACCACCAACCACCACTGCACTAAGGCCGGGGAAACAAGAATGAAAATGGGAAGCAAAGAGACTGAGGAGCGCTAATGAGCCACCTAAGGTATAGTGAATCATGATACACTGTTAATGTGATTTACACTTGTGTCCAGTAGGTGCCAAAGTGTATATATACATTGCAGAAGTGAAATTATATGGTTAGGAACTATTTTAATGCACTGAGCATGCTCAGTACACAAAAATCGGGTCCGAGAAACCATCCGATGTTTTCTCGGACCTGTGCTCCACACGCCTCCATGTTATGGGCCACGGATCATGTCTGATCCGATTCAGTCTGATTTGATCCACTGTTCCCAAAATCGTAGCAGTCTCCAATTTTGGGTACAGAAAAAAATCGGACAGAATCGGATCCTGCAAAAATCGGATGACAATAAGGCCAAATCCGATGTGATCCGTGGCCCATAGGATAATATGGGAGCTAAATCGGATCCGTTCTTGTCCGTGGGGTCCTACAAAATGTAGGATCCCATGGACAGGAAAAAATATGCAGTGTGAAACCAACCTAAGGCGGCCGTCACACGGTGAGATATCTTGCACGATATCGTTGAAGCGATCTCCTTTTTGATCGCTTAAGCGATATCGGGCAAGATATCGTTGCATGTAATCAAGCGATTCACGATGGTAAATCGCTTGATCGTGACATCGCTGATCTGAGGTTCGGTTCTCAGATCTAGCGATGAACGATGCAACGATCTGCATCATCGTGGTGTATGACACCACGATGATCCATCTCCCAGCGACCGCGCCTATGCTGGGAGATGGTAACTATGGTACACGTCGGGTAACTAAGCGACGCGCGGCGCCTAGTTACCGATGTGTACCATAGTAACGAGCGAGATCGCGGCTCCGCATCGCTGGTGAGTCTGTCTGTGTGACATCTCACCAGCGATGTGAGCGATATTGTAAGCGATTGCGCGTGCACGTGATCGCTTACAATATCGCTAAAGATGTCGCAGCGTGTGACGGCCCCCTAACAAGGAGAAATCAAAAAGAAAAGGCAAATAGTACACAATTGCAGATTAACAAACAGACAGAACAATCCCTGAAGATAACAACAGAAGGCAGATCCTGGACCACATACTTCATTATTGTCTAAGAGAGCAAGAAGTATATTTCAGTAAACAGACAAAAATATGACAACAAATTATATATATGTATCATATCTTGTTAACCACTTTTAGAAGCTAAAGGCAACAACCTGTGATTGGCAAGCACAATATAACTGGAGGAATCACACTGAACCACAAAGGTAGGATATAGATGCAATCACTCATAGGTTACAAAATAAAAGGAATTTAGACACTGAGTGTTCACTTAAGATATTTTAGTATAATACCACATTGGTCTAAAGCCTCCGCCACAATGACACCACTCACTTGAGTCCAACAAAAATACCCAGACAACGTAAGTAAATATCTGTGGGTTTATATATAGAATTGAAAACAAATAGGGGACTTTAACAGATCATTCTAAATTGATTTCAGTACCAACCACATCCTTAGATGACACACCCCTCAAAAATGAACAATTAAGAATTATAGCGTCATCTTTAGAAGGTAAGATTAAAAAAACAGCTAAAGGTCAGTACTACCCACATAAAACCAACAAATCACAAATACGGGTTCCTGTTATAGGTTCAACAACCATACATGTTCCCAGAACGAAGTGAAAAAGTGAAGCCCAGCAACACAACTGGCAACAAATGGGTTACCCACACAAGACTCAAAGGAACACCTTGAGGATCACCTAAGGACACTCAAGACCTGTTGCAAAAGTCACCAACAAAGAAACCTGCACATGAGATAAATATCTACTTTTACCACTGAAGCTACAATAGTCCATGAAATGGACACCTAGAGGACTACCAATATCAAAGTAGTCCACTCATAGAGTACCATATTGTGCCTATTTTTAACTTCAATATTAACTTCAATTTTAATATTATACAATTTAAAAAAACTACCTTATATATTTTTAACCAGTAAAGTTCCTTAAATTAACACCATTGTTAACCATCGATTAAGACAAGGTTACAGTTGTGGCCAAAAGTATTGACACCCCTGCAATTCTGTCAGATAATACTCAGTTTCTTCCTGAAAATGATTGCAATCACAAATTCTTTGGTATTATTATCTTCATTTAATTTGTCTTCAATGAAAAAACACAAAAAAAATTTGATGTGATCTCTGGTCATAAATCAGCTGAGAGAAACTTAAAACAAAAGCTAGATAAAACAGCTAGAAACTTCCCATTGGATCATGAGAATGAGCTCATTGATGGATTCTCAATGAACCTTTTCTGCAGCCAGACAGTACAGAACACAGACTATACAAGGCAAACACAAGAAAAAACGTTAATGAAACCCAATTACAAAAAGGATTTTTAGCCAAAAATACATACAGTGTTGGCCAAAAGTATTGACACCCCTGCAATTCTGTCAGATAATACTCAGTTTCTTCCTGAAAATGATTGCAATCACAAATTATTTGGTATTATTATCTTCATTTAATTTGTCTTCAATGAAAAAACACAAAAGAGAATGAAGCAAAAAGCAAAACATTGATCATTTCACACAAAGCTCCAAAAATGGGCCAGACAAAAGTATTGGCACCCTCAGCCTAATACTTGGTTGCACAACCTTTAGCCAAAATAACTGCGATCAACCTCTTCCGGTAACCATCAATGAGTTTCTTACAATGCTCTGCTGGAATTTTAGACCATTCTTCTTTGGCAAACTGCTCCAGGTCCCTAATATTTGAAGGGTGCCTTCTCCAAACTGCCATTTTTAGATCTCTCCACAGGTGTTCTATGGGATTTAGGTCTGGACTCATCGCTGGCCACCTTAGAAGTCTCCAGTGCTTTCTCTCAAACCATTTTCTAGTGCTTTTTGAAGTGTGTTTTGGGTCATTGTCCTGCTGGAAGACCCATGACCTCTGAGGGAGACCCAGCTTTCTCACTCTGGGCCCTACATTATGCTGAAAAATTTGTTGGTAGTCTTCAGACTTCATAATGCCATGCACACGGTCAAGCAGTCCAGTGCCAGAGGCAGCAAAGCAACCCCAAAACATCAGGGAACCTCCGCCATGTTTGACTGTAGGGACCGTGTTCTTTTCTTTGAATACCTCTTTTTTTTTCCTGTAAACTCTATGTTGATGCCTTTGCCCAAAAAGCTCTACTTTTGTCTCATCTGACCAGAGAACATTCTACCAAAACATTTTAGATTTTCTCAGGTAAGTTTTGGCAAACTCCAGCCTGGCTTTTTTATGTCTCGGGGTAAGAAGTGGGGTCTTCCTGGGTCTCCTACCATACAGTCCCATTTCATTCAGACGCCGACGGATAGTATGGGTTGACATTGTTGTATCCTCGGACTGCAGGGCAGCTTGAACTTGTTTGGATGTTAGTCGAGGCTCTTTATCCACCATCCGTACAATCTTGCGTTGAAATCTCTCGTCAGTTTTTCTTTTCCGTCCACATCTAGGGAGATTAGCCATAGTGCCATGGGCTTTAAACGTCTTGATGACACTGCGCACGGTAGACACAGGAACATTCAGGTCTTTGGAGATGGACTTTTAGCCTTGAGATTGCTCATGCTTCCTCACAATTTGGTTTCTCAAGTTCTCAGACAGTTCTTTGGTCTTCTTTCTTTTCTCCATGCTCAATGTGGTACACACAAGGACACAGGACAGAGGTTGAGTCAACTTTAATCCATGTCAACTGGCTGCAAGTGTGATTTAGTTATTGCCAACACCTGTTAGGTGCCACAGGTAAGTTACAGGTGCTGTTAATTACACAAATTAGAGAAGCATCACATGATTTTTCTAACAGTGCCAATACTTTTGTCCACCCCCTTTTTTATGTTTGGTGTGGAATTCTATCCAATTTGGCTTTAGGACAATTCTTTTTGTGTTTTTTCATTAAGGACAAATTAAATGAAGATAATAATACCAAAGAATTTGTGATTGCAATCATTTTCAGGAAGAAACTGAGTATTATCTGACAGAATTGCAGGGGTGTCAATACTTTTGGCCACAACTGTATATTGTAAAGTGAAGTACTTTAATAAAAGGACTACCGTATATACTCGCGTATAAGCCGAGTTTTTCAGCCCAAAAATTGGGCTGAAAAGTCCCCCCCTCGGCTTATACGCGAGTCACTGTATACTGTATACAATGTATACAGTATACAGTGCCCCCCCCATATCAGTATACAGGCCCCCCCTTGGGTAGTAATCCTGTAAAGGAAGAGATTAGTATACTTATCCCTCCACTGTCCCGCTGCCGCTGTCCCGCCGCCATCACGCTGCTCCATCTTCATCCAGCGTCTTCCGTCTTCTTCCGTCTTCCTCCGGTGGGCGCAGGCAATGACGTTATTGTCTGCGCGCCAGAGGAAGAAGCCGGAAGAAGACGGAAGACGCTGGATGAGGATGGAGGAGCGTGATGGCGGCGGCGGGACAGCGGCAGCGGGACAGTGGAGGGATAAGTATACTAATCTCTTCCTTTACAGGATTACTACCCAAGGGGGGGCCTGTATACTGATATGGGGGGGCTGCTGTATATACCTCTGGGGCTGTATATACCTCTGGAGCTGCATATACCTCTGGGGCTGCTGTATACTACCACTGGGGCTGCTGTATATACCTCTGGGGCTGCTGTATACTACCACTGGGGCTGCTGTATACTACCACTGGGGCTGCTGCTGTATACTACCACTGGGGCTGCTGCTGTATACTACCACTGGGGCTGCTGTATACTACCACTGGGGCTGCTGTATACTACCACTGGGGCTGCTGCTGTATACTACCACTGGGGCTGCTGCTGTATATACCACTGGGGCTGCTGTATACTACCACTGAGGCTGCTGCTGTATACTACCACTGGGAAGGCTGCTGTATACCACACTGTTGGGGGCTGTATACTTGTGCTGGGGTCCACCCTCGGCTTATACACGAGTCAATATGTTTTCCCAGGTTTTGGGGGCAAAAGTAGGGGGTCGGCTTATACACGGATCGGCTTATACACGAGTATATACGGTACTTCAATTATACATTGCATTCCTTAAGCGACACCATAATTATATAAAAGGTAGCACTCAGCTTGTAACATATACTTAACAAAATGTAATTGATGAGGAGGAATATATGCGGTATCACCTGAGACTTATAGCAGAACCCAAAAAGAAAACCCAAAGGCTAGCTCCGGTGTACAACCCAAATGCCTCGTAAAAATGTCCTTTATGGACTTCGAAATGCTTCATGAAGGTTTATAACATTGGAACATGAAAAGGAAAAATTATATTTTCCAAAAAATGTTGGTTTTACCCTGAATTTTAAATCTTCCTAAGTCGTAATCTTGCTGGGCACACAGCAGGGTTCCAAAATGAAAGTCGCTATTGCAGTGCTATTTTGGTGAGAATTGATTGTGGGCTCTATTTCACATTTGCAAAGTCCCAAGGTGCCTAAATAGCAGAAACTCCCTTACAAGTGACCTCATTTTGGAATCTATACCCTCTCAAAAAAATCACCGAGAGATGTTTAAACACCCAGATTCCTCACAAAAGTTTATATCATTGGGATTCGAAAATGAAAAAGTATCTGCATTAACATTGTTTTATACCCATATATTTCATTGTCACATGGAATAAAAGGATAAAATGGATGACGCAATTTCTCCTGAGCATGGCAATATCCCCATATGTGGTTGAAAACTTCTGTTTGGAAACATGGTGAGGCTTGGAAGGAAAGAAATGCTATGTGACTTTTGTAGCCCAAATTTGTCTGGTATAGTATACGTGCCCACTTGCAGAGACCTCTAGGTACTAGAACAGCAGAAAACATTAAAAAGCAAACCCACTTTAGAATCTACACCCCTAAAGAAACTCTTCTAGTGGTGGCCTGAGAATTTTCAACCCAGCGGTGCTTCACACATTTTTATAATGCTGTCCACCATGCAGTAAATGTGATGATTATTTTATTATCGCAATCAGGGATTTACACTAAAAAAGAGTTTGTATCAAAATGTATTTGTTTTTGCATCACCATATTCTGAGAGCTATAATTTTATGTTTTCAATCAAATCTCTGGAAATTGAGAGACAGAAAAGTGCAATGGGTCTTATTGCCAAAAATTATAATCAATTATGGTTAGATTTTCCTACCTGGGCTAGTTATGAAACCCACAACTAGTATATTCGTTTATACAGCTGCTGCTGGATTAGCACTTCCACATGCAAAGTGGCGTACATAAAGAAATCCAAGGCATGGTGCTCCTACGATCCACACTGCTGTCAAGGAATGGAGACCACACAATGTCTAAATGCAGTGATGGTATGGTTTATTCCAACACATTTCGGGTCTGTCCCAGCTGCTCAGGCTACAGCACATTGCTAAGCAATGTCAGGATCAGTGCAAACTCCTCTCCCCTTGCCTTGATTGGACTCTGGCCTGTCTGCATCCTGCATCTATAGGGCTGTGTGGGCATGGCAATGTGAGAGCAGAGAAAGGGCAAGAAAGATCCTGAGCTGTGTGGGCAGTCGGCAGAGGAGCCAGATGACAGATCAGAGAAGCTTGTGCCAAGGAAAGGCGAGAGGAGTTTGCACTGATCCTGACATTGCTGACATTTGCACTGATCCTGACACTGTGCTGTAGCCTGAGGACCTGGGACAGCCCCAAAACGTGTCGGAATAAACCATACCATGACTGCATTCAGACCTTGTGTAGTCTCCATTCCTTGACAGCAGCGCGGATCGTAGGAGCACCATCCCTTGGATTTTTGTTTTCCATGGAAGAAACTGCACAGGATTGATTTTTTGCTGGAGGTGTTGAAGTTTTTATTGGTACTATTTTGAACGACATAATTATTTTTAAGCATTTTTTTATTTTTGGAGAGGAGAGTTAAAAAAAAAATCAACTATGCAAGAATAGTTTTTATTTAAATATACTAGACTCACCCCAAGTTATCTCATATGTTTGATTGCAGTTGTTACTGCCATAAGAGTCACAGTCAGGTGCTAGGTTCAGGAGGGCAATAACTTTTAAAATAGTTTGTTCTTTAAAGAGGACCTGTCACCAAACCAGGCATGGTGATCTAGTTACAGCACTGGATGCAGCATGTCTGCAGCATGCAGACAAGGGGTCCCCCAGCACTTGAGCAGCCCTGTACCCCACCGCTGCCAATCACTCTCTCCCTCTTCAGCAGCATTTAAACAGGTTTTTTTCTCTCTCCAGAAAGTCCTTTAGCCCTGCCCCCGAGGGGCGGAGCCAAACGGCAAGTTCTGAAAAAAAACAAAAACTGTTTAAATGCTGCTGAAGAGGGAGAGAATGATTGGCAGCGGTGGGCAGATTAAACATGCAGGGGGTGTGAATCTGCCCTTGGCTGCAGCCCCTAGCCACCTCCTTAATGGCTGTAGCATGTAAGTTTTCTAAGTGTATTATCTCGGGGTACAGGGCTGCTCAAGTGCTGGGGGATCTCTTGTCTGGATGCTGCAGACATGCTGCATCCAGTGCTGTAATTAGATCGCCATGCTTGGTTTAGTGACAGGTCCTCTTTAAGTATTTTCATGGGTTTCCTCCAGCTGCTCAAATTTTTACCCACACTCCAAAGACATACTGATAACGGATTTCGATTGTGATCCCCAATGGGTACAATTATGATAATGTCTATAAAGATCTGTATAATTAATGGTGCTACATAAGTGAGTATATAATAATACTGTAGAGCAGTATACGGTATATTCTACAGGACTGATATGCTTTATTCATATTACTCTCTTTATTTTGGATCTGAAACTACTTGGGATTTAGTGCCATGAAATACATTCCCACTGACCTACTTAGTGTGTAACTCATAAAAGACAGAATACAAATATCCTTCTGTGTATTTACATAGTCAGCATCTATAACTGATCATTTAGCACATTCATGTTTGATGTCCTATTTATTTTATAGTTAAGCACTCTTTTAGAATTATAGTCTTTAGATTATAACATTGTAGGGAATATCTACAGATCAGCATTAGGATTGATGTTATTTGGAATGGAAAACTAAGAGTGCTTAAATTTCCAGGTCTCCTGATAACATAAATCAAAAACTGAGAGAATTGGGCTTTTTGCATATTAAGTACATGATATATTTCTGATGAACTTACGCTATCTGTATCGGGTCAGGTCAATGATCCAGTTATAATCAATTGTTCTTATGGTTAGTAGATTAATGGTAATTGTTGGTACACAGTGGGTTACACAAAGCAATACACCTCTAAAGTGGCATACCAATGATGAACGTAAAGTAAAATGCTGCAATAGGAACTTAGAGGGTATAAGGAAGAGGTAAGAGTTTTCATGAATCCCAAGATGCGCCTGTCACCAATGGACGAGGTCTGAATATTTATAGTGTATCATTTAGTCATATAAAGATCACGTTTGCTTTGTGAGCTGTCAAGATAACGTGCTTGTGTCTTAATCATTCAATTCTGACTTAGACATTGTATGGGTGGATATTGTTTGTACACATCTCTTCCCATAACACTAACACCAAAAGAGATTTGCAGTGTTTTGTTTAATTCATCCGTGAAGTGAAACGTGGCTCCTCAAATGTACAAAGACATCCTTGTCACCCTCAAATATAACAGTCCATGCGTATCATCATTGCCGCTAACAAGAGCTGACCAGAGTGTGTCTGCAGTGTCCAGGAAAGAGAATTCAAGCCATTCCATTCTCTTCACAATGGGACCTTTGTCCTGATATAAACAGAGTTTGATAGACATTGTCATTACAGGGATAGAAAACATCAACTAACCCAAGTTAAGAAACTGGTGAATGTGATTTGCTGAGAACCCGTCAGTATAGACATTGTTCTATTGTGAGCCTTGGAAACCTCTGTCTATGTCTCGCTTCCTGGCCACCAAGCAGGATACATTTTGTGTTATCAGAAAATCAATACTTTTATCTTTGTATGGTGACTCAATGGGGGAAAAAGCCTCTAAATGTGACACCACAAAGAAATTCAATGTCAAAGACAAGTTGTATTGACACTGACTACTTTATTGACAGCATTCATTAACATCATTGATTAAAAAGCATGCAGGAACTGTTAGAGAGAACCCATTTAATCTGGACATACAGTAGCTGAATCTGATATACCGTAAATCTTTAGGCAAATATTACCCAAAAATACAATACAATAAACAAACCCCAAGGTCATGTTAACATAGGATCATTGCATGACCGCAAACAAAACCACAAGTAAGGACGATTTTCACTGTGTTCGTATGAACCATGACTTTAAAATCAATAGGTATATAAGAGGCTGTTGAGTTCAGGTCAGTTAACTCGTTACTCTTCCCAAAATCGAGGTCTGTACATGGACAGTGATACTCTGACATATAACGTCGGCCGTGAGCTCAATTCACATTGGCATTTTGTTGTCCATTTTCACCTTAACTTGCAGAGGTCTTTCAAAGTATAGAATGTCTAAAGGCCCCGTTACACCTAGCGACGCACCAGCGATTCTGACAACGATACGACCTGGTAGGTATTGCTGCAGCGTCGCTATGTGGTCGCTGGTGAGATGCGACACAGGCAGATCTACTCATGGATGCGGCGACCCCCGACTGTTGTTGGGATCCGTCACTGTCACGGGCGTAACATGGAGATCATTGGTCGTTTTCCCTGTCATACACACCGATGCAGCAAGCCCAGCAGGAGACAGACGACGAAAAAATGGTCCAGGCCATTCCGTAATGATCAGCGATCTCACAGCGGGGGGCCACTCGCTGCTACGTGTCACATGCAGCGATATCGCTGGAGAGGTCGCCGCAATGGCACAAAAACTGTAATGTTGCAGCGATATCGTTAGCGATATCGCTGCGTGTAATGGGGTCTTAAGTTAGACTAAACTAGGGTAGTGATTAGTACATAATCACTTTTTACACTACCTAGAAAAAGTTTATTTTAATGTATTTTCCGATAAAGAGTATATATTTTTTGTAATGCTGGATATGTAATTTGCTGAAATATTGTAATATTGTTAATATGATTACCCTATTTTGCTGCCTTCCTACAAAAAACATGCTAAACTGCTGTATCAAATGCTTAGATCCATATATTGTGTATGTATCTGTAAAGGTACCGTTATACGGTACGATATCCTGAATGATATCACTTCAACGTCACGGGTTTGTAGTTGTTCAAACGACATCGTTAGGACGTTGTTGCGTGTAACACCGAGATACGACTACGATAAATTGTTGGATCGCTGATCGCAGATTTGAGAACATGTTCTCAAATCAGACGATCATTGTTCAGCCAACCTGCTGCATTGTTGTGTGTGACACCGCGATAACGATGTCATTCACAACTTCGCCCATTCATATCAGTGAACAAGTATCGTTCGCTAGGTTGTGCGAACGATATCTGCTCGTTGAATCGTTGTGCGTCGTGCACTATATCTAGGCGTGTGACATCTCACCAACGATGTCAAAACGATGTCCTAACGACTGCGCGCCCCCGAGATCGTTAGTGATATTGTTTCAATATTGCAGCGTGTAACGGTACCTTAAGGGTCACATGAGCTGAGGTGTTCTTTTGTGCCCCTGAGCACCAGTGATATTGGTTCATCTGTGAGTAAGTGTGATGTTATTCTTTTCACAGGTCTTCAGTTAGGTTGCATATCATCAGATAATACAACATCTCCAGATATAAAGCAATAGCAAGGGAGGATTCAGTCCAGAGTAAATAAACTGAACTTAACTGGTAGAACTGGTAAAATACAGTGCTGCGCAAATGAATTGGGGCAAAACAAGTTTTTCTTGCATTATTTTTCCTATTTCTGATAAGTGCTGTATCAGTTTTTGGTGTCGTTTTTCTTTTTCTTCCACATTTCCCTTTTCGTTTTGGAGAAAACGATCCAGTTTCATTGTGTGCAAATTATTCTTGAAACGGTAGATTTTCCAATACCAAAGGTGGAAGCGATTTCTCTTACAGTCAGACTTGTATGTTCATTAAGAGTAATAATTCTAGACCTCTTCCGTGGAGTAACATCCATTTTTACAGGCACGAATCACACTGAGAGAAAAAGTACACTAAACTACTCCTCATAGAAACAAGCTCTCAGCTGAAGCTGAGGGGGCAGCTAGCTGTTATTTTCTGACTAAAACCAGTCAAACCACATTTTGTTACTCAAGGTTGTACACTCACACCTCTTCAAAGCAGTTAAAACTGGTTTGAATCACTGACTGGTAACCCCAAGTTACGATTTTACTTAAAAAAATTAATTGTCCCAATTAATTTGCACAGCACTATATATATATATACACAGTAGTTAGCAGATACAAGGCTTGGATTTCACAACTTCTGTTTTACAAGGAGGCACAGACATAACTCTTAGAACTACTTGTTAACAATAATGATAAAACCGAACTTTGAAGTTTGGTGTTCGTACCAAAAATCAGTGTTTGGGTTTGGAGTTTGGATGCTTTATGTATGCAAACCACTGGAATGAGCATCGTTGTGCTCAGGTACACTTGGTGCTTATGTAATTATACAAAATCACTATACACCCTATGTCTATAAAGGTTCTCATGATTATGGGTACATTTCTTCTATAAGGTGTAAAAGTAATTGGAATTAAGTAACACTCCTTTTTGATTTATCAATAAAGTGGGCACCACTATGGAGTTTAGGTTACATAAAATATAACTTTTATTGGTAATATAAAAGCAGACACATGAACGTTATGAAAACGAAGGTACAGGGAAGTTCCAAAAACAGCTGCAGTGAGGTAGTAACCCCCTAGGTGTTAACTGTACACACTAAGGTGCAATTCACAATAGTATTAAGTTACACAAATAAGGCAAGTGTTAACAGACAGATTAAGGAGTAGTACCATTACATCAATCACTCACCCATTGTGTACTTGTAGTGATGAACCAGGCGGTTCCCCAGGGGGCCCTGTCCTGCAGCACGCCCCTAACAGCTGTTTCGCCGCTGCTTAGTCGCAGGGGCTTAGCCCAGTGCGAGCTGCTTGCAGTGTTTGAGTACCTCTTACTGGGGGGAAAATCAGTATTATCAGATGTAGTGTGTACAAAAAAATGACAAAACCATGCCCTCCCACGGAAGTGCTTTGTTTATGGCTAGCTGTATGTGTATGAAGAACTGAACTGCCCAATCAGTGACTTCTAATGAGGTTTGGGTCAAGTTTGGGTCCAGTACAGAACAGTTCACTTGTCCGCTCATCTCTACTTGTTAGTAACAAGATTTCAACAATATGGCACAGGTGCCTTATATATTTAATTTCAACTACCGTAACTTCAGAACCCGTAACTGGTACCCGGTAAATTCCAGTGATACCCTGGCTAGTATTTTTCCACCAAGACACCCAAGTCCAGCATACACGTTGCCACTTCAGCCCCACTTCGTCTGTGCTTTCTCAGGGTTACCCACAATCCACAGGTATGAAGTATACCTGTGGATTGTGGCTAACCCTGAGAAAGCACAGACGAATTTGGGGCTTAAGAGGCAATGCGCATGCTGCACTTGGGTGTCTTAATTGAAAAATGCTAGAAATGCCAGGGTTGGGTTCCAAGCCGTACCAACTGTAGCTGAGCTCTTCTGTCTTGTTTGTACAAGTCCCCAGGGTCTTTTGGTCATATTAGGATCCAAAGTGCCATATTATCAAATACAGTTCAAGGGCTTGTGAGCCTCCCAGGGTTCTTTGGGGACTCTGTATCCGGGTGCCTACTGTAAGAGGATGTCACTGATGGTCTACCAGGACCCATAACCCTAGGGTCACTTGTTAAAAGGGAAAAATAATACAAAAAAAGTCTCGTGACGCCACCTGTGGTATCTGGTGATGGCACCTGCGCTGCTGCAGACCTCCAGGGATGATGGACGGGCAGCTTGGGTAGTATAGCTCCCCACAGGGGAGCGGAGTCCCCGGGGCAGTGATGGGATGATGGGGATTTGTACAGGGAGGCAGTTAGGCAGCTGGCCTGCTGCTATGCAGTCTCTAGGCCGGACAGGTTCAGGGATGGACAAATGCACACACACACTGGGAATCGTTTCTGTACCTTTACTGGTATTTTAACAGGCACTGTCCAGGGTACACTCCAGGTGGTCGGGTCGGGATGGCACTTCTGGATTTCCACAGTGAGTGTTTGATAAGGTCTCCTTGTCTCTTTTCCCTTGGTGAAGTCCCCTGACCTGTATAGAACTAGGCCTGACCTCCTCTGTGTCTCTCTCTCTCTCACCCGTGTCGTAGTGTCGAGAACCTTTGTGTGGGTTACCGCTATAGCTTCTCTTGCGGTCCCTGGCTCCCCTGTTGGTTGCGTTTTGGGTGTCCAGGAGACTTCTCTCCTCGGTGAACCAGTGTTTTCTGCTGGGCTTGATGCTCTCCTGCAGACTCAGACTCCGGTGTCCGGGTTGCTTCCTGGGGTGAACCGGTATGGCTCGTCTGCCCCCAGTCTGCTCCTTTACTCTGTCTTCCCTACGCCTTGCCTTCGACCTAACTCTCAGGCCCTCACACTG
Source organism: Allobates femoralis (assembly GCA_033576535.1). Taxonomy (NCBI): domain Eukaryota; kingdom Metazoa; phylum Chordata; class Amphibia; order Anura; family Aromobatidae; genus Allobates; species Allobates femoralis. The sequence continues at coordinate 531,827,675 of JARQOC010000003.1, read as the reverse complement.
GCTAGGCTAGTCTACTATCATGGGCCTAGCACGGCTCTGACACACCTGGACTTCTTCCTCAGTACCGCTCTGTACTGAACTGATTCTTCACAGTCCTCTCAGGAACTGCACTGCCTAACTCCGCCCCCAGCAATGGTATTTATAGGGGATCTTGCTTAACGGCAGCAAGTGGAGCTCCCCCTATTGGCCTAGGGTGGATGTTGTATGTAAGGGTACCTACTGTGGAAATCCTTCTATGCTTTAGGTGGTTCTGTGGCTACCTGTAATGGCAGGCCGCCACACTTGCTACCTCAGAGAGTCTCCTCTTTGCACACACATCCAAAATTTGGCCTAGTCTGTCACCATACTTGTTGCTGGCTTCACTTTCTTCACTTCACCACTGATTGGCTGACATGCTCTAATGAGGAAATAGCTCTCTTCTTTCTCAAAAGATTCTCACATCTGTAGGGCTGGCTCATAGTAACCTTTTTTGTACCTTGTGCATGAAATGTTACTTTCACATTACTTTTCCTTACATATTTCCATTTGGAGGCATTATTCATACATTAAACAGTTGCATCAAACACCAACATTGAGGAATGTATTATTATAGCATTTCAATCATATCAAAATTCACAATAGCAATGTCTGCAGGTGGTGTTGGCCATCTTCTCACCTCTTTACACATGTTGCAACTTGAATACAGGGACAGCAGAGTCCTCAGTGTTTGTGGTCTGCCTGCTAGGAGCCATAGTGAGGTGAGGGCAGGAACTGGATCTACACAACTTGCTCACTCAGTGATTATAATGATGCTAGAGCCATAGAGGGCACTGTGCAGGTGCGATTCTGGGCAAATCAAACTTGCAGCCTGTGGTCTTGATGGCAGATGAGTGTGAGTGGATCACAGTAGCATACATACCTTGCATTCTTTGTAGCAGAAACAGTGATAAAAATCAGTAGCAATGTCAGAACAACGCTCTAAGGGTGTGTGCACACGATGAGTATACGCAACGTTTTGGATGCAGCGTCTTGCTGCTGCGTCCAAAACGCTGCGTCGTACAGTACTAGCATAGTGGATGGGATTTCAAGAAATCCCATCCTCACTATGCTTAACCCGCCCACAGCGTCTTTGGGCTGCGGTGCGGGTTGCCAGGGGTCTGCTCCTCTGCAGCATGTTTATTTCATGCTGCGGAGTCGGAAGTGGCTCCCATCGGATGACTGCAGGGAGAAGCCGCTCCGCACCCGCCGCACATGGTGAGTACAGGGTGACTGCAGTCTCCCTGCGGCCACCTGCAGTTTCTCTCACGTCCGGAGGAGCCGAATCCAACACGCAGCTCCTCCGGACCGTGTGCACGCACCCTAACTGTGACTGTAATGATTCCTTCAGTGAAAACACTGTGCAGACTCTGCTTCTCTTCCTCTTTCACTGTGTCTGCTATGAATACGAGTAAATATATTGTAAAAACTCACATCGCCCCACTCACCCTCCCTTCGAGCACCTGTTATCAGGACCGCAGAGTGTAGGTCTACTGTGCTGCCCAGATACTCCCCTACATAGTGCTCTCTGTGGCTCTAGCATCCTAATGATCACAGTTAATGTGGTGCTGTGCCTCCAAATTTCAGCATCTGTTTTCAGTAATAAGGCAGCGAAAAAGGATAATTAACGTTAATGCAATATTTTTGCATATTATATTTACAGCTTTAAAATAAACATTGAAAAAACTTGTTATTCTTTAAGAACACTAAACTGGCCATAGATGTTATTTTAGTCTAACAGCACGAAATGTTGACATAAATCAAAGGGGATCAAGCTTCAGGCCCAAAAAACGTCTCTGGATAAGTTCTCACAATGAATTTTTGACGTCGATCATTTTTGCTGCTTAAACTGTGCATTGGAAGGGATTTATAAAAATCTCATTCCCACTGTGCTTTTCTTTTACACTACATATTCTCACCTGCCGTACGTGTTTTAAACCAGTGACATGTCAATTTCCCTTGCATTTCTCTGAGTTTTATGTGCAGATTTTTCTTATAGAATTATATTACATGCAGAAAATCTGTAGGTACAAAACCACACATGACTATCAATAAAGTTTTGTCAAAGCTAAATATCAAAAAGTATCAAAAACAAAGCAGCTTAACCTCTTAGTTACCAAGAAATTTTGGCCATAAAGGGGAACCTGTCACCAGGTTTTTCCCATATAAACTGAGGCCACCATCAGTAAGCCCTTTTATATACAGCATTCTGGAATGCTGTATATACAGTTGAAACCAGAAGTGTACATACACTACTTAAAAATATATTGGCTGATTTCTTATACAGCATTCTAGAATACTGTATAACTGGTGACGTCTTCACTTTCCTGACCAGGCCAAATTTTTTTAAATCTGAGCAGTGTAATTTTATGTGGTAATAACTCCAGAATGCTTCAACGTATCCCAGTTATGCTGAGATTGGTTTTTCATGGCACATTGTACTTTGTTAGTAGCAAATTTAGCTTGATATTTATTTGTGAATATATCATAATTTTGGTGTAAATTATGAAAGTTTAGAAAATGTAAAACTTTCAATGTTTATATCTTTGAACCAGTTAGTCATGCTGTACAAAACAATAAAAATAAATAACATTTCCCATATGTCTACTTTACATCTGCATAATTTTTCAAATGTCATTTTATATTGGTAGGATGTTAGAAGGGATAAAAGTGTTATTGAAAATTTATGGACGAAGACAAAAAGGCAGAAGTGAGCAAAGCAGTCTACAAACATGGCTTAGTTACACCATTGCTGTCAGGAGGAATGGGCCCAAATTCCTTCCAACTATTGTGAGAAGCTTGTGGAAGGATATCCAAAACGTTTGACCCAAGTAGTAAAGTTTAAGGGCAATGGTACCAAATACTAATGAAATGTATGTAAACTTGTGACTTTGCAGAAAGTAATAAAAATGCCTTAAAACATTTTCTGTTTCATTATTCCTGCATTTGGCAAATATAACTAATTATAGGAATCCTAAATTGCCTAAAACAGGAAAAGTTTATTTTAATTTCAGTCAGATAGTGAGAAAAACATGCATGTGTGTCTTTTTATTTAGTGTACAGTATGTAAACTTCTGGTTTCAACTGTAAGTCAACAGGCCAATCTGCATAATGTAAAAAAAAACCCAGCCTTTATTATACTTACCTGCAGGGAGGTCTGGTCCGATAGGAATCTCGGATTTTGATCCAACATCTCCTCTCTTCTGGTGACTGCCGTCTTCCTTTTCTGCTTTGTGCAGATGACACACCCTATATCACCCACACACAGATTCTGCCCTGTACATGTGCACTTTTCTCTGCACTGTTGAGGGCAACATGAAATACTGTAACGCGTAGGTGCTGAGAAGAGTCAAAGAGCGCCCGAGCAAGTGCTAGATTACTGTATATAAGGCCTTATTGGTGGTGGCCTCAGCTTGTATGCAAAAAAATTGGTGATGTGTTCACTTTCCTCACCAGGCCAAATGTATTAAATCTGACCAGTGTTATTTTATGTGTAATAACTCCAGAACACTTCAATGGATCCCAGTGATTCTGAGACTGTTTTTTCATAACACATTGTACTTTGTTAGTGGCAAATTTAGCTTGATATTTTTTGTATTTGTGAAAATAGCAGAATTTTGGTTCAAATTTTTTTAATTTTACAATTTTCAAACTTTTAATTTTTATGTCCTTACACCAGTTAGTCATGCTGTATAAAATAATAAAAATGAATTGCATTTCCTATATGTCTACTTTGCATCTGCCTCATTTTTAAATGTAATTTTATTTTGGCAGAAGGGATAAAGTCTAGCAGTAATTTGTCATTTTTTCAAGAAATTTACAAAATCCATTTCTTTAGGGACCTATTCAGATTTAAACGAATTTTAAAGAGGACCTGTCACCCCCCTGTTGCATGGCAATCTAAATGCACCACTGAATGCAGCATGTCTGCTGCATTCAGGGAAGGGGTCCCCCATGGCTCTAGCCCCCTGTACCCTGAGATATAGACTTTAGAAATCTTACATATTGTGATTCTGGAGGGCCTTCCTGACACAGAGGTTCTCTCTGCCTCCAGCCTTTTGTGTGCCACCTCCAGCCCCCTCAGTAACACCTCCTGCCCTCACTTGTTCATCCTGCTTATTGTGTCTTTCCTCCTCCCTGCTCATGCAGAGAATTGTGCCCCAGGACAGCAGAGTGCAGAGCATTGCACCCCAGGACTGAAGAGCTGCAGAGCATTGCACCCCAGAACTGCAGAGCTACAGGGCATTGCACCCAAGACTGTAGAGCTGCAGAGCATTGGACCCTAGGAATGAAGAGCTGCAGAGCTTTCCACCCCAGGATTGCAGAGCTACAGGGCATTGCACCCCAGGACTGTAGAGCTGGACAGCATTGCACCCCAGGACAGCAGAGCATTGCACCACAGGACTGAAGAACTGCAGAGCATTGCACCCCAGGATAGCAGATTTGCAGAGCATTGCACCCCATGACAGCAGATCTGCACAGCATTGCACTGCAAGACTGCAGAGCATTGCACCCCAGGACTGCAGAGCTACAGGATATTGCACCCAGGACTGTAAAGCTGCAGAGCATTGCACCCAGGACAGCAGAGCTGCAGAGCAGTGCACCGCAGGACTGCAGAGTGCAGAGCTATCAATGTGTTGGAGAGGGTCACGTCAGCTGTGAACCCTCTTGCCGCTGATGTAAGTGGCAGATCTCGCCCTGCACCAGATTATACTGTATTCATACAGCAGGGCGGGATTTGCTGCTTACATCACCGGCAGGAGGGTTCGCAGCTGACATGACCCACTCCAACACATTGATAGCTCTACTGTCCTGGGGTGCAATGCTATGCAGCTCTTCAGTCCTGGGGTGCAATGCTCTGCAGATCTGCTGTCCTGGGGTTCAATGCTCTGCATGAGCAGGGAGGAGGGGAGACACAATAAAGCCGGATGAACAAGGAAGGGCAGGAGGCGATACTGAGGGGGTTGGAGGTGTTACTGAGGGGGCTGGAGGTGGCACACAGAAGGCTGGAGACAGGGAGAACCTCCGTGCCAGCGATGACTCATCACTCAGGACTCACTATATGTAATATTTCTAAAGTTTATATATCGGGGTACAAGGGGGGCTAGAGCCATGGGGGACCCCTTCCCTGAATGCAGCAGACATGCTGCATTCAGTGGTGCATTTAGGTTGCCATGCAACAGGGGGGTGACAGGTCCTCTTTAAGGGGCCTATATATTGGAAACTCCCCAAAATTGATATACCGTATATACTCGCGTATAAGCCGAGTTTTTCAGCCCAAAATTTGGGCTGAAAAGTCCCCCCTCGGCTTATACGCGAGTATACAGTATATATACATATATATACATCATATATGTATATATACAGCAGCAGCCCCGGAGGTATACAGGCCCCCCCATCAAGCTCCAGGGCCCCCCCCTTGCGCGGCAGCCTGTAAAGGAAAATCATACTTACCAGTGTCCTGTCGCGCCGTCCGCAGCTTGCCGACATCACGATCCCGGGCTTCATTCCGCGTCTTCCGCATTCCTTTAGTCGCGGGCAATGACGTCATTGCCTGCGACTACAGGAAGTCGGAAGCCGGAAGACGCTGAATGAAGCCCGGGATCGTCATGTCGGCAAGCTGCGGACGGCGCGACAGGACACTGGTAAGTATGATTTTCCTTTACAGGCTGCCACGCAAGGGGGGGCCCTGGAGCTTGATGGGGGGGCCTGTATACCTCCGGGGCTGCGGCTGTATACAGCCCTGGGGCTGCGGCTGTATACAGCCCTGGGGCTGCGGCTGTATACAGCCCTGGGGCTGCTGCTGTATACAGCCCTGGGGCTGCTGCTGTATACAGCACTGGGGCTGCTGTATACTACCTAAGGGCTGTTGTATACTACCACTGGGGCTGCTGTATATACCTCTGGGGCTGCATATACCTCTGGGGCTGCATATGCGGCTGCATATACCTCTGGGGCTGCATATACCTCTGGGGCTGCATATGGGGCTGCATATACCTCTGGGGCTGCATATACCTCTGGGGCTGCATATGGGGCTGCATATACCTCTGGGGCTGCATATGGGGCTGCATATACCTCTGGGGCTGCATATGGGGCTGCATATACCTCTGGGGCTGCATATGCCTATGGGGCTGCATATACCTATGGGGCTGCATATGCCTATGGGGCTGCATATGCCTATGGGGCTGCATATGCCTATGGGGCTGCATATACCTCTGGGGCTGCATATACCTCTGGGGCTGCATATACCTCTGGGGCTGTATATACCTCTGCGGCTGCTGTATACTACCACTGGGGCTGCTGCTGTATACTACCACTGGGGAGGCTGCTGTATACCTCACTGCTGGGGGTTGTATACCTGTGCTGGAGTCCACCCTCGGCTTATACGCGAGTCAATAAGTTTTCCCAGTTTTTGGGGGCAAAAGTAGGGGGGTCGGCTTATACACGGGTCGGCTTATACACGAGTATATACGGTAATTAAAAAAAGAACTGCACCCCTCAAATACTTCAATACTGCTATCATAAAATTGTTTAAGCCTTCAGGTGCTACATAGAAATTAATGCAAATCAAAATGAAAAAACATTTCTTCTCTAAAATGTTGTTTTAACCCCAATTTTTTCACTTTCATAAAGAATAAAACTAAAAAAATGGTACCCAAAATGTATAACCCAGTTTCTTCTTAGCGCTCTGACACCCCACATGTAGTCAGAATCCTCTGTTTGGACAAACCTGAGGGCTCCGAAGGGAAGGAGCAATATTTGAATTTTGACACACAAAATTGTCTGTAGGGCGGACTGGGACCTAAAAACAGCCCTGGCACACAAACCCCAGCAGCCCACATACTATAACACCTATCAGCCCTGATCAGTGAATTTTGCTTTTACGTTGTCATGCCCCTCACCACTCTCTTAAAGTAGTTATACAGGATATGAGAAGTGCTACTGTGCAGTGTATATACACAGAATAATAAAGATACTGTGGATTACACCCAGAGAGAAAACAGGGGGAGCCAGCACAGCCAAAAACTGCTGAAAAAATAAATGTGTAAGTACACCTGTCACTACCATACTGCATACAACTAGAAACATTTCGCAAAAGATTACCGAAATAATCCCTTGAGCCACTCTTCCATGCCAAGGAATGTCTCAGATAGAGTGGTCCTACTCTACATATTTTTAAATTTCTGATGTGTCCGTAGACAGCATAATACAATATAAAGAGGACCATATAAAGCTAACACTCACCTATACATGTCAGATAATCCTTCCCAAGGTGCCAGGTGGGTCAGTGAATGAAGAGTAACTGAGGCCCCCACACCTGCGGCCTCCACCACAAGTGTTTGAGCTATTTCACAGTAAACCCTCACCGACCCAACCAGCTCTTAAGGGTAAAAGCAAGTCAGGTTCAGGTGAGTGTAGCTGCAATAAACTAGCCTGAGGGCAGGAAGAGGTAACTGTGTGTGAACAGCTACTAAAAATAATGGAGTCAATGCAGATGGAAAACAGACAATATTTGGCGTGCATGGCAAGTGGTGGTCAGCCACTAAACCATACCAGAGAGACAACAGGGGGAGCCAGCACAGCCAAAAATTGCTGAAAAAATAAATGTGTAAGTACACCTGTCACTACCATACTGCATACAAATAGAGACATTTCGCAAAAGATTACCGAAATAATCTCTTGAGTCACTCTTCCATGCCAAGGAATGTCTCCGATAGAGTGGTCCTACTCTACATATTTTTAAATTTCTGATGTGTCCATAGACAGCATAATACAATATAAAGAGGACCATATAAAGCTAACACCCAGTATACAGGACAGGAGAAGTGGTACTGTGCAGTGTATATATACAGAATAACACAGATACTGAGAATTGCACCCAGTATACAAGACAGGAGAAGTGGTACAGTGCAGTGTGTATATATACAGAATAATACAGATACTGAGAATTACACCCAGTATACAAATTGTCACTTCAGTGACGAAGTGAAAAACTCTAATGCCACCCAGTAAGGGTAAAGATCCATAAAGGGAACCTGTCACCCTTCCCCACCAGGGCATTTTATACTGTGCCCAGCAGGTTATACATGATGTAAATATAAATGGCGTTCTAGTAACCCCTGTATATGCCCAGACATATCCCACATACCTGAAATATGAAGTTATATTCTCTCTGGAGCTGGACTCAGATTGAGTCTTGGAGGCAACTATTATGTCATGGTGGGACAAAGTTTTGCTGACTCTCCATGCTGCAAATCCTGCCCTATATCTTTCAAATTTGCCAACCCTCCTCTAGTTGGCGCAGTGAGCGACAGGAGCACTCGCACCGACACAGTGGAGCAGGTGTCTGCGGGCATAGAAGTGCTGAAGTCTCGTGAGACTTCACTAATTTCGTGAGACTTCAGTACTGACTGGCACCCATCCTGTGCTGTGGAGCTGGTGTCCGTGAATAGTGCAGAAGTCTCGCGAGACTTCAGCACTTCTATGCCCACAGACACCTGCTCCTCGGTGCTAGCCCGACATCTCAGCTTATGACATCAGCTGAGATGTCGGGTGTTTGATGTGAACTCCGAGCCAGAGCTCACATCAAACACCAGGACACGGCCCGTGATGTTGTACAACGTCATGGATTGTGAAGGGGTTAATATGACTAGGATTTCTGCCACATCAGAACCCCAAACTGCAGACGCTGCAATTCGGGGTGACTGCCCCTCAGAGGAGCATTGCGGCTATAAGTCTCCTTATCAGCTTATCTGTCTCCTTATGCTGCTAGGCAGATTCCTCTGCATGAGGAGAATATCTAGTTCCCCAGGCCCAGTATAATGGACAGGAGAAGTGGTACTGTGCAGTGTATAAACAGAATAATACCGATACTGAGAATTACACCCAGTATACAGGACAGGGGAAGTGGTGCTGTGCAGTGTATATATACAGAATAATACAGATACTGAGAATTACACCCAGTATACAGGACAGGAGAAGTGGTGCTGTGCAGTGTATATATACAGAATAATACAGATACTGAGAATTACACCCAGTATACAGGACAGGAGAAGTGGGCAGTGTGTATATACATATAGATAGAGAGAGACTGAGGCTTAGATTTACAGACAGCAGGCAGTATGGCTAAATAAAGCGGTAAGAGGTGCAATAAGTGGCAAAAAGAAAGCATTTAGGGAATTAAAGCAAGTAGGTAGTGATGAAGCGTTAAATAAATATAGAAAATTAAATAACATATGTAAAAAGCAAATCAAGACAGCAAAGATTGAGACAGAGAGACTCATTGCCAGAGAAAGTAAAAATAATTCCAAAATATTTTTTAACTACATAAATAGTAAGAAACTAAAAAATTATTGTGTTGGCCCCTTTAAAAATAGTCTAGGTGAATGGTGGATGAGGATGAGGAAAAAGCCAATATGCTAAATGACTTTTTTTCAACAGTATTTACACAATAAAATCTCATGACAGACAATATGATCAGTGATAACAAAAACTCTTAATTAAATGTCACCTGCTTAACCTAGCAGGAAGTACGGCATCGTCTAAAAATCACTAAAATTGACAAATCCCCGGGCCCGGATGGGATATTCCCCAGAGTGCTGCAGGAATTAAGTACTGTCGTAGATAGACCATTATTTTTAATATTTAAAGATTCCATAATAACAGGGTCTGTACCACAGGACTGGAATATAGCAAATGTGGTGCCAATATTCAAAAAGGGGACAAAAACTGAACTTGGAAATTATAGGCCAGTGAGATGCTATACTGGAGTATCTGAAGAAAAATAACCTCATGACCCAATATCAACATGGGTTTACGAGGGACAGTGCCTGTCAAACTAATCCGATAAGCTTCTATGAAGAAGTAAGTTCTGGACTGGACCACAGAAATGCAGTGGACGTGGTGTATATGGACTTTTCAAAAGCTTTTGATACGGTACCACACAAAAGGTTGATACATAAAATGAGAGCAATGAGGATAGAGGAAAATATGTGTATTGTAAGTGGGTTAGGAACTGGCTTAGTGATAGGAAACAAAGGGTGGTCATTAATAGAACACACTCAAAATGGGTCACAGTTAACAGTGGGGTACCACAGGGGTCAGTGTAGGGCCCGCTTCTTTTTAATATATTTATTAATGACCTTGTAGGGGGCATACAGAGTAGAATCTCAATATTTGCAGATGACACTAAACTCTGTAGGGTAATCAATACAGAGGAGGACAATTTTATATTACAGTAGGATTTATGTAAGCTAGAAGCTTGGGCTGATAAATGGCAAATTAGCTTTAATGGGGATAAATGTAAAGTCATGCACTTGGGCAGAGGAAACTAAAGGTATAATTATGTGCTTAATTGTAAAACACTGGGCAAAACTATAACTGAAAAAGACCTAGGTGTATGGGTAGATGATAAACTCACATTTAGTGGCCAGTGTCAGGCAGCTGCTGCAAAGGTAAATCAAATAATGGGATGCATTAAAAGAGTCATAGATGCTCATGAGGAGAACATAATTTTACCTCTATACAAGTCACTAGTGCGACCACACTTAGAATACTGTGTACAATTCTGGTCTCTGGTGTATAAGAAAGACATAGCTGAACTAGAGCGGGTCCAGAGAAGAGCGACCAATGTCATTGGAGGACTGAGGGGTCTGCAATACCAAGACAGGTTATAAAACTTGGGGTTATTTAGCTTGGAAAAATGAAGGTTTAGGGGTGATCTTATAATAATGTATAAATATATGAGGGGACAGTACAGAGACCTTTTTAATGATCTCTTTACTCTAAGGCCTGAGACGGGGACAAGGGGGCTTCCTCTACGTCTGGAGGAAAAAAGGTTTAATCATAATCACAGACGTGGATTCTTTACTGTAAGAGCAGTGAGACTATGAAACTCTCTGCCACATGATGTTGTAATGAGTGACTCACTACTAACATTTAAGAAGGGCCTGGATGCCTTTCTTGAAAACTATAATATTACCAGTTATATATACTACATTCTTTGATAGGTCGTTGATCCAGGGATTTAGTATGATTGCCGTATCTGGAGTCAGGAAGGAATTTTTTTTCCCCCAATGTGGAGCTTAGTGTTGCCACATGTTTTTATTTTGCCTTCCTCTGGATCAACATGTTAGGCTATGGGTTGAACTAGATCAGGGGTCTCAAACTCGCGGCCCGAGGGCCGCATGCGGCCCCCGGGGCTTCACTATGCGGCCCGCGGCACCTTGGACAACTTAATGATGCATTGCCCCAGTGCAGGGGGCCGCTGCAGTCCCCGCTGTGTGATGACTTCTGTCCGCAGCACTAACAAGCTCTGCCACTCAGCAAGATCAATGCAAGCTGCCAGCCAATGAGATGCCCGCAGCTGACGGCAGAATATGACGTCACCTGCAGGCCTCTGGCTGGTAGATTGCATTGATCTTGATGAGCAACAGAGCTTGTCTGAGCGGCGGCTGGAGGAAGTCTTAGCACAGCGGAGGCCGGAAGTCAGTACAGTGGGGACCGCGGTGGCCCAATGCACTGGAACGATGCATCATTAAAGTGAGAAAAGTGTGCGTGTGTGTGAGAAGGTGTGTGTGTGAGACTGAGTGTGTGAGTGAGGATGTGTGTATAAGAAAGTGTGTGCGAGTTTCAGTGTGTGTATGAGTGTGAGTGTAAGAGTGTGTATGAGGATGTGTGAGAGTGTGATTGAGAGTGTGTGTGTGTGTGGGGGGTTTTGTGTGAGGGTTTGAGTGTGAGTGTGATAGAGTGTGTATTTGAGTGTGTAAGAAGGTAAAACAGGATGGGGGGGCATCACTATAAAAGTAGATCAGGATGGGGGGGCATCACTTTAAAAGTAGATCAGGATGGGGGACATCACTATAAAAGGGGATCGGGATGGGACATCATCACTAAAGGGGATCAAGATGGGGGACATCACTACTAAAGGGGAATGGGAAGGGGGACATCACTAGAAAAGGAGATCAGGAAGGGGGTCATCACTAGAAAAGGGGATCAGGATGGGGGACATCACTATAAAAGGGGATCAGGATGGGGGACACCACTATAAAAGGGGATCAGGATGGGGGACATCACTATAAAAGGGGATCGGGATGGGACATCATCACTAAAGGGGATCAAGATGGGGGACATCACTACTAAAGGGGAATGGGAAGGGGGACATCACTAGAAAAGGAGATCAAGAAGGGGGTCATCACTAGAAAAGGGGATCAGAATGGGGGACATCACTACAAAAGGAGATCAGTGTGGGGACATCACTACAAAAGGGGACCATGATCGATGGGGGATCATCACTAGAAAAAGGAATCAGGATGGGGGACATCAGTAGAAAAGGACATTACTACAGGATGGAGACATTACTACAAGAAAGGGATCAGGACTTGTACTTTACTACATTGAGCAAGAAATTCTGGTATTACTAAAAATATCACTTAGTCCTACAAGAGATGTGGCCCCCCACTATAAATGTTTTTCTATGTGCGGCCCACCAACCCAGCTGAGTTTGAGACCCCTGAACTAGATGGACTTAAAGTCTTCCTTCAACCTTAAAAACTATGTTACTATGTTACTATGTTACCTCAATCCCAGGACCCATGAACTGATCTGGCAGATCGTGGTGCCAAAAGGAGATGTATAAATGGTGTTTAAAGCATATCACAATGATGCGGGACACTTTGGTTGGAAGAAACTGGAGATGTTGCTGAAAGACCGCTTTTACTGGGTTGGCATGAGAAGTTCCATTGAGAGATGGTGTAGAAACTGTGGACCGTGTCACCTGAAAAGAAAAAATAAGCAAAGCCAGAAAGCTCCACTACAACCAATTGTTACCAAGAGACCCCTTCAGATTGTTGCCCTGGATCATGTGAAGCTGACACCCAGCAGAACAGGGTATACCTACGCTCTTACCATGGTTGACCACTACTCTAGATTCTTAGTAGTAGCACAAGTCAAGGAGTTAACTGCAGAAGTAGCAGCCAAGACGTTCCAGAATTGTTTTTGTAGACCCCATGGGTACCCAGACCAGGTACTAACAAATCAAGGTTCTGCATTTGAGTCACAACTATTTCAAGAATTCCTAGGATTGTATGGTTTTAAGAAGATCAGAACTGCACCGTATCATCCACAGACAAATGGTCTTTGTGAAAAAGTGAACAACATTGTCATTGATATGTTGAAAACCTTACCACTTGAAGAAAGAAATCAGTGGCCAGAGAAACTACCTGATTTAGTAGACATCTACAACCATATACCTGTTAGTTCTACTAACTACACACCAGCATACTTGATGCGAGCAAGACCTGGAAAACTCTCAATTGACTTGGAAATGGGAACTATAGAACCAGACCAAGATACCTCGGAAGAAGATTGGGATTATCACCATCAGCAGCAGTACAAGAAGGTTCAGGAATGCGTGGAAAAGAACTTAGAATAAGTCAGAAACAAACAAGAACAGCTGAAACCACAAGAAGTAAACTACTATTCAACACCAGTTGAAGAGAAGAAAGAGAAAGTCATCCATACTGTACTTGGAGATTTCCCAGAAGATTGGCCTCAATGTAATGGAGCCATCAAAGTACCAGTGCTTTCCTTTTATCAACCTGTTGAAGAACAAGTTCAAATACCAGAAGAACCAAGAAGAGAGGAAGAACCCGTTCAAGTACAAAAAGTACAGCCTCTTGTACCGGAACCAGAGATTCCTACAATCGGTGAACCTGCTAGTCCTACAGTGAGACTAAAGCCTTGCAGACAACTACCCGCTTTACCACCTCACGCAGAATTGAGTACACCACATGAGACACCTATTCCACGTAGGTCATGTCACAGTACCCAAAGTCAGGCCCCATCCAGGTATGGAGAATGGGTATAAAATGCTAAAGTGTGAAGCAGCAAGTTAAATAGTGACTAATGTAAATAGACTGTAAATAGTAGTGTATAGAAGGGTGGAGGAACTGGGCATAGCCCCATGTTAATTAAGTTGGGAACAGAAAGTACCTGGGGTAGAGAGAAGGTTAGACCCGACCTCCTAAGCAGAGACATCCGTAGGGAAATTGTGTAAAGTGTGTTAACCCGTTGAATGTGTAAGCCTACAGAGACTTTACTGTATGGACTTCACCCTTTTTCCCTGGATTTTGCCCTTTGTCTAAAACAATGGACCATAGCCACAGGACTGGTGGTGGCAAAACAACTCTTTATTTCTTTTAAAGCCTGCAGCGGATGGACTAGCGCTGTAAGGACTGCTTTTTCATATTTTTACCCGTTTTACAGTGGTTTTTGTAAATTTTTCAGTTTTGAGACTTTCTAAATACCTGTTATTGTTTAAGTGTTGTTTATGTACAAAATCTTTACTCAGTCCGGGAGTACTTTGGTTAACTAGGTGGGAATGTGGTGCCCTGTACCAGGTAAGCCACATAACCAACTAGTACACTAAGAGATTTCCACATCTGGTACCTCACATACACCCAACACCTTCCACTCCAGGCCTGTAGCGGGAGCACCACTGGTTGCTGTTAAGCCATATCCCTATAAATACAGGTGCTGGGGCAGAATTAGCCAGATTGTGCAGTCACTAGGAGAACTGTGAAGTCAGCTCAGTGCCTAGAGAGCTAAAAATGGTTACTGGAGCCGTGCTAGGCCCGACACCAGTGCACCACCAGAGTCAGTGTGAGGGTCCATAGAGTGAGGGCCGAAGGCAGAGGCGAGGAACACTACAGAGGGGCAGAGGAGCCATCCCGGCTCACCCCACCAGAACACCGGTGACTGGAGACTGAATCTGGAACAGGGAAAGAGATCAGCCCAACAGAGACTCCCTGTATACCGTGGAGACTTAGCTTCCCGGACACCCGCAGCACCCAAATTTGAGAGCCAAGGACCACAGGAGAGATAGCGGTAGCCGAGAGCCCTCAGTACAGCAACATGGGTGTGGAGAAACAGGAGGTCAGGCCTGGCTTCATGCTAGCCAGGCTTCGAGACAAGGAACAGTACAAGGAGGCCTATACCTCGCTCGTTGTGGAAATCCTGAGGCATAGCCTTCAACCTGCAAGAACACCAGTAAAAGGTACAGAAAAAGACTTTATTGTGTGCGTATCCCTTCTTCAACTTGTCCCACAAGACAAGGACTACGCTGCCCCATTCCTATCATGCTGCCCTATTCCACCATCATACCCTACAGCCCTGGTGAACCCGCTCTTCCTGTAGAGAGCTCCAATACCTTGATGCCGCCCATCACCCCGGAGGCCCAGCAGTGCCGGTGCCATCACTGGATCTACAGGTGGCGTCACGACTGACAATAACTTTAATCCCTGTAAATATACCCCTTTTCATTGTCACCCAAGGGCACAGGCTCAGGCACTGACCATCCGTGACATCCCTGCACTCGACCGCCCGAGACCTGAGTACCCAGTCCCTTGTGGCCCCAGACATCATTACTAAATCATAAAATCTGAGCTATATTTTAGCGTGTATCTTCACACATGGCACTTTGGAGTGTTTTTGCTGCGTATTTTAGACAGCATATTTGGTTCATAAAATATATAGCGTCTTAAAGCATATTCAATTACATTTTTTAAATTTCATGTACGCACTGTGTGTTTTTTTTTCTCTGTGTTTTGGCCAATACGGAGCATGTTATTTATTTTATATTTTTTTGACGCGCTTTTCACCCATTAAAATGAATGGGTGAAAACACAAATAAAAAGTGACAAAATATGCATATTGTATGGAGCAAAAATTCAAATAGTGAACATACCCAAAGGGAATCTGTTGTCAAAAAAATTACCTGGTATGTTGTATACAATAGAAGAAAACATCAACATTATAATTATTAGACAGGAATACATCAAGGGAAGGTAACACCTCTATTATAGGGTGGAATCAGATCAAGAGTTAACAAAACAATGGCTAATGGACACAGTGCTAATTCTTTCTGTACAGGTACACAAGAATTGCCACAGTACGCATATACAGTGGTACAGAAAGTATTCAGACCCCTTTAAATTTTTCACTCTTTGTTTCATTGCAGCCATTTGGTAAATTCAAAAAAGTTCATTTTTTTCTCATTAATGTACACTCTGCACCCTATCTTGACTGAAAAAAACTGAAATGTAGACATTTTTGCAAATTTCTTAAAAAAAAACAAACTGAAACATCACATGGACATAAGTATTCAGACCCTTTGCTCAGTGTTGACTAGAAGCACCGATTTGAGCTAGTACAGCCATGAGTCATGGAAGACGTTTTTCACACCTGGATTTGGGGATCCTTCCCTTCCTTGCAGATCCTCTCCCGTTCCGCCAGGTTGGATGGTGAATGTTGGTGGACAGCCATTTTCAGGTTCTCTCTACAGATGCTCAATTCGGTTTAGGTCAGGGTTCTGGCTGGGCCAGTCAAGAATGGTCACAGAGTTGTTCTAAAGTCGCTCCTTTGTTATTTTAGTTGTGTGCTTAGGGTCATTATCTTGTTGGAAGGTGAACCTTCGTCCAAGTCTGAGGTCCAGAGCACTCTGAAAGAGGTTTTCATCCAGGATATCTCTGTACCTGGCCGCATTCATGTTTCCTTCAATTGTAACCAGTCATCCTGTCCCTGTAGCTGAAAAACACCCCCATAGCATGATGCTGCCACCACCATGTTTCACTGTTGGGATTGTATTGGGCAGCAGATGAGCATTGCCTGGTTTTCTCCACAATACCACTTAGAATTTTCACCAAAAAGTTCTATCTTCATCTCATCAGACCAGAGAATCTTATTTCTCACAGTCTGGGAGTCCTTCATGTGCTTTTTTTTTGCAAACTCTGTGTGGGCTTTCATATGTCTTGCACTGAGGAGAGGCTTCCATCGGGCCACTCTGCCATAAAGGCCACTGGTGGAGGGCTGCAGTGATAGTTGACTTTGTGGTACTTTTTCCCATCTCTCCAATGCATCTCTGGAGCTCAGCCACATTGATCTTGGGGTTCTTCTTTACCTCTTTCACCAAGGCTCTTTCCCCACAATTGCCCAGTTAGGCTGTATGGCCAGGTCTAGAAGATTTCTGGTAGGTCCCAAACTTCTTTTATTTAAGGATTATGGAGGCCACTGTGATCTTAGGATCCTTGAGTACTGCAGAAATGTATTTTGTAACCTTGGCCAGATCTGTGCCTTGCACAATTCTGTCTCTGAGCTCCTAGGGCAGTTTCTTCGCTTCATGATTCTCATTTGGTCTGACATGCACTGACCATGTGATATTTCAGCTTTTCTTTTTTAATAAATTTGCAAAAATTGTACATTAATGAGAAAAAAAATTAACTTTTGAATTTACCAAATGGCTGCAATGAAACAAAGAGTAAAAAATGTAAAGGGGTCTGAATACTTTCCGTACCCACTGTATGACAATAAAGCGCATTTGTCAAAGTAGTTTTGGTGTAAAAGTTTATAAAAAGTGTAAGAAATATGGACAACGTTTATCGAATTATCTCTTTTTGTAATTTATAAAACTGTGAGAAATGTAGAGTTTTCCAAGGATAATATTGTTAAGGCCAAATTTAGTAATCAAATGTTGGAGAAATCACTCAGATTTATGCCACAAATCTAAGACTGCTCATAGAAGCTCTGAGAGGTGAAAATGTAAGAAAGTCATTAGGAGGAATAGGACTTTTCATAAAGTTGGTGAATATGCTGCCATCTCTCCATTTGTTTTGGGTAAAATATGCCAGATTTAGTAAATGTGGGCCAATTAGTTGTTTATGACTGCACTGTTGTATGTCCATGTGGCTGCTTTATAGCACATTTCCCACATACTGTTTACAGCTCAGAGCAGCAGTTCTGTCAGAATGGCAGCCCCATAAGCACTTAAGAACATAGATTAAAATGTATATATTCAGAAAGGGAAAACAGAAAGTATTGTCAGTTGATTTGATTTCCTTATTACCACCCTGACTTTCTAGGCCACACCAGAATTTGCATAGACTTCCCTTGCTTAGATCTTGGTGACTTGACTGCTATTGCAAAACTATACAGTAATTTCATCCATATCAAGCGTAGGAATATTTTTTGTGCATGAAGTGGAGTAACATCAGGGGCCCGATGCGAAAGTTCCAACGGGGCCCCCAATTATTGCAAATCTTTAATAGTATTACTCTTTTTCGGTAGGCCAAAGAGACTTTTGGGGCCCCCCTAGGCTGAGGGCCTGGGTGCGATCGCAACCCCTGCACCTATTGTAGTTACGCCCCTGGGTGCATGCCATATCACTAGGTTCATTTGTTCCACATAAAAGGGTTGTCCCTTTTTAAAAATTACACTAGTCAACAAATTTCACAAAAGCCGATGTTGCTAAAATAAAATTAGTCATTTCTTACCAATTTTTATGTGCTCAACATGAATATGAGAAACAAAATGCAAAATTGGCTCTAGTTTATGTTGTAAATTGCAATTTATTGTTTACATTACAAAATGCATGTCAGTAGTAATAGGCCTATGGTGAATACCTGTAAAAAAACCAAGTGATATGCTACGTCTTACGTTTCTTTGCCTAACTCTTGTACAACGTTTCAGGAGTATGGGTACCTTTACACGCGGCTACATTTCTAGGGTGGCTACAGGTAACTTACTGGCTGCAGAGAAATCATGGAGACAAGGTTCTATCTTGTTGCTGTGTACAAATGGAATAATCTCTCCATGATTTCATTGCAACCAGTAAGTTACCTGTAGCCACCCTAGAAATGTAGCCGTGTGTAAAGGTACCCTATCTCTGGGGAGAGTCCAGCAGTAGTCAGCCAACATGGTAGTGGGCCATTTTCCCTGGTATTGTTCCATTGTTGCAATATCTTAATAGAAACATTCACCAAGTTCATCACTAACCATAACATGAATCTGGATTGCTACATGCTGATGGAGCAGGAGAAGAACAGGTGGTCTCCATTTGTCCTCATCAGCTGAATCAAGAGAATATGTTGCTGGAGGTTCTGGAATAGGAAATTCCTCACCATGTGGAACTGGTCTCGATGCAGACAGAATCTTGGAGTAGACTATTCTTGACTTCTTTGGCTTTGATATCCTGCCGGAAAGAGGAGGAACCAAGAAAAAGTAATAGTCATTTCTAAGGCTGCTTGGCTCTCTCCACACCATGGGGAATGTGAATGGCATTGATGGTATTTTGCCATTTAACCACTGTGAAAGCTGTGTTGTACATGTAGCACAGCATATATGCGGGGCCCAAGTCTTGTTCTAGTCACCTATCTTGCATCCGAAATAAAGATGATATGTCTTCTTCACTTGAGAAGTGATAATTTTCTTCTGTTTGGCAAATGTTACTTCTCCACAAATACATCAAAAATTATCCATTGTATTAACGCACTTTCGAGGCATTAGTGTTCTGTATTGTAATTAAAACGATAAAATAATAACAGTAATATGTAACAGTAGATTAAACTGTATTCCATGAAGTCTGAAATATTTTAAATGCTCAACCTTCCTGACTGGGATTTATATAGTACACTGGTGATGTCAGCTTACTTCAGCAGCCACCTGGCAGTAGTACTGCATTGCATCAGAAAATTATGCAATAAACTCTGGACAATGTGTGTATGATGGCATTATTCAATGTGATGCAATATTACATCAATCTATGCTCGTTTAGGATGTTGAAACAGTCTCGTGGACAGGGTCCCTGCCCCTCCTGTACCTGTACGTCCTGATCGCCTAGATTTAGTGTACTTGTTCTTGTCTCCCTCATCCTCATGTAAAGCGCCATGGAACCCAATGGCGCTATATAAATAAATAAATAATAATAATAATACTGGATACATTTACATGGTGAAACATAGAAGATGCACTATATTAAATATCTTCAAAACAAGTTCCAATAAAAAAAATTTTCATGGTTATATTCGTGTTCAGCACACTAAAATAATACAGATTCTGACCTTTTTAAGTCAGTAACAATTTCAGTGTTGACCAGAGTTATCACTCCAAAGGGTCAGGGAAAAAAAACTAAATAAATTGATCTGCTTCGCACCAATGTTATATTAGGCTTCAGAGTTGACGTCAAGTTGCCAGTGTAGCACCCCAGTGGTTCGGTTGCCACAGTGGCATTGCCTCCATCACAGTGGGTGATGTCACGCCTGGAAGCAGCAGGAGGTCCTCACGCTAAGTAACACCAGCATGCAACACTTTTCCTGACTCCAGGACAGAAGGGGGAGCTCCAGAACCCAACTTCAGGGGACCTGCCCTGGTTCTGGCCAGGAGGAGGGGTAGGCAGAACATCTGAGGAGAGAGAAGGGAGAGGAAGTGAGGAGAAGTACTCTGGGGAGTGGAGTTGTGACTGGGCTCACCTAGGAGCAGAGTGCTAGGAAAATGACACCAGAGTGTTTGGTTGTGCCGGTGCTGTACGCCCCGACAGCCGTATCTAGAGGGCAAGAGACCGCAAGTCTCGCAAGTCTCCACACCGAATACCCAGCAGCCCAGCAGTGTACTGAGAGCCTGGAGCTGCCTTCAGCAAGGTGTTACTGGAGATAGGCTTGTGCTGCCTGCCACACGGGTCAGAACCATCAAGCAGGAGAAAGACCGCAACGTAGCTACAAGATGCAGGGACCTGAAGAGAGAGCACAGCAGGAAAGCCTCCAATCCCACCTGGTGAGGTGTTCCCCGAATGCATCCAGGCCAGCCGGATCCCTTCTAACACCTGTAACCAGTACCCCGAACTGCAATACCATCTACCAAGAAAAGGTAACGGAAACTGCGCCCTTTTGTGTTCTCCAATTATTACCTGCGCCCTCAGTCCTGCACTCCAACGATCATCACCATTACTATAGACTGTTCACACCATCCCTGGGGCTCAGCTCCACCTTTGGGGAGCTTTACCATTCCGGCTGCACTACCATCTGCCCCAACTGTCGTTTTCTTCAGCGTCGGCCACCCCTGGCGTCATGAACTATCCCCTGAAAATAATCCTCTTTTACTGCACACCCAGGGCCATGGAAAACGGTCACCGCCACCGTGACCTCCCGCCAAACCGACCGGCCCGGTTAACGAGTACCACACGGCCCTGGTGGGCGTCGCATCAGCACTGCAGGTAATCCCTGAGTTCAGTAGTCCTGCTGTGGTAGATGGCAAGATCCTCTGAGCTCAAGGATTGACTGCAGAATTGTTGAAGTGACATCACTCCTACAGCCTGCACCCCCCTCTCCAGAGCAGTGGAAAACCAACAGCTCAGTTGTTTGGTTTTTTATGCCTCCCTGGCCACTTGGGACTACCTGTTCAAAAAATCCATTTATTGTACATTATATATAACTTACTCTGTGTTTGTACTAGAACATTGCAGAAATGTTACAATGTAGATAATCTGTATGGATTTTAGTACAGTTCTTTTCATTTTTTAGTATTGCAATAAATACAGCTGATGTTATTCTCTTAAATCGCTCTAGGCGAATAAATTGGCCACTAATAATTAGTCCAAACCAAATAAAAAAGAGAAAATAAATGAAATAAAATGTAAGCAGTGCTTAGAATATTGTATCTGCTGTGTAAATTACAATCCTTTGACCCCCACAAGTACATGAAGAGTCACCAAGCATAAATCAAGTATAATCTATAATAATAACAATGTTTTTCTGAAAGCCATGGGTCCTTTGAAACCTGAAATTAAATTAGTTCAGCATATTGATTCTGCAAAATAATCAGAAAGAGCAATCAAATATATATCTTATAATGTCTTATAAATGTATATTACATGTTCTGTTTATGTACATTAAGACAAAGAAGGAAGAAAAAATATTGACAATCCTCTTTACTTGAAAGATAGAAAATAAAAAGTGCAATCTTTAAAAGTATGGCCATGGTTCCATAACAGGTGTCTAACGCCTCATGCCCACGCTGCCGTCCCACTTTGGAATTGACACTGCTGTGCGAAAGATGGAATATAATATAGGGTGTAGCGCAGCATCACTGAGTTTTGGCTAACAAATAATTTACAATTTGAATGATTCTGACATTTTACATGATATGAAATGCACAAAATGGTTAAGTGTTAGTTATCATTGGTAAAAATCAAAGATTTCTACATAAAAATATTATGGTAAATTGAATTGTACTATGTACAGTACTGTGCAAATGTTTTAGGCAGGTGAGGAAAAAAAGCTGCTGTGGCGGCCCTGCGTCTTGGTTGCCACAGTGGTACTGCATCTACTCCACAGGTGTGGTGCCATTGCTCCCAGGTAAGACAGGAACACAAACCTGAGACACACCCTACATCCAACATCATTCCCAACTCCAGGCCAGGAGGTGCAGTGCATAGGAGACCCTTCCAGAGGGCAGTCCCCATCTGCCGGCTGGAGGAAGGAGGTGTTTATGGGGATGGGAGAAGTTAGTTAGTCAGAGAGTGAGAAGTGGAAGGAGAAGAAGGTACAATATGGGGTTGTAGGAGTCACTGGAGTTGGGGAGGGGTAGGACTAGTGGGTAGGTCACCACAGAACTCAGTCCAAGGAGAACCCTGAATCCACAGCCGACTTCCAGGTCATGCCATAGGAACCGGCTGCATGAGGGGACCAGCCACAATCTGGTGTGACACTGCACGTTCAAACCAGGAAATCGGAGGCTACTAGTCGCATGAGTAGTAGCCAAACTTGTGTACACTCCCAGGCACAGTGGCTACAGAGGGCCAAGAGGACTTGCTAGCTGTCAATTAGCAGGGTCTGCAGTCGCCTGCCTTGGGATTAGTCGCACAAAGGCATGTGCAGGACAGGGGAAGGAGGAAGATCAGCACAGAGAGAGAGAGCAGCAAAAAAAGGCTTACAAAAGGGTGTCTTAGCGGAGTGTCCCTGGATTGTCTGAGGGCTGGCCAAGCTGCAATCTGGAAGAGCACAGTACCAGGCTGGGCCTGCACTGAACGAAGTAAAAGTAAAGAACCTGGTAAGAACTGCATCCCCTGTGTCTGTCTGCTTTTTCTGCGCCTCCTTGCTGCACACAGCACCAACTATTATGTCATTGAAAAAAAGGGGGGGTTTTTTGGAGTGGCACTAAGACACGGGATCCACCAGTCACACGTTTAATAGAACGAATGCATAAGGGGAGAGGAAAGAAACGTGTGTGTATGACCGGGATCGGGGAAGAAAAGTATAAACACTCGTTTAGAGTGAAAAAATATTTTTTATTGTAACAAATCCATGTGAATAAGGTAAAAAAGCACTAAACATTAAAACCATCTAAAAAATGTGCAACACCGCACGAGATATATCACAAAAACATGCCTCCTATGATTTCTAGCAATAATGCTGAACCTGCAGGATTAACCTGGTGGCAAAAAACAGGAATAGATACATAATAACACAAATTCCCATGATAAGGAATCTAGATATGCAGTAAGGTCACCTAGCTGTTAGGGCAAAAAATAGACCAGATAGTACTATAGCTGAGGCTCAATGCAAAGCAGTGCAAGACAATAAAGTGCAATTGAAGGCAAATGAAACCTCTGATAATGCCCTATTTGAAGTGGGACCAGAATAGACCATGCAAGAGAAAAACACTGCAATGGAAACACCGCATATCTGTGAATGGAAATGAAATTATAAGTTAGTCACCAGTCATAATACACCTGCAGGCAGGGAGGCATGAGAGCGTGGCTCTGGACCTACGCGTGTCGCTGCCTAAATGACAGCTTCCTCAGGGTAGAGCACCACTGGAAAGTGTGCTTCATTACCTTAAATATCCACAATAATGCACAGCACCTGTAAGGGAAATAAATGCCGTTAGCTCTTATTGAGACCTGTAGGGAGGAGTGTGGGGCTCTGTGTCTTGCATCATTGATGTTCTGGGGCACAGCGGCAGATTGACTTCCGGGTGAATTAACCCAGAAGTCGCCTGTCTGTGCTGGAAGGGGGGACACACAGCTGTGCATGTCTGGAGCGCGGCCCGTAATGATCGGAGCCGTCCATGCTCACTGTGTATGCAGCGTCGCTATGCGACGTGCGCGCATGCGCAGACCGGCCGGTCTAGTCATAAAGCAGCGCTGATTGCCGTAAATGTGGGTAAAGTAAACCCACAGACGGCAAATCCGAGCGAAGAATTAGTTTATAAACTATAATGAATAGCTGCTGCACCATCAATACCGCCACCTGGAGGGAGAAGATAGATATTACAGCACAAGTACAGCACAAAAAAACCAAAGGAAAATTTAAGAACAAAAAACATACAAAAAAATGGGGAAAGTTATAAATACAAGTCTACATCCAAAATAACAGGCCAGAATTGCGCCTGTAGGATTAATTTAACGGATAAATGGTGTTCATTTTCCGCTTCTTATTCATCCCTAGCTCATTGTTGCCGCTTGTTGTTCTCTTCGCCAAAATCATCGATGTTACGATATTTACATATTATTCTCTGATGGGAGATATTGGTGTGATTCGTTCAGCAGCTCCATAATTAAATGGAAAACACTGTAGATGCCATTTAGAAAGTCCATGACGGAGACAACACTCGAAGAGTCCCAATTCCGAACACATCTAACTGGAGGTGATCGCAGCAGCAGTAGTGGTGTTTGAAAGCTTTCTCCTTGAGTGCTTGAATAGTACAGCGGATGCCATGTGCGTCCGTAGCCAGAGGAAGTCCGTTTAGGTACTAAGAAAGAAATAATAAATTTGAGAAATTTTCTTGTTTCAATGAATGAAAAAAAGAACTCTAAAATAATATCTAAGTTTTATAGTACCCATTAAAAAGAAACTCTTCATTCAGACCCTCTGGAGCCATACTTTTGAGTTGGAAATCCAACGACTCTCCTTGCGTAACAGTTCTTCAGTAACACGTGCTTTCCTAATGGTGGGTAAAGCTTTATCCACCACCAAGATTTTTAGACCACTGTGAGAGCTACGATGTACCTCTCTGAAGTGCCTAGCTACTGAGGTCAGGGTCTTACCGGCTTTGAGATGTTCTTCAGCACAAGAGATGCTGGAAATGTGGTTCTGAATACGTTTTCGGACCTCCTGAGTGGTCTGCCCGACATAGACCTTAGGACAGCTACAAATGAGAACGTAAACAACGTTACGGGTACGGCAATTTGCATACAGTTTTGATTTGAATCCTTTGAGACATTCAACATGATCTATACTACCAGAGGCCACCATTAAAGGACAGACTGAGCACTCTCCACATGGGTAGGTACCAAGGATCTTAAACCCTCTGCCAAGTGAAACGGAAGGTCTCTTGAAGTGACTTGTGGTAAGAGTGTCCTTCAAGTTTTTAGCTCTTTTAGCTACCAATTTTGGTTTGGGTCCAACAAATTGTGCAATTTTAGGGTCGTTTGATAGCAATGACCAATTGTGGTCCAGGGTTCGATATACGTCCCTCCAATGATTGTTAAAAGTTGTGATAACAGTCAACTTATCTGGACTCGATCTAATCTTCCCTGTTAACAGTTCAGTTCTATCCGTTGTGATTGTGGACCTATACGCGTTTGAGATGACCTTATGCGGGTACCCCCGTTTCTTAAACCTTTCTGTAAGGTCTCTTGCCTCTGACAGAAAGGTAGTGTTGTCAGAGCAATTTCTCTTGAGCCGATAAAATTGGCCTTTGGGAATAGCATTCCGCACATGCTGTGGATGGAAGCTCTGGTAATGGAGAACGCTGTTTGTGGCAGTGTCTTTTCTATGTAGAGCCGTGATGATCTTACCTTTTTCCTGTATAATTTTCAAATCCAAAAAGACTACTTCTGTCCAAGAGTACTGGGACGTCAAGGTGATGTTCCACGGGTTGTCGTTAAGAATGTCCACGAACTTCTGACAGTCCTCTAAGGTACCTGACCAAAAAAACAGAATGTCGTCGATATAACGATACCATTTGCGTACAGAACCATTGTACGCTGGAAGGGTGCGAACATGAACCTGCTCCCACCAACCCAAAAATAAATTTGCGTATGATGGCGCGCATTTCGCACCCATGGCGGTCCCTGATACCTGTCTATAGAAGGCTCTGTCAAAGGTGAAGTAATTATATTCGAGGACCATCCGCAGCAGATCGAGCAAGAATGAATCGTGTAACCGACTACCCGTACTTTCAAGATCCAGAAAATGGGTGACAGCTGAAATACCAAGATCATGATTAATGCAGGTGTACAGACTCTCTACATCCATTGTAACCAACAGAATCTGCTCCTCCAGAACCAAATCGCCCAATTGAACTATCAGGTGAGAAGAATCTCTAACGTACGAAGGAAGAGAAAGTACGTACGGTTGCAGATAAAAGTCAAGGTACGTGCAGGGTTTTTCAAACAGGCCTCCAATCCCTGAAACAATGGGTCTACCAGGAGGTTGTTCCAGGGATTTGTGCACCTTGGGTAGCATATAGAACGTTGGTACAATAGGGAATTTAATCAATAAAAATTCCTTTTCTTTTTTGGAAATTAAGCCAAGATCGAAGGCATGATAAATTAGAGTCCCCAACTTACGTTTAAAAGTATCGGTGGGGTCTGATGGTAATTTCCAATAGCAAGATCTGTTATCAAGCTGTCTTCTAGCTTCCCTTAGGTACATCTCGATGGGCCATAGCACCACATTCCCACCCTTGTCCGCTTCCCTTATGATGAAGTCCTTGCTGTTTTGAAGTGTGTTAAGGGCTACATGTTCCTGACGACTAAGGTTATTCCCTTGGAATTTATTAATTTTTAATTTCTTAATGTCGTTAACCGTTGCGTCAAAAAAAGTTTGCACTGCTGGAAATAGAGAAAACGGGGGTGTGGCCTGTGATGGAGATCTTTTGGTAAAAGGTATCTTATGTCTGATTGTACCTGTGGGATGTTCGTCCTCAGCCAAATCCAAGAGATCCTGCAGAGTGGCTCTGTCACAAGATGGTAGGGAATCCAATACAGATGGACGATGGTACAATAACTTGAAGACAAGTTGCCTGCAAAAAAGGTAGACGTCCTTTATTAGTTCGAATTTATCCAAGATATTCACTGGAGAGAAGGAAAGTCCTTTTTTAAGTAAGCTCTGTTCATCAATGGACAAATTATAATTGGTAAGGTTGATTATTTGTAAGTTGTCACTTACACCACTACTGCATCCTGCAGAGCTCACCATCTTCCTCCCAGTCGTGCTCCCAATGGTAAGATCGGTGACCACTTGCCTGTTCGTGGATTGCGATTCCGTAGATTTGGCGGGCTTGCGCCTGCCCCTTCTGGTTGGTCTCCTTGATCCGTTTCTGACTCGGATAAAAAATCTTCAGCACCAGATGATGTGGAAGGGGCAGATGTGGAGTCTTGATTGTCTTCTTTGTTTTTGGTGGTGGTCCACCAAAAAACAAAGAAGACAATCAAGACTCCACATCTGCCCCTTCCACATCATCTGGTGCTGAAGATTTTTTATCCGAGTCAGAAACGGATCAAGGAGACCAACCAGAAGGGGCAGGCGCAAGCCCGCCAAATCTACGGAATCGCAATCCACGAACAGGCAAGTGGTCACCGATCTTACCATTGGGAGCACGACTGGGAGGAAGATGGTGAGCTCTGCAGGATGCAGTAGTGGTGTAAGTGACAACCTACAAATAATCAACCTTACCAATTATAATTTGTCCATTGATGAACAGAGCTTACTTAAAAAAGGACTTTCCTTCTCTCCAGTGAATATCTTGGATAAATTCGAACTAATAAAGGACGTCTACCTTTTTTGCAGGCAACTTGTCTTCAAGTTATTGTACCATCGTCCATCTGTATTGGATTCCCTACCATCTTGTGACAGAGCCACTCTGCAGGATCTCTTGGATTTGGCTGAGGACGAACATCCCACAGGTACAATCAGACATAAGATACCTTTTACCAAAAGATCTCCATCACAGGCCACACCCCCGTTTTCTCTATTTCCAGCAGTGCAAACTTTTTTTGACGCAACGGTTAACGACATTAAGAAATTAAAAATTAATAAATTCCAAGGGAATAACCTTAGTCGTCAGGAACATGTAGCCCTTAACACACTTCAAAACAGCAAGGACTTCATCATAAGGGAAGCGGACAAGGGTGGGAATGTGGTGCTATGGCCCATCGAGATGTACCTAAGGGAAGCTAGAAGACAGCTTGATAACAGATCTTGCTATTGGAAATTACCATCAGACCCCACCGATACTTTTAAACGTAAGTTGGGGACTCTAATTTATCATGCCTTCGATCTTGGCTTAATTTCCAAAAAAGAAAAGGAATTTTTATTGATTAAATTCCCTATTGTACCAACGTTCTATATGCTACCCAAGGTGCACAAATCCCTGGAACAACCTCCTGGTAGACCCATTGTTTCAGGGATTGGAGGCCTGTTTGAAAAACCCTGCACGTACCTTGACTTTTATCTGCAACCGTACGTACTTTCTCTTCCTTCGTACGTTAGAGATTCTTCTCACCTGATAGTTCAATTGGGCGATTTGGTTCTGGAAGAGCAGATTCTGTTGGTTACAATGGATGTAGAGAGTCTGTACACCTGCATTAATCATGATCTTGGTATTTCAGCTGTCACCCATTTTCTGGATCTTGAAAGTACGGGTAGTCGGTTACACGATTCATTCTTGCTCGATCTGCTGCGGATGGTCCTCGAATATAATTACTTCACCTTTGACAGAGCCTTCTATAGACAGGTATCAGGGACCGCCATGGGTGCGAAATGCGCGCCATCATACGCAAATTTATTTTTGGGTTGGTGGGAGCAGGTTCATGTTCGCACCCTTCCAGCGTACAATGGTTCTGTACGCAAATGGTATCGTTATATCGACGACATTCTGTTTTTTTGGTCAGGTACCTTAGAGGACTGTCAGAAGTTCGTGGACATTCTTAACGACAACCCGTGGAACATCACCTTGACGTCCCAGTACTCTTGGACAGAAGTAGTCTTTTTGGATTTGAAAATTATACAGGAAAAAGGTAAGATCATCACGGCTCTACATAGAAAAGACACTGCCACAAACAGCGTTCTCCATTACCAGAGCTTCCATCCACAGCATGTGCGGAATGCTATTCCCAAAGGCCAATTTTATCGGCTCAATAGAAATTGCTCTGACAACACTACCTTTCTGTCAGAGGCAAGAGACCTTACAGAAAGGTTTAAGAAACGGGGGTACCCGCATAAGGTCATCTCAAACGCGTATAGGTCCACAATCACAACGGATAGAACTGAACTGTTAACAGGGAAGATTAGATCGAATCCAGATAAGTTGAATGTTATCACAACTTTTAACAATCATTGGAGGGACGTATATCGAACCCTGGACCACAATTGGTCATTGCTATCAAACGACCCTAAAATTGCACAATTTGTTGGACCCAAACCAAAATTGGTAGCTAAAAGAGCTAAAAACTTGAAGGACACTCTTACCACAAGTCACTTCAAGAGACCTTCCGTTTCACTTGGCAGAGGGTTTAAGATCCTTGGTACCTACCCATGTGGAGAGTGCTCAGTCTGTCCTTTAATGGTGGCCTCTGGTAGTATAGATCATGTTGAATGTCTCAAAGGATTCAAATCAAAACTGTATGCAAATTGCCGTACCCGTAACGTTGTTTACGTTCTCATTTGTAGCTGTCCTAAGGTCTATGTCGGGCAGACCACTCAGGAGGTCCGAAAACGTATTCAGAACCACATTTCCAGCATCTCTTGTGCTGAAGAACATCTCAAAGCCGGTAAGACCCTGACCTCAGTAGCTAGGCACTTCAGAGAGGTACATCGTAGCTCTCACAGTGGTCTAAAAATCTTGGTGGTGGATAAAGCTTTACCCACCATTAGGAAAGCACGTGTTACTGAAGAACTGTTACGCAAGGAGAGTCGTTGGATTTTCCAACTCAAAAGTATGGCTCCAGAGGGTCTGAATGAAGAGTTTCTTTTTAATGGGTACTATAAAACTTAGATATTATTTTAGAGTTCTTTTTTTCATTCATTGAAACAAGAAAATTTCTCAAATTTATTATTTCTTTCTTAGTACCTAAACGGACTTCCTCTGGCTACGGACGCACATGGCATCCGCTGTACTATTCAAGCACTCAAGGAGAAAGCTTTCAAACACCACTACTGCTGCTGCGATCACCTCCAGTTAGATGTGTTCGGAATTGGGACTCTTCGAGTGTTGTCTCCGTCATGGACTTTCTAAATGGCATCTACAGTGTTTCCATTTAATTATGGAGCTGCTGAACGAATCACACCAATATCTCCCATCAGAGAATAATATGTAAATATCGTAACATCGATGATTTTGGCGAAGAGAACAACAAGCGGCAACAATGAGCTAGGGATGAATAAGAAGCGGAAAATGAACACCATTTATCCGTTAAATTAATCCTACAGGCGCAATTCTGGCCTGTTATTTTGGATGTAGACTTGTATTTATAACTTTCCCCATTTTTTTGTATGTTTTTTGTTCTTAAATTTTCCTTTGGTTTTTTTGTGCTGTACTTGTGCTGTAATATCTATCTTCTCCCTCCAGGTGGCGGTATTGATGGTGCAGCAGCTATTCATTATAGTTTATAAACTAATTCTTCGCTCATAATTACTTCCCTTGTTTTATAAGTGTTTTGTATATTGCTTCTTTTCCCTGGCTCCTCCTGGGCTTCTATTTTGCACTGTACTTTGTCTTGCTTGCGGATTTGCCGTCTGTGGGTTTACTTTACCCACATTTACGGCAATCAGCGCTGCTTTATGACTAGACCGGCCGGTCTGCGCATGCGCGCACGTCGCATAGCGACGCTGCATACACAGTGAGCATGGACGGCTCCGATCATTACGGGCCGCGCTCCAGACATGCACAGCTGTGTGTCCCCCCTTCCAGCACAGACAGGCGACTTCTGGGTTAATTCACCCGGAAGTCAATCTGCCGCTGTGCCCCAGAACATCAATGATGCAAGACACAGAGCCCCACACTCCTCCCTACAGGTCTCAATAAGAGCTAACGGCATTTATTTCCCTTACAGGTGCTGTGCATTATTGTGGATATTTAAGGTAATGAAGCACACTTTCCAGTGGTGCTCTACCCTGAGGAAGCTGTCATTTAGGCAGCGACACGCGTAGGTCCAGAGCCACGCTCTCATGCCTCCCTGCCTGCAGGTGTATTATGACTGGTGACTAACTTATAATTTCATTTCCATTCACAGATATGCGGTGTTTCCATTGCAGTGTTTTTCTCTTGCATGGTCTATTCTGGTCCCACTTCAAATAGGGCATTATCAGAGGTTTCATTTGCCTTCAATTGCACTTTATTGTCTTGCACTGCTTTGCATTGAGCCTCAGCTATAGTACTATCTGGTCTATTTTTTGCCCTAACAGCTAGGTGACCTTACTGCATATCTAGATTCCTTATCATGGGAATTTGTGTTATTATGTATCTATTCCTGTTTTTTGCCACCAGGTTAATCCTGCAGGTTCAGCATTATTGCTAGAAATCATAGGAGGCATGTTTTTGTGATATATCTCGTGCGGTGTTGCACATTTTTTAGATGGTTTTAATGTTTAGTGCTTTTTTACCTTATTCACATGGATTTGTTACAATAAAAAATATTTTTTCACTCTAAACGAGTGTTATATACTTTTCTTCCCCGATCCCGGTCATACACACACGTTTCTTTCCTCTCCCCTTATGCAACTATTATGTCATTATCCACATAGACTCTCATACAAAATCCCAGGGGCCCGCTCTGCCTGTGGGGAGTGTTCCATACAAGCTGCCCATTCATCTATTCCCTGGGAACCTACACAAGCAGTACTGGTCATCCCTGATGAAATGCCACAGGTGGCGTCACGATCATCTACAAATCCCCTGTAAATATTCCCCTTAACTTGCTTTGTCAGGACCAAGGACCTGGGCGACTTCCACCATGACTCCACAAAAGACCACCGGCTCGGCTACCGAGTACCCCGGCCCTAGCGACCATTGCTACTGGGGTTACAAACAGGATTGATGGACCCCATTAACCGGGTCTTGTGTGCCACAAAGACTGTGTTTCAAAAACTGTGTAATGGCGGCCGCCATAGACTAACGCCATGTGCTGACCAGAATGAATGTTCAGTGCTCCCATTGTGGACAGAGCCATCCAGCGGTGCCCAAACCTACATCTGCCCCTTCACTGATTGTCATCTACCATGATCTGCTCGTCAGCTGAACATCTCCACCCCCTGATGTTGACGACAGAGCAGAGAGAAGGGACCAACCACGAAAGGGTGGGGGCAAACAACAGGGCAGCACGTGCAGTGATTGAGGAAGGAAGCTGCACATGGGAGAGAACGCTTCCAAAGCACCTGAAGGAGCGATGGTGCCAACAGCCAAAAACCACCGACATCGGAGGTCACCAAGGTGTCGTTACCAGGCTGCCTTTGGATTTCACCGGATCCATTGCCACAAATAGACCCGGACACACTAAGCACAGAGGTAGAGGAGTTGAGCCGGCAGCTCTTTCGACTGCAAGTGGCAGAATTTAGTAAATGGCAGTAGGCTCTACAAGAGAAGGCTGCCTGGCCATCAGTGGTGCTGAACGCCGAGCCTCAAGCCCTGGAGGAGCCTGGTACCGAACCTGATACAGCCGTCGCCCCGGACACCTCAGCCACCTTAGTTGGGACCCTGGATTCCCCTCCAACCCCTAACCATGGTAGGGCTACCCAAATCACAAAGCTAGACTGAGAGAGTGGACCAGCTCCAAGGAATAGATTACCAGCCCCGTTAGAGCCTGTGACCTCGACAAAAATCGCGAGGGCCAAGGCAGAGACTGTTTATTTTAGATGGGCCCAATGTGGAGTCGCCATGATAGGGTTCCCTGAGGGCAGCAATGCTGCCTCATCATCATCGGGGGACCTGTTAGAGGTCATCCCAGAAGAGGAGTACCGTTGCCAACGGCAGGCAGCAGATGACGCAAGCGAGAGGGAGACTCAGGCTAAGCGACGGGCCCTAAAGGACACCAACCTGAAGGCCAAGAGTAAGGCTCAGGCCACGGAGCAGCCAGAGAGGAGGAGGGGTTGAAGTAAGAACGAATTGTAAATATGTGTTTAGGCTGCATTTTTGTTAACTGGCTAGGCATTTGTAAATATAAATTTGTTTATTATCATGTTGATGCACAATCAGGTCATCGAACTGTGAAATGACCAGGACGATGTTGCAAATAAGTTGCACTTCTCAGGCTGTGCTCACACACAGTGCTTTTCTTGCACGGGTGCTTTTTCCAGCATTTTAACCTGTGCAAGAAAGCGCAAAAAAAACCCATAAAAATATGCGGGTGCATTCAAAGACCACTTGTTTTTACGGGGCTATGTCTTCAGTGATGTCACAGAGGGGAGGAAGAATCCTGTTCCTCCTCCCCTTTGACATCTGTCACAGCCCATTTGATTTCGCAGTGTATATGCACTGCGAAATCAATGTAAAATAATGCCAAATTTATTAAAAATAATAAAGATTTTTCTACTTACCCTCGCCGAGTGTTCAATAACCGGGAGCCGGGAGCAGGAACGGGCATCAACCTGCAAAGACCTTGCATGATGTCATAATGACATTGGGCGCTGTGATTGGCAGCTCGCGGTCATGTGATATGCGCATCACATATCACATGACCGCGAGCGGGCCAATCACAGCGCCCGATGTCATTATGATATCATGCAAGGTCTTTGCAGGTTGTTGCCTGCTCTGGCTCCCAGTTACCAAACACTCGGCAGAGGGTAAGTATAAGGACCTGCTGAAGGGTTCAGAGCACACGAAACGGTCGCCGTTGTCCCTCCGTTCCCCCTTCCCTGCACCCACCGATGTAAACTTTTTTGGAATAAAGCTGTTCAGGAATAAAGGATCTCGGAGTGCCGCTGTTTTCTTCTTAAGCTCTTAATTGATCCAAGCATTTACAGCTGAGCAACCCAGATCCATGAATGCCTCACCACACAGGACTTCAATGCAACAAGGTCAGTGCCCGGTTTCTCTTCTCAACTAAGTGTAAGTATAAAAATCTCTATTATTTATAATACATTTGGCATTATTTTACATTTGATTTCGCAGTGTATAATGCACTGCGAAACTCAAATAGGGCTGTGACAGATGTCACAGAGGGGATGAGGAACAGGATTCTCCCTCCCCTCTGTGACATCAGCGGTGGTATATTCCCGTGGAATTACGCATCTTCTAAACGGCGATGCATAATTCCAGCGGTTATAATGGTGCCTATGGGAGAAAGCGTGCGCAAAAAGGTGGAAAGAATGAACATGTTCATTCTTTTTACGCGCGCGCATTCTCCCATAAAAGCGCAGCCGAAAATAGCACTGCGTGTGAACAGCAAAAGTGAAATTCCATTCACTTTGTTGTCAAACGCAGAGGCAGGTGCACTTTGGGGGGAAAAGTGCATGCAAAAATGCATGAAAAATACACACTGTGTGAATTAGGCCTAAACGTGCTCCTTAATGGTTTTTGGGCCAGCACAGCAGGGTGCAAATTCAGAGCCGATTGCACTTTGCACTTTGAACCTTTGCACACGTGACCTCAAAAACTGTCGGCGTAGCTGAAGAACCAGGTCAAACCATGGTCTTTGTGCCCTGTACCATGCCCAGGGACAAAGTTGAGGTGGCTTTGGGGCGGCTTCCACCAGTGGTACTTAATCCCGTAGTATGAGCACCGTACTGGCGTCGCTGCAGGAACCTGTGATAGTGTTGTACTTTTTGTGTTTTTTTTAAAAAACTTTTTGTACTTTTCCACTTTTGTATGAGAATGTAACGTTCAAGAAATGTGCCTCCATTAAGGGAAGATGTTGTTATTGTTAAGGTGCACCTGGAAAAATATTGCATGTTCTTGCCAATAACACCTTTTGTACTGTTTTACAGCCCGCGGACGTGCTATGCTTTGCCCGGGGGAATGTGGTGCCCCTGCTTCTTTGTCGCCACAGTGGTACTGCACCTACTCCACAGATGTGGTGTCATTGCTCACAGGTAAGACAGGTGCACAAACCTGAGATAAACACACCCTACATCCAACACCATTCCCAACTCCAGGCCAGGAGGTGCAGGGCTGGGGAGACCACTCTAGAAGGTGGTCCCCATCTGCTGGCTGGAGGAAGGAGTTGGGAGGTGGGAGTAGTTAGTCGAAAGTGAGAAGTGGAAGGAGAAGAAGAAGGAGCAAGATGATGGGCCAAGGGTACTCTGGAGCTGGGGAGGAGTGGGACCAGTGGGTAAGTCAGTCCACAGCACCTGATTAAAATGTTCTGTACCCCAGTTCCTATGTTTTTATGCATAGTTAAGTTACTTGATCTTGTTTCTACATCAAAGATATGGTTGTTGGCTGCATTTGTTTACTTAAAACTTGTGACAGACTTTTCCAAACAATATATGGGTATAGCTGATCCCAATGGTTGCTGCCAGTACTGAGATGCTGGAAAAAAAAGGGGAAAATTCTGCTGCACACTGACACAAGAAAATTATGAAATAGCATATTGGCTAATGAATGCTAATGACATGGATATGTGTTTCTACTAGTGTGAATGGAGCATAAGGCATAGCAGAAAACTGCTTCAGAATACATAAAAAACAATGAGCACTTAGCTGATGTGATGGCCATAGCATTGTGAACCCGGTAACCACGTCAAGGTGTCTCATCCTACTGGGTCCTATCTGCCTTGTAGAATTACTTGTATGGGTATTCCTTCAACTGACTGCAATTTAAAACCAGCCTGTAAGGGCATAGTTAATAGTGAATAGTTAGAAGTATAGAATAAAGCTCAACCACTAATTAGGTGCTCAAGGGAAAAGAGTCAAACAGTATAAAGTTTTAACCCTTACACGCATCACGTGAAAAAAGCAAAAAGGAAATTGGTAGTTGCTTTTCAGGTTTTTTTATTTTTCAGTGCAAAATGTGTAGTTTCCAAAAACTGATGTTTCGGCTCAGGCACGAGCCTTCGTCAGAAAGACAATTGGAAGGCAGAATGAAGAGGCATGAGACTTAATAATGGTATAGGAAGAATTCTGTCGCTTTGGTGCAGTAATAATCACAGCCCTTCTGGCCACCGTTATGTTTGGAAACAGATCCTAGGTTATACTATGTGCCTTGTTAGACAGATTGCCAGATTGACTTTAAGGGGATAAGACCTATTGAGAGCTATGGGAAAGGCAGTGTGCCAACAACAGAGGTGAGTCGAAGTGTTATTATTTTGTTGGGTGGAAATATAGTCATTGAGAAGGGGTTATCCAAGTAGTGAAAAACCCCTTTAAGAATGAACTAACTCCATATATCTAACATGCTGTGGCTCTTATAACTAATAAACACATACCGTAGGTTAATCTAAATAAAGTATACAAATAGCATATTTACATTCCCAGGGAAGCATTACATTGCTTATAAGTCTCCCTATGGCACTGTGCACGAGGAGAAACTTTTACTCCTTAGATACTACTTAAAGTTTTTCATATTTTATCTTACATTGTGTTTGTATATTATATATCAGATTTATGTCCTTTCATGTTGGTAGCTCAGGTTAGACATATTTTAAGGAATGCATACTTTTATTTGTTATTTGGGCAACACTCAGTAGCTGGCTACTGAGTGGTACATGACAGAATTCTGTAATACATTTCAATATACTAAACTACATATACCTGCATATATTTCCTGTACATTAGAATGTGAACTACTTTCATCTGAACAACAAATTCACTATGCTAATTTTCTTCCCAATGTACAAGTAAAATTATAAATTTCAAAAGAGTTTTGTGTTCTTGCAGGAGCCTGAGAATCAATCTTAATAATTAAGAGCATTCTGTCATGGCCTAGAAACATTAACATATATTTTTCTGCTGAGAGTAATATTGCTCTATAAGGCTTTCCACTGAAGAAAGTAGAACTACATGTTAATACTGCTCTGTGCAGCGCTGGTTAAATTAAACTTTTATTTTTATAGGCGGAATGTTAATCTATATGCAAAGTGTAAGTGAAGATGTTATTTTAATTGCTTAGTAATTTACCTCTTGAATGATTACCATAACAATTCATCTCCAGTATGCTGTTTGTTGACTTAAATCCCAGCTAGCTTCTCTATTGAGTGTGTAATATGGTTACTGCAATAGCTAGAGGGTGCTTGCTAAGCCTTGGCATCATAACTAGAGATGAGTGAACCTGTTTGGGGACTGTTCGGGCTGGTGTTCAGGGGATTCCGATCATCAAAGTCCTGGAGCCTGGATTGCTGTGGTCCTGTACACTGGGCGGTTGGGTCAGTGTGAACTGCTTGCTGTGTGTGATTGACCCACACTGGTCCTAAAAGCAGAGTAATTGTCCCATCCCTGGCAGTGATACACTTTTGGCTGGCTGGCTGTATGTGGGTGGAGAGCCACACAGTCAATCGCTAGCGATAATGTACAGGGTCACGTTTGGATCTCGAACATGCAACTCCGATACCAAAACCTTCAGGAGATTGATCATCTCTAAACATAACCTCAAGCACTGTGCCATGGATTGCTGAGTACTACCACTCTTTTATACTGTACACATAAGCCTCTGTTCACATCTCGTTCAGAGAACATCATCGATGTGGCTTTATACCTATAAAATTTGGCCATTGACTTAAAACATATAGGGTCCGGTTCAATTTAGCATTTTCACCATTCTTTGTTTTTTGTTCTTTTTTTGGTGCTTTTTACCCAGTTTTTAATTTGTGCCTTTATAAAATATAGTTTATTTTTCTTTTATGTTCATCATTGTCACAAACGTTTTACGCATATTTACTTCAGTCACTGCCTGGATTGGTTTTAAGTACACCTTAAATTTTTGTGTACATTTTGCATCATTTTAACAGAATTTGCAACTTTATGCATTAAGAAGCATTAAAAAAGGTGAAAGAGTATTTTTAACTTTGTGTAAAATTCATGAATCATGCGCGCCACTTTGAATTTCTTGCCCAAAAACATATACAAATACCCTAAGTCAAAAAAGAAGAGTGGCACAAATTCAGTCAGTCATATGATGCCTGATACACTTTTCGTTGTAGAAACAAAATTGTGGACTATTTTTTTCAGTGCAATAAGAAACATACAGGTATACCAATTTATAACAGCCATGAGTTTTTCAAAAAGTCACTGTTTTAGCATATCCTTGCTTCCTGAAGAAAATGATCATAACAGTGCAAATGTTAGAAAGTATGTGCATGGGGATTTTGCAGTTTACTATGGATGGATTACGGTCATCTCAGGACAGGGGCGGACTGGCCCAGGTGGCAGGGGGGCAAGTGCCCCCTGGGCTGGTGGTATAGCCCCCACCTAGGGCCGTCCACCCACAGAAACTGGCGGCGGACCTCACTCACCCACCCTGCAGCAGGCAGTGAACAGGACCGCCGTGGAGGAGACAGTGTCAGAGAGAGAGGCGGCACTGCAGCCATTCCTCTCCCTCCAGTGAGAAGCGGAGGCATGGAGGGGCCTGCAGTAGAGATGAGGAGGCGGGGCCCAGAGAGATTGACTGGAGGTAGGAGAACCTTCACGTCACCTGGGTCCTCCTATCATCAGTCAATCTCTGGGCCCCGCCTCCTCATCTCTACTGCAGGCCCCGGAAGTTGTTCCAACTTCCACAGCTTGGGAGCCTGCAAAATGTGTAAAGATAAAGATCATGATGAGCTGCAGCAGCAGCTGGTGGTGGTGGGTAGTGTGTGTGTCTTTCTGTCTATGTGTCTGTGTATGGCTGGGGCTGTGTCTGTGTCTGTGTGGCTGACTATTTGTCTGTATGTGGCTGGGGCTCTGTGTGGCTGGGGCTCTGCGTGGCTGGGGCTCTGTGGCTGGGGCTCTGTGTGGCTGGGGCTCTGTGGCTGGGGCTCTGCGTGGATGGGGCTCTGCGTGGCTGGGGCTCTGTGTGGCTGGGGCTTTGTGGCTGGCTGTGTGTGGCTGGTTGTGTGTGGCTGGGGCTTTGTGGCTGGTTGTGTGTGGCTGGGTCTGCGTGGCTGTGGCTGACTATGTGTCTATGTTGCTAGGGCTGTCTGTGGCTGACTGTGTCTGTATGGCTGAGGCTGCGTGGCTGGCTGTGTGTGGCAAAATGTGTCTGTGTGGCTGACTGTGTCTATGTGTGGCTAGGGCTGCGTAGCTGCATGTGGCTGTCTGTGTGTCTGACTGTGTCTTTATGTGGCTGGGGCTATGTGGCTGTGGCTGGCTGTGTGTGTCTAACTATGTCTGTGTGTGGCTGGGGCTGCGTGGTTGTGGCTGGCTGGGGTTGGCTGTGGCTGCATGGCTGTGGCTGAGGCTGCGTGGCTAGCTGTGTGTGGCTGACTGTGTGTGTGTGTGGCTGGCTGTGTGGTTGGCTGTATGTCTTTGTGTGGCTGGCTATGGCTGCCTATATTGCTCGCTGTGTGTGTGGCTGGCTGTGTCTGTGTGTGTGGGTAGCTGCGCCTGTGTGTGGCTGGCTTTGGCTGTGTGTGTGGCTGTCTATGTGGCTGGCTGTATGTGTGTGGCTGTATGTGTGGCTGGCTGGCTTTGGCTGTGTGTGGCTGGCTGTGTTTGTGTGGCTAGCTATGTGTGTGGCTGTATGTGTGTGGCTGATTGTGTGTGTGGCTGATATTGTGTGTGTAGCTGGCTGTGTCTGTGTGTGGCTGGCTATGGCTGTCTATGTTGCTGGCTGTGGCTATGTGTGTGGCTGGCTGTGGCTATGTGTGTGGCTGTCTATGTGGCTGTGTCTCTCTGTGTGGCTCTCTGCGTCTGTATAGCTGTCTATGTGGCTAACTGTTTTTGTGTGGTTGTTGCTCTGTGTGTGGCTGTGGCGGGCTGTCTGTGTAGCTGGCGACTGGGACATCCAAATGCTGTGTGAGTGTCCGACAGTTTTCTTAGATCACATCCATGTGCAATCTGTTTTGTTTCTCAGCAGCTATTTACTGTAGAATCATTTACAGGAGCATTTTACAGTTGTCTCAGCTGCAGAATGATAATGTATCAGTGAAAAAAACAGATGCCTCTCGGATGGTCTGTGTGCTGTCAGTGTGCGGTCCATGATTTTGTCGGACTCATAGACTTGCATTGGCGAGTCTCGCACATGAATCGCAGACTGTCGCAGCATGTTGTGACTTTTTTCCCATCCAGAATCTGGATGAGAAAAAAGCGTCCGACACTCGCCAATGTGTTTCAGACGTTGATTAACTGACTGCACTGCGATAAAATCACACATTGCACTCATCCGAGTTTCACGCCAGTTAGTCCGTGCCCTAATAATAAAATCCATATAGTAATCCTACTGCTGGACATGGTATGGGGAGGGTTTATGGCTAAGTTAGTACACACCGTACTTCATGGTATGGGGAGGGTTTATGGCTCAGTTAGTACACACACCATACTTCATGGTATGGGGAGGGTGTATGGCTCAGTTAGTACACACACCATACTTCATGGTATGGGGAGGGTTTATGGCTCAGTTAGTACACACACCATACTTCATGGTATGGGGAGGGTGTATGGCTCAGTTAGTACACACACCATACTTCATGGTATGGGGAGGGTTTATGGCTCAGTTAGTACACACCATACTTCTTGGTATGGGGGGGGGTTATGGCTCAGTTAGTACACACTCCATACTTTATGGTATGGGGAGGGTGTATGGCTCAGTTAGTACACACACCATACTTCATGGTATGGGGAGGGTTTATGGCTCAGTTAGTACACACCGTACTTCATGGTATGGGGGGGTTTATGGCTCAGTTAGTACACACTCAATACTTCATGGTATGGGGAGGGTGTATGGCTCAGTTAGTACACACTCCATACTTCATGGTATGGGGAGGGTGTATGGCTCAGTTAGTACACACTCCATACTTCATGGTATGGGGAGGGTGTATGGCTCAGTTAGTACACACTCCATACTTCATGGTATGGGGAGGGTGTATGGCTCAGTTAGTACACACAACATACTTCATGGTATGGGAAGGGTGTATGGCTCAGTTAGTACACACTCCATACTTCATGGTATGGGGAGGGTTTATGGCTCAGTTAGTACACTCCATACTTCATGGTATGGGGAGGGTGTATGGCTCAGTTAGCACACACTCCATACTTCTTGTTATTAACCAGTTAATGCCTTCTTGTCCACCGCACTGCAGTGTCAAAAGAGGAAGACAGCGAGACAGGCAGCGACATGGCATCAGAGAGCCCCTGACCTCGAAATAGAAGACCCTCAGATCCTGGTATTGTGACGACATATGAAGAATTTTTTTTTACATTTATATTACACTATGAACTCCACAGCACTTTACATAGATCATCAACACTGTCCCCATTGGGGCTCACAATGAAAACATCTTACCAGTATGTCTCATATTGTATATCGCCTTTCTTTGAAATCACCTTCACAAATATTGCATTTATTGCACTTGTCAGGTTTTGGATGTTTTAAGATTGCATTTGTTTGCAGGATGTCATAATTGACTCCCAGAGCTGCTGGTTTGACGGTTAATGTCTTACAGCATCTTAGATTTTTTTTGCTTAATGGTACTTCAAAGTTTCTCAAAAGGGCTGAGATCAGGGGAGACTGGTAGCCACACCATGTTTTTCTCTACTTTTATGTCCATAGCAGCCAATTACTCAGGGCTATGCTCTGTACCAAGAGATGGTGCATTGTCATGCATGGGGATGATTTTGTACGAAGAAAAAAGTGGTCAGTCTAAAAGTATATATACTTTGCCGTGGTCCTTTTCACGCATTCATGGACCCTATAGGGGCAAACTAGCTCTCTCCACATGATTACGACCCAAAACATTACTGCCACCTCCTTGCTGATGTGACATGGTGGCGGTCATCTAGCAACCATCCACTACTCCAACCATAATGGGAACCTCTAGGCTCCTTTTAGCTACTCCTCTGTCTGCAGGGGGGCATGGCGCGATGGAGGGGCGCACCGCTGACAGTACCTAGGGCGCAGGAACTCCAAATACGGGCCTGGTTGGAGGGGCTGAGATGGGCCGCCGAGAATTTCCGACAGCACTCCGTCTCCCCCGCCCCCCGGCCCTCACCTAAGGGCTGGAGGGACTGAGACGGGCCGCCGAAAATTTCCCACCGCCTTCCCCCCAGTCCTCACCCAAGGGCTGCCGGAAACATTTTGCCACCCAGGGTTTGCGTCGCCAGTCAGCCCCTGTCTCAGGAGTAGATCTGGTTTTCCTGGTGTGCTGCATATAGAGGTTATAAATGGAACCTGCACACACAGGTGACTGTTTGTCCGGGAGATACTGCTCAATTGGACACTGCTAGACTAATATATACTAGTGACGGGGCAATTTAACTCTTCCACTCCTCCACCGGTCACTCCAAATCAGACTATGAACATGTGGTACCAGATACCGTATATACTCGTGTATAAGCCGACCCGTGTATAAGCCGACCCCCCTACTTTTGCCCCCAAAACCTGGGAAAATCTATTGACTCGCGTATAAGCCGAGGGTGGACTCCAGCACAGGTATACAACCCCCAGCAGTGTGGTATACAGGCCCCCCAATGGTAGTATACAGCAGCCTCCCAGTGGTAGTATACAGCAGCAGCCCCAGTGGTAGTATACAGCAGCCCCAGAGGTATATGCAGCCCCAGAGGTGTATACAGCAGCCCCAATATACAGCAGCCCCAGTGGTATTGCAGCCCCAGTGGTATTGCAGCCCCTATATACAGCAGCCCCAGTGGTATTGCAGCCCCAGTGGTATTGCAGCCCCTATATACAGCAGCCCCAGTGGTATTGCAGCCCCAGTGGTATTGCAGCCCCTATATACAGCAGACCCAGTGGTATTGCAGCCCCAGTGGTATTGCAGCCCCTATATACAGCAGCCCCAGTGGTATTGCAGCCCCAGTAATGCAGGGCCCCTATATACAGCAGCCCCAGTGGTATTGCAGCCCCAGTGGTATTGCAGCCCCTATATACAGCAGCCCCAGTGGTATTGCAGCCCCAGTAATGCAGGGCCCCTATATACAGCAGTCCCAGTGGTAGTATACAGGCAGCCTCAGTAATGCAGGGCCCCCCCTCATGCTCCGGTCTCCTGTAAAGCAAGTTATACTTATCAGTGCCCGCTGCCGTCCGCGCCCGCCGCTGCCGACATCCCGATCCTCCGTCTTCATGCATCTTCTTCCTGTTTCCTGTGCGCGTCGCCGGTAATGACGTCACTGCCTGCGACGCGCACAGAGCAGGAAGAAGATGAATGAAGATGGAGGATCGCATGTCGGCAGCGGCGGGCGCGGACGGCAGCGGGCACTGATAAGTATAACTTGCTTTACAGGTGACCGGAGCATGAGGGGGGGGGCCCTGCATTACTGGGGATGCGGGGGCTGCTGTATACCGCTGTATACAGCAGCCCCCGCACTGACTCGCGTATAAGCCGAGGGGGGTACTTTTCAGCCCAATTTTTGGGCTGAAAAACTCGGCTTATACGCGAGTATATACGGTAAGTATAAAATCAGACTGATTATCCGATCTAAACTTAAATCATGTTCGGTGCTTTAATAGCTTTGGCAAAATATACACAGCAACTGAACTACATATCCGGGTACACCACCTTTTATAGTCCAAAAGATAAGCATGTAAATGTCCAAAACGGGGTGTATTTATGC
This sequence comes from Allobates femoralis, assembly GCA_033576535.1. Lineage (NCBI taxonomy): Eukaryota > Metazoa > Chordata > Amphibia > Anura > Aromobatidae > Allobates > Allobates femoralis. The sequence continues at coordinate 531,784,197 of JARQOC010000003.1, read as the reverse complement.
TAAGAGTTTAGGTGGGATTACGCTAATGTCTATTTGTTAGTAAGAAGTAATTCTTTGTCTTTCGTAAGTCCATCCTCCAATCAGTCCAGGTGTCATCTTTTAGCCTGTGGTATGCAGCTATCTTCAGTTTCTCATGGCACAGCCTCGCACCAACACAGCAGGCCTCTGCTTCAAGGACAACTTGGTACATGGCATCTTGTTCCTTCAGCAGTCTCACATATATCTGCAAAACACTTTGTTTAGAACATATTCATGGATAGGGGGAAGGGAAGCAAAAGGAAAGAGGGGAGAGAGAGAGGTGAAGAGAGTAAGAAAGAGGAGAAAGGAGAGAGATATTAAGAGAAAGGAGAAAGAGGAGGAAAGAAGGAAAGAATAAGAGAAAGAGAGATAAGAGAAATAAATAAATAAATATATTTATCTTGAGTACATACCTGAACAGAAGAAAAACTTATTGTTCCATCTAATGCTATAAGCCAATATATTAGTTATAAAAGAAAAACAAATATAGAAGTATAAATGACATGCATATATATATATATTATAAAATATAGGTAAAAATATATCTTTACCTCGACACTAGCATAGTGACATTATATACCTAGAATATCACTGGCTATGTCCTGATACATTCATAACGATTTTTTCACCCAGTGTACTCTTTGTAAACTTTATATAGGTAATTCTAGCTGCAAGTCTATCTCTAATATATATATAATAATTAATTAATTTTTTATCTCTGGGACCTGTGCAATATACTACATATAACATTATACATAAACAGGAGCTGCTAACCCTGAATTATTCTATTCTCTACCTTAAAATTTTGAATATGTGTACCATTGTCTAACTGCTAATGCTGAAATGCTGTGATGCTATATATGAGTAGACATATACAATATTGGTTATATTATTCTGTATCTATGCTGGTGTTTCTATCGTACTCCCACCTCCCTCCCCCTTTTTCCGCACACTATGTAGTCAATAAAATTTACACGTTTATATAAATGACCGTATGATCGTTCTTTTTTTCCCGTTGGGGAAGTGTTTAAAGTTAACTATTTAAGCGATCGGTCACGATATTTATGTCTATACTCTTCCCAGTTTTACCTGCTGTATGTTATATACAACTGATGAGATTAAGGTGTAAATAACCATAATGTACTGGATACCAAAACTGTGGTGTTGTCTAACTAATGATCATAGACTAATATATTTTTCTATTTGGAAAAATATATCTTGTCTAAATTTTTGTGCGTCTTGTAGTCTGCAGTCAGTACAATGCCAGCCTTCTTGACTGTGTCCTTAAATCAAAAGGTAGAGCATCCATTATTGCTGTGCTCCTATTCCTGAGATAACTAAGCGTCTACATTGTTCTCTCTCTCAATCTGTGTAATTAATACTGAGCAGGAGAGACTGAGCACCTGATGAAGACAGTCAATGCTGTTGAAACACATTGTGAAGCTGTAAAAGGAACTATTGACCAAAAAGGTTTGCCAACTATTAATGTTCTGTGCCATCGATCCCCCTCCTAAGCGCTTCTACTAGACCAGTGCATTTCTTTTCATCTATCCCCCTTCCCTCAGTAAGAAAGCAACGGCATAAGCAGCTCCAGGATTCCATCTCCCTGGCTGAAGGACCTGGCGTCGCTCGGCAACGGGGTATATGCCAAAGGAACTGTGGTGACGTGTTTCCGGCCAGCCCCATCATGTGACTGCATTCCGGAAACAACGTGGGAGTGGTGAATCGCAGCAGCGGCGGATCCACTCGTCCTCCAGCCCGGACGGCACACGAACACGCCAGTCACCGGGATTGTGCAGGGGTGCACAACCCCTTCAGATTAGTATCCCTCCGGCACCCTAATTCCCATACAAGCCTATGGTTCTTCACAGTGCGCCCTTGTTCTTTTCTTACTTATAAATCAAAGGGTAGAGCGTTCATTATCGCTGTGCTCCCATTGCTGAGATAACTAAGCATCTGTATTGTTCTTTCTCTCAATCTGTGTAATTAATACTGAGCAGGAGAGACTGATTTGAGCTTTCTAGCAGGTTAGAAAAACCTTGTGTTCACATGAGTGGTAATAAAATGGTTCTTTGGTGCACAGGCTAAAGAAAAATCTAACTATCACAGCTAGATAATAAGTTGGTTTACACTTAGCAGAAGAGTCTTAGTTTCCCAGAAAATGGCCGACTTCCTGTATTTCCACATGTGGGTCTGTCTGTGCACCATATAGGATAATTATGTGATGCTGTCCTTGTTTGCACACATGTATGTGTGTCACAAAGGGCACAGAGAACCAGTGTAGCACAGGACTGCTTGATATAAACAGTCATCCTGTATAATGTGGAGATTAGAATAACATCTTCCAAAGTTTACTGTTAGCTATATTGTGTATAAGGAGTTTAATGGCATAATTTAAAGACATTACACATGTAAGATCTAAGGTACATAGCTGATTCCACAATAAATGTACTTGTGTACTTTCCAAACTTTTGTACAAGACAATTAATGTAAATTCTGTTGGGACCTTGCTAAGTCACTGTTGGGAACAGTATATAATACTCTATTTTTTGGTACAACCCTCCTAGTTTACTGTTACCACTTTGGAATAAATTATTACCCCCTTTTCTACCCAAAAGTACCTAGAAACAAGCACAACTGTAGACCACTAATTTTATTACACCTTCGATATCTTTACAGCAGTTTTAATCCCTCTCATGACCTATGATGCACTGCTCATCAATGCAGGATCATGTGCTGAGCCCGCATTTTTCCCTGATATGATCAGCCAACATGTGCTCACAGCTGTTAACTAGTTAAATCCCAGTGTCAACCTCTGACAGCAGGATTTAACATGCGCTGGCAGGGAGCATGTCATTCCTCGCTCCCATCGGCACTCCCTGATGTCACCGTGGTGCGCCGATTGGTTGTCATGACAGCTACGGGTCAGTTGATGTCCCCTGTCTTTTTCATAACGATCTTCCTGAGAATGCTGGCTGCAAGCTGTCATTCGTGGGAATTCATGATTTCTGCTGTACAGAGCAGTGCTGATGAGCCCAAAGGGGACTAGTACATACAATAAAAAGTAAGAAAGTTTTCTTAAGTTTATTAAGTTTAAAAGTTAAAATCACCCCCTTTTACCCCACTGAAAATAATACAGTACATAAAGAATACACATATCTCATATTGCTGTGTTTAGAAATGTCCGATCTATCAAAATATACAAGAAATTAATCCATTAGGTAAACAGCTAATAAAAAAATTAAAAATGCCAGAATTACGCTTTTTTTTGTTGCTACAAAATTGCAATGTAATAGAATAAGAGGTGAACAAAACATTATATCTACCCGAAAATGGTATCAGTATAACTGTCAGTTCAGGGATATAAAAAATAAGTATAATTTAGCCTCAGATCCCGAAAAATAAAAACATAATGGTTCTTAGAAAATGCCCCAGAAATGATGTTTGTTTTTTTTTTTTACAAACTTCTGAATTTGTTTTCACCACTTAAATTATAATAAAAACAATGCATGTTTGACATCTATGCAGTCATACTGACCTGGAAAATCATATTGCCTGGTCAGTTTTACCAAATAGTAAGCATGGTAAATAAAAAAAACAAAACACAATTGTGAAAATGCATTTTTTTTGCCCAAGGCCCAACCTTGTCTAAAACCAGCTTATTTTATACAGCATTGATAGGACATAATGCAGATGCCCTCATCTAACTTCATACTGCCCTTGAGCTCATCACCAGATTTTGGAAATAAGTTTATCCTTTGAATCTTAGCTTCTACAAGATACCAATACTTTACCAATGTATAGACAGCCTGCACAAAGTAATTATGCTAATATACTGTCCTTTGGCCTTTTGCCTATAACTACATGGCATTTTCCTGGAATATCCTTCATCACATATCTTTTTGTGAACACACATTGAATTGCATGGGTCACGAACTAAGCATTTTGGAAGAGTGCATCAAAGCAAGATCTTATTCTGTTGCTTGGAAACAGAACCTTAACCAAAAATGTACTGAAATACCATTGAATTATGGAACTACTGGATCATTGCCAAAAGGTACAGATAAAAAAAGGAAGATTTCCTAAAACAATTGAATATTTGTGAGTTTAATAAGTGGTTAAGTATTGTATTTACTACATTTTAGGAGCAATTTAAATAATTCCCAGTTTTGTTCTGCTATTTGCTTTTGCTTCCTATGTTACAAAATAAATGCTTCTATGCGTTTCAGGTTTTTTAGGCAGCTACTAACATTTATTAGCACATACTTAAAAGGAACTTGACATATCCCCAAATGCTATTTACCAACAAATATGTGGCTATTCTGCAGGTTTATAGCATTTTAAAGCTGCACAGCTGCTGCGCTAACACAAAATTATTTCCTCCCTGTTAAGCTTGCAATACTGTGAGTGTTGGCTTTAAGCTGCTCTGTCACATTGACTGATATTTGATGAAAATTCAACACTGTGCATCACCAAAAGAACACAATACCCACAGTGAGGCATAGTGGAGGCAGCTTTATGCATCACCAAAAGAACACAATACTCACAGTGAGGCATGGTGGAGGCAGCATTATACATCACCAAAATAGCACAATACCCACAGTGAGGCATAGTGGAGGAGCATTATGCATCAGCAAAAGAACACAATACTCACAGTGAGGCATAGTGGAGGCAGCTTTATACATCACCAAAATAGCACAATACCCACAGTGAGGCATAGTGGAAGCAGCTTTATGCATCACCAAAAGAACACAATACTCACAGTGAGGCATGGTGGAGGCAGCATTATATATCACCAAAATAGCACAATACCCACAGTGAGGCATAGTGGAGGCAGCATTATGCATCACCAAAAGAACACAATACTCACAGTGAGGCATAGTGGAGGCAGCTTTATACATCACCAAAATAGCACAATACCACAGTGAGGCATAGTGGAGGCAGCATTATGCATCACCAAAAGAACACAATACCCACAGTGAGGCATAGTGGGGGCAGCTTTATGCATCACCAAAAGAACACAATACTCACAGTGAGGCATGGTGGAGGCAGCATTATACATCACCAAAATAGCACAATACCCACAGTGAGGCATAGTGGAGGCAGCATTATGCATCACCAAAAGAACACAATACTCACAGTGAGGCATAGTGGAGGCAGCTTTATACATCACCAAAATAGCACAATACCCACAGTGAGGCATAGTGGAGGCAGCACTATGCATCACCAAAAGAACACAATACTCACAGTGAGGCATGGTGGAGGCAGCATTATACATCACCAAAATAGCACAATACCCACAGTGAGGCATAGTGGAGGCAGCATTATGCATCAGCAAAAGAACACAATACTCACAGTGAGGCATAGTGGAGGCAGCTTTATACATCACCAAAATAGCACAATACCCACAGTGAGACAGTGGAGGCAGCTTTATGCATCACCAAAAGAACACAATACTCACAGTGAGGCATGGTGGATGCGGCATTATACATCACCAAAATAGCACAATACCCACAGTGAGGCATAGTGGAGGCAGCATTATGCATCACCAAAAGAACACAATATTCACAGTGAGGCATGGTGGAGGCAGCATTATACATCACCAAAATAGCACAATACCCACAGTGAGGCATAGTGGAGGCAGCATTATGCATCACCAAAAGAACACAATACTCACAGTGAGGCATAGTGGAGGCAGCTTTATACATCACCAAAATAGCACAATACCCACAGTGAGGCATAGTGGAGGCAGCATTATGCATCACCAAAAGAACACAATACCCACAGTGAGGCATAGTGGGGGCAGCTTTATGCATCACCAAAAGAACACAATACTCACAGTGAGGCATGGTGGAGGCAGCATTATACATCACCAAAATAGCACAATACCCACAGTGAGGCATAGTGGAGGCAGCATTATGCATCACCAAAAGAACACAATACTCACAGTGAGGCATAGTGGAGGCAGCTTTATACATCACCAAAATAGCACAATACCCACAGTGAGGCATAGTGGAGGCAGCATTATGTATCACCAAAAGAACACAATACCCACAGTGAGGCATAGTGGGGCAGCTTTATGCATCACCAAAAGAACACAATACTCACAGTGAGGCATGGTGGAGGCAGCATTATACATCACCAAAATAGCACAATACCCACAGTGAGGCATAGTGGAGGCAGCATTATGCATCACCAAAAGAACACAATACTCACAGTGAGGCATAGTGGAGGCAGCTTTATACATCACCAAAATAGCACAATACCCACAGTGAGGCATAGTGGAGGCAGCTTTATGCATCACCAAAAGAACACAATACTCACAGAGAGGCATGGTGGAGGCAGCATTATATATCACCAAAATAGCACAATACCCACAGTGAGGCATAGTGGAGGCAGCATTATGCATCACCAAAAGAACACAATACTCACAGTGAGGCATAGTGGAGGCAGCTTTATACATCACCAAAATAGCACAATACCCACAGTGAGGCATAGTGGAGGCAGCACTATGCATCACCAAAAGAACACAATACTCACAGTGAGGCATGGTGGAGGCAGCATTATACATCACCAAAATAGCACAATACCCACAGTGAGGCATAGTGGAGGCAGCATTATGCATCAGCAAAAGAACACAATACTCACAGTGAGGCATAGTGGAGCAGCTTTATACATCACCAAAATAGCACAATACCCACAGTGAGACAGTGGAGGCAGCTTTATGCATCACCAAAAGAACACAATACTCACAGTGAGGCATGGTGGATGCGGCATTATACATCACCAAAATAGCACAATACCCACAGTGAGGCATAGTGGAGGCAGCATTATGCATCACCAAAAGAACACAATATTCACAGTGAGGCATGGTGGAGGCAGCATTATACATCACCAAAATAGCACAATACCCACAGTGAGGCATAGTGGAGGCAGCATTATGCATCACCAAAAGAACACAATACTCACAGTGAGGCATAGTGGAGGCAGCTTTATACATCACCAAAATAGCACAATACCCACAGTGAGGCATAGTGGAGGCAGCATCACCAATCTTCCATTACATTGTGTTTATTTTGCATGCAGCCCTCCGTGCCTTGAATTGCACGGTGTCCTATGCATTTGCAGCTGTGTGCCTCGGCTTTATTATTCCTTATAGGTGGTCATATACAGGGGTTTTCAAGCACTTCAGGGATTGCATAACAGTCTGCTGTGTTCCAACAGTAACACATAGATTATTGATGTTCTTGCATAAAATTTGACACTGAGTGTGGTCAATCCTCCAATCATGTGCATACGTGGAGTGTGAGATGAATTATTGCATGATCACATGGCTTTTTGATCTATCATTTATATGCAGTGTGTCAATTCAGTATTTAAGACTGGATATGTTGATTTAATATGGTCATCTGTGGAGCCCTATTTCCTGCGGACTGTTGGTCCGAAAACTGTTTTTAATGTTTTTAGATGTGTGTTATCCGTTCTAAATAAAGTCTCATTGAATTTGATTATATCCTTTGTGGTGGTGTGCTGCTATTGCATTTGTCAATTCCTTTTCTACTATTCTCGCTCCCTTGTAATTATGCACGCCCCTCTCTGCTTCTAAGAGCCTGACCGGGTCATGAAAGGGGGCGGGGCTCCGGCATGACGTGATTTAGCCCCGCCCCCTTTCATGACGCGGCCAGGCTCTTACCAAGGCATCAAGCAGAGAGGGGCGTGCATAATTACAAGGCAGCAGCAGACAGGCGGGGCTATTGCGGCTTCCTCAGAAACAGGGAACTCACACAGGACAAAGTAATATAACTTTTTCTCTACTTTACAAAAGCGATTTTTTCTGCAAAAGGGATGGCTAGAAATGATAAGAGGGGGTACAGGGACAGGTCTAAAGATACGGGGGGGTCAGTTTGTGAGGTTAGGATCACTTTAAGGAATGGCCCAGCCAGACCTCAGATCAGAATCAGAAATCTGTAGTTGATCTGAAGGGGCTATCCAGATAATATGCCCTTGCAACCTGACAGATTAGAAGTTCTTTGTCAGATAAGAGTGGGCAAGTTAAAAATACTGTAGTTTTAATATGCTACATTATTAATTGCAATACTAATAATGCATTAATTACATTATTCATTTACTTTTTCAGCACAATTGTGAAGCTTTTACATGTTAAAAGCTGCAGCTGCTAGTGTCTGCCTGTAAGAGGGTTGGCTTACTGGTTTATCCATGTTCTACAAGCTATAATAAAAGCTTAAACATGACCTGTTTACAGTGTTCTCTGTTTAATACAAGATTTGAGGGAAAAAGATCACTTGGTACATAGTTGAATAAAATATTGAATCTGGAAGGAAAAAAACTGGACTATGAGGACCTGTAACAGACACTTCTGCATTAAGATTAGTTTATGAAACATGGGTGACAACGTTTGAAATCCTGAATAGAAGAGAAAAGGTTTATTTAATTTTCTAAAATCATAACATATTTGGAATATATTAGTGACAAGTTTTAGAGTTTTTCGCTAAGCAATCTTTTCATGTATTTGAGGTACTAGACAGCTGTAAGAATATATTAGACAGATACCAGAACACACACCTTTGAACAAGAGTCCATTATAATTAATATAAATTATTTAATAAAAAATAGGCCAAAGAGTGCAAAAAAATTGAAGTAAATTTTAAGTACAGTTATTAACATATTCATTTTTCAATATCCTAGCTTAGACGTTCATCTTTTTATCACTTTTCTGAGGCTTTGCTATGCTAAAAAATGCAGCTATTTATCCAAGCCTGTGGAAAGTCCAGCTTGCTTTTCTGTCTGTGTCCATTTCTGCTAGAATAGAGGCATAAACATAATGTGGTCGGTCACAGACTGTCATTACGTTCTCCAGTGGAGGCAAGCTTTGAGAAGGAGAAAAAATAACCCATATGGCTTAATAAAGCATGGCTTGTGGAAGTACAATACCAGACCTACAGAGCCTGTAAGACTGTGTGCTCACGATCTGGAGGGACCATGTCTTGGAGACAGTGCCTCCCGAGCTGTGTGAACCCGCGTGTGAACGCAGGAAGACCACAGCCGCTCTGTACTCACGATCTGCCGTGAGTGCAAGGCGGCTTCTCTTCCTGCATTCACCCAATGGGGACGGTTTCTGACAACACAGCATGAAATTAACATGCTGCAGACATGCGGAAGTCCAGAAACCCGCACTGCAGCTGAAATAATGCTGCAGTCAAGAGAAGCATAGTGAGCATGGGATTTCTTGATATCCAATCCACTATGCTTCTACTGTACAATGCAGCATTTTGGACACAGTGGCAATATGCTGCATCAAGAATGCTGCATTTTCTGACCGTAAGCACATACCCTAAGGGTACCGTCACACGCGGCAATATTGCTAGGCAATTTCACTGGCTATTTGCTGGTTGCAGTGAAATCATGGACGCATTGTTCTATTTTGTTGCTGTGTACAAATGTAACAATGTGTCCATGATTTCACTGCAACCAGCAAATTGCAAATGAAATTGCCTAGCAATATTGCCGCGTGTGACGGTACCCTTAGGGTATGTGCTTACGGTCAGAAAAAGGTACCCTAAAAAGTGCATCTCTTCTACAATAAAATCTGCTAATGCATCCAAAAAAGGAGCAGAGAGGAAGCTGTGGTGGAAAATGGAAGTAAAGATTGTTTCCTACTGAATTTAGGAAATAAAAGATGTTACAGATAACAGAGAAAGTGCTGTTGAATGTTTTTCTTGCATGGTAAAAATGTCACTGTCCATACAAATATCCCTTTAAGGGGAATCTATAAGGAGGTGATTGCTACTTAAGCTGAGGACAGAATGATGTTAGAGTTAAAAAAAAAACAAAAAGCAACTGTGTTTCAGGGTGTATGCTATTGTTTGCTTAAACTTATGGCCCCTTTACACGCAGCTACAGGTAACAGGTTTTCCACAGGTAACTTACTGGTTGCAGTGAAATCATGGAGACAAGGTTCTATCTTGTTGCTGTGTACAAATGGAATAATCTCTCCATGATTTCACTGCAGTCAGTAAGTTACCTGTGGAAAACCTGTCACCTGTAGCTGCGTGTAAAGGGGCCATAATGGATTTATTCCCCTGTGAGGACTACAAAGTCACGCACCTGGCAGTGCAACACGCCCCCTGCTGTGACTGACACAGTGAATACACAATCTCTATTGAGAATTTGGTGTCGGCAGGGGCAGCTATCTCAGCTCTGCTGTTTTTCTGAAAATAAATTCTTTGATTGTGTGAGAATGACGTCAGCCAGTAATCTATGTGATACATCATTGGATTCAGGTTTTTTATGCCTTCGTTATGTTGCTGTCAGATGAGGTAGCAAAAACCTGCTGACAGATTCCCTTTAAAGATGAGGACATGCTGTAACAGTGGGTAAATGGAAGATAAGTAGTATGGATGTTGTGGGGGAGTGAGGTAACGTTACAACCCAAACTTGGATCACCTCTGGCTCAACACAAGCTACAAGTAACACTGCCCAAGGATTATATGGATGTTACATTGGATTCCCAAAGAAGACCACCAATAGTGCACTAAATATGTATACTTTGGATTCTGGACTATTTATGCCTACCCACACCATTTAACCTCTATTTACTCTTTGTCACTGCATCATCTCATCATTAAGTGGACACGTATGTAGACAGTAACTAAGGTGAGATTGCTACTTTTCATCTATCTGAATGTATTGAGGTTATCTTCTCACTAGTTTTAGCGTCATTATTGTCTCATTTTACAGTTTATCATTTGTCTCATACAGTTTTGTACAGGTATCTATACTCCTGCTGTATATTCTGGACATTGGGGTTAGGGTTCTTTGCGTTATTAGAATAGTTTAAATAATAATATCAAAATGAAACCACTTAAAAATAATTAAATATGCAAAATTTACGGTGTACAAATTTACACAACCAATGGTAATTATAATTATTATTTATTTATACAGCACCATTGATTCCATGGTGCTGTACATGAGAAAGGGTTACATACAAACAAGTTAAAAATACAATGAACAAACTAACAGTGACACACTGAGTGACAGAGGGGAGAGAGGACCTTGCCTTTGCGGGTTTACATTCTACAGGGCAGTAGGGAGAAAGACAGTATCTTGGGTCTGCTCTGGTGGTGGTGGACCGCCGGGTCCGATGGTGGTGGAGCACCAAGTCCAGTGGTGGGGGAGCACCAGTTTCAGTGGTGGTACAGCATCGGGTCCAGTGATGGTGGAGCACCGGGTCCAGTGGTGGTAAGCTGGCACTATGGTCATTGCAGGCTGTAGGCTGTTCTGAAGAGATGGGTTTTCAGGTTCTGCTTGAAGGTTTTGACTGTGGGGGACAGTCAGACGTTTTGGGGTGCAGAATTCCTGAGAATGGGGGATGCTCGGGCGAAGTCTTGCAGGTGATTAGGTGAGGAATTTACAAGTGTGGAGGCGAGGAGGAGGTCTTGGGAGGATCGAAGATTACGAGTTGGATGATATCAGGAGATTAGTTCAGAGATATACGAGGGAGACAAATTGTGGACGGCTTTGTAAGTCAATGTTAGGAGTTTGAATTGGATACATTGGTGAGTTAGGAGCCAGTGGAGGGATTTGCAGAGGAGAGAAGTGGAGGAATAGTGAGGAGAGAGGTGGATTAGTCAGGCAGCAGAGTTAAGGACAGATTGGAGGGGTTCAAGAGTGTTATCAGGGAGGCCACAGAGGAGGAGGTTGCAGTAGTCAAGGCGGGAGATTATGAGGGCATGAACTAGTAGTTTAGTAGATTGAGGGTTGAGGAAGGGACGGATTCTGGAAATATTTTTGAGATGGAGGCGGCAGGAGGTGGCAAAGGCTTGGATATGCGGTTTGAAAGACAGGGCAGAGTCAAGGACTTCAGGTACAGGGCAAAGTGTGATGTCATTTATTGTGATAGATAGATCTGGTAAGGAAGGTGTGTGAGATGGAGGAAAGATGATGAATTTGGTTTGATGTAAAGGAAAAGGCAGTGTAATCCTCTGTATTTGCACATATTATAGGTTTATGGAGAGTGGATGAGTGAATTTCCATGTTTTGACGCAAGCAGTTTCATGTTTTGCTTGCTCTATGGTATTACTTAACTACTTAATTACTTAACAGTTACGTATATAAAAGTCAATTTCTGTTCAAAAGACTGTAACCATGACATATAAGCCTGGTTGGCACCACAACTCGTATATTGAATTACTGCAGATTACATTAAGCTATCAGGACAGGGCTTTTAAAGCAGAAATAGCAGCCAAATAAAAGATTATAGTCTTGGAAAGCTAAAAAGTGTATTCTGTGCAGATAAAAGAAGTCAATCATTGTATCTAACCCCAAAATCAGATTTAGTATTCTAATTCTTTTTAAAGCAGAGGCATAGCTAGGGGTTCAGCTCGGGGAGGGGGGGATAACTGGCTGGGCCCCTAAAAAGGAACCCTCTATACAAATACGATGGCACATCCTAATCATAGATATAGGGAAACTTCAGCAGATGACAGTGCTGTTACTGAAAATCACTGTACATAGATCAACACCAATATTACTGTCATATGGTAACCATATAGTACAGGGGCATACATAGAAATCATGGAGCCACATAGCAGAAGTTCTAATTGCCTCCCCCCACCAAAAAAAAGTACAGCTCTAACAAAGTTGTTTTTCTATTGAATTTCCTAGATTTCATTGCACCCATAAAGTATTATGCCAACAAAACTGCCCCACATAGACTGTATGATACCCCCACAATTCCTTCACCGTAAATAGACATTACTAGGCTAATTGTAGGTTAAATTTCTTCACTGTAGCCTACACACACAGTATAGTGACCCTATTGTACCCCACCATAACTACCCTGGCAAAGGATAGTAACCCCAACATAGTATGATCCCCAAGTCCAAGCCCTCCATGCAGTATATAGAGCCTACATCCAGTATAATGGCCCCCCGACCTCTTCACACTGTATAATCGCCCGCAGATATCCCTCTATAAAGTATAAACACTGCCTTATAGCACTCCATCTATTATATAGTTGTCTAAGGTTTTTTTGAGTGTGTCTGTCGCCGAAATCGCGCGCCACACAGAGGCAGCTCATTGGTTGCCGCCGAAGGTGGCGTCCAATGAGATCGAATTTCGCGCCTATTTGCAGCCCGACGGAAGCGGCGCGTGAGCGCCGCTTCCGCAGGTATACATAGTCAGGCAGATGGTGGACCTAGTGCGCGCAAGCCAGCCGGGAGACGACCGGCGTCAGCCGGTCATCTCCAGGCTGCTCGCAGCGGTGGTGCCCTTCGGGCATTCAAACCGCGTGCCAAGCCGCAGTACTTTTCTGATTGGTCGCCGTGGCGACCAATCAGAGAAGTAGCGTGGCTTGGCGCGCGGATTGAATGCCGCTCCTCTGATTGGTCGCCGCATTCAGCGCCGACCAATCAGAGGAGGGGCTCGCTCCATGGCGCCATATTGTATTTGAAATATGGTGCCATGGCGCGCACCGCTATTCAGATTGGTTGGCGCTGAACGCGGCGACCAATCAGAGAAGCGGCATTCAAACCGCGCGTTGCTTCTCTCATTGGTCGCCGTGTTCAGCGCCGACCAATCAGAATAGCGGCTTGCGCCATGGCGCCATATTTCAAATACACTGTACTCAGTGTATTTGAAATATGGCGCCATGGCGTGCGCCGCTATCCTGATTGGTCGGCGCTGAAAGCGGCGACCAATGAGAGAAGTGGCGCGCGGTTTGAATGCTGCTCCTCTGATTGGTCGGCGCTGAACGCGGCGACCAAAGAGAGAAGCAGCGCAAGGTTTTAATGCCGCTCCTCTTATTGGTCGCCGCATTCAGCGCCGACCAATCAGAATAGCTGCGCGTGCCATGGCGCCATATTTCAAATACACTGTACTCAGTGTATTTGAAATATGGTGCAATGGCGCACGCCGCTATCCTGATTGGTCGGCGCTGAACGCGGTGACCAATCAGAGGAGCGGCATTCAAACCGCGCGCCGCTTTTCTCATTGGTCGCTGTGTTCAGCGCCGACCAATCAGAATAGCGGCGCGCGCCATGGCGCCATATTTCAAATACACTGAGTACAGTGTATTTGAAATATGGCGCCATGGCGGGCAACGCTATTCTGATTGGTCGGCGCTGAACGCGGCAACCAATTAGAGGAGCGGCATTCAAACCGCGCGCCGCTTCTCTCATTGGTTGCCGCGTTGAGCGCCGACCAATCAGAATAGCGGTTTGCGCCATGGCGCCATATTTCAAATACACTGTACTCAGTGGTTAGCATTGTATTGTGGCTCAGTGGTTAGCATTGTATGGTGGCTCAGTGGTTAGCACTGTATATGATGGCTCAGTGTTTAGGTGGCTCAGTGGTTAGCATTGTATGGTAGCTCAGTGGTTAGCATTGTATGATGGCTCAGTGGTTAGCACTGTATATGATGGCTCAGTGTTTAGGTGGCTCAGTGGTTAGCATTGTATGGTGGCTCAGTGGTTAGCACTGTATGGTGGCTCAGTGGTTAGCACTTTATGGTGGCTCAGTGGTTAGCATTGTATGGTGGCTCAGTGGTTAGCACTGTATATGAAGGCTCAGTGTTTAGGTGGCTCAGTGGTTAGCACTGTATATGATGACTCAGTGTTTAGGTGGCTCAGTGGTTAGCACTGTATTTGATATCTCAGTGTTTAGGTGGCTCAGTGGTTAGCACTGTATATGGTGGCTCAATGTTTAGGTGGCTCAGTGGTTAGCACTGTATATGGTGGTTCAGTGGTTAGCACTGTATATGATGGCTCAGTGTTTAGGTGGCTCAGTGGTTAGCACTGTATATGGTGGCTCAATGTTTAGGTGGCTCAGTGGTTAGCACTGTATATGGTGGCTCAGTGGTTAGCACTGTATATGGTGGATCATTGTTTAGGTAGCTCAGTGGTTAGCACTGTATATGGTGGCTCAGTGGTTAGCACTGTATATGATGGCTCAGTGTTTAGGTGGCTCAGTAGTTAGCATTGTATGGTGGCTCAGTGGTTAGCACTGTATATGGTGGCTCAGTGGTTAGCATTGTATGGTGGCTCAGTGGTTAGCATTGTATGATGGCTCAGTGGTTAGCATTGTATGATGGCTCACTGGTTAGCATTGTATGGTGGCTCAGTAGTTAGCACTGTATATGGTGGCTCAGTGGTTAGCATTGTATGGTAGCTCAGTGGTTAGCATTGTATGGTGGCTCAGTGGTTAGCACTGTATATGGTGGCTCAGTGGTTAGCATTGTATGGTAGCTCAGTGGTTAGCATTGTATGGTGGCTCAGTGGTTAGCATTGTATGGTGGCTCAATGGTTAGCACTGTATATGATGTCTCATTTTTTAGGTGGCTCAGTGGTTAGCACTGTATATGATATCTCATTGTTTAGGTGGCTCAGTGGTTAGCACTGTATATGATGCCTCATTGTTTAGGTGGCTCAGTGGTTACCACTGTATATGGTGGCTCAGTGGTTAGCATTGTATGGTGGCTCAGTGGTTAGCATTGTAAGGTCACTCAGTGGTCAGCACTGTATAAGATATCTCATTGTTTAGGTGACTCAGTGGTTAGCACTGTATTGGATGTCTCATTGTTTAGGTGGCTCAGTGGTTAGCACTGTATATGATGCCTCATTGTTTAGGTGGCTCAGTGGTTACCACTGTATATGGTGGCTCAGTGGTTAGCATTGTATGGTGGCTCAGTGGTTAGCATTGTAAGGTGACTCAGTGGTTAGCACTGTATATGGTGGCTCAGTGGTTAGCACTGTATATGGTGGCTCAGTGGTTAGCATTGTATGGTGACTCAGTGGTTAATATTGTATGGTGGCTCAGTGGTAGCCCTGTATATGATGTCTCATTGTTTAGGTGGCTCAGTGGATAGCACTGTATATGGTGGAGTCCTCCCACTGAGAAATAGTAAAAATGGAGGCTTAGCTGAGCCCAAGGAAAGAGTGATAAGGTAGGATAGGGACCCTTCAGATCTAAAATCACCTTGAAGCTGGTTGATGGGCAAACAGGTATTGGCCAATATGTGTACCAAGAACCTTAGTTTATAAAGATAAAATATAAAAACAAAAATACATAGACGATAGACACATAGGTAGGTGATAGATAGATATCGTGTACTCCTTGCATTATTGTTAAATCTTCATAAATAAACTACATGCATATTCTAGACTACCCAATGCGTTAGAATCGGGCCACCTTCCAGTATATTATAATGGCCTCCACATAGCCCTTCAAATATTATCATGACCACCACATAGTCCTCCATATAGTGTAAAGCACCTCATATTAGTCTTCATATTCATCCATCTTTTATAATGCAGCCCCTGGACCCTCTATGTATTACAGTGCACCTCCATAATCCTCCTTAGATTATAATGCAGCCATCATAGCCTTCCATATATTATAATACACCTCCATAGATTATAATGCAGCCCCCATAGTTTACCATAGATTATAATGCACCTCCATAGATTATAATGCAGTTCCCTTATTCCTTTGTAATAATAATAATAATAATAATAATCCTTTTATTTATTTAGCGCCAACATATTACACGGCACTTTACAATTCAGAGGGGACATATACCAACAATATGAGACAATACAGAGTAGCAAAAATTCAAAACCCATGAGGAGTGAGGATCCTGCTCGCAAGCTTACAATCTATGAGGAAATAGGGGAAGCACAAAAGGTAAATGGTAAAAAGTGCCGTTATATATGGTCCAGCCATTAATATAATAAATAGGGGATTGATGTAATGCAGCATGAACCAGTCACCAGTCGTGATCTGTACAAGTACAGATAAAGTGCTATATTGTGCATGGGGAACAGACAGACAGTCTGCAGGTGCCGACAAATGACACAAGAGGCCAGATTTGGAAAAGGGAAGATAGTTAAACAAGTGAGGTGAGGTGATAGGCCAGTCTAAAGAGATGTGATTTTAAGACCCGCTTATCTGTGTTGGTTGCGGCATGAGTGGCGGGATGTGCATTTGGCTGTTCTATTTGTTGGTTGTGGGTGGCATCGGAATGATTGTTGGCATCACCGCTGGCGGTAGTGTACAAGGAGCCACTACCATTAGTGAGCGCCATATTTGCACATCCATCACTTGGGTGTGCAAATATGGCTACCGCTGGCGCATTGATTTCTGGGACTCCTGGACATCCTGATGGCGAACGTTTATGAAGGACGTTACAAATTAAGTGTATGATAAGATTTATGCAATTTTGCTAAGGAGGGAAAACCCCTTTAAAATCACTGTGTGCCATTGCAAACCTATACAGATGTCCCTCAAGTAACAATATTTATTTGTTCTGTTGTACGTTGACAACAATTTCGCTTGAGACCATATCATTACGGGAAAACTAATCATTAGTAGTAAAGCCTTCAAAATGGATTTTAAAAATGAATGAATTAAAAAAAGTAGATTAGTGATATATGAAAGGACTTGCTTTATTTGTAACAGGAAGAAATGGTAGAAACTGGTATGCTCAAAGAAAAGGACAAGAGCTGTAGTGCCAATGAATTGATGCACTTCAGCAACAAACAGGTTTTGCCAGTGAAATACCTTTGAGAGATGCTTTGTTGCCTTGTTATAAATATTTTGTAAAAAAAAAGTATGCATGTCCTGTGAACTTTTTCACATATTTTCACATTACACACGCAAACTTAAATGTATTTTATTGGGATTTTATGTGATATACCAACATAAAGTAGCAATTATTTGTAGTTGGAATGGAAATGATACGTCTTTCTTAATATCTAAATATATAAATCTGAAAATTGTGACATGCATTTGTATTCAGACCCTTGTAGTCTAATTCACCTAAATAAAATCCCAAGTGAACAATTGCCTCCAGTCACCTAATTAGAAAATTGAGTCCACCTGTATGTAATTTAATCTCAATATAACTACATCTGTTCTGACAGGGCCTCAGAGGTTTGTCTGAGAATATTAAGGATCAAACTGCATCATGCACATCAAGGAACACACCAGACAGGACATGGTTACATTTGTGGAAAAGAGTAATGCATCTTTCATCTCACAGAGCACTGTTTTCACTACATTATCCGAAAATGGAAAGAGTATGGCACAGCTGCAAACCTACCAAGATATGGGTGTTCATCTATAATGACACCCCAAGAAAGGACAGCGCTAATTAAAGAAGAGGCCTATATACTCTCTAGAGGAGCTGCAGAGTTCCACAGCTCAAGTGGGAGAATCTGTTACAAGATAACTATCAGTTGTATACTGATACTCCATAAATCAGACTTTAATGAAACAATGGCAAGAAGAAAGCCTTTTTGAAAGCAAGTCATAAGAAGTCCTTTTTGCAATTTTCAAAAAGCCATGTAGGGGACACAGCTAGCATGTAGAAAAAGATATTCTGGTCAGATGAGACCAAATATTTGATGATAAAACAACATTTGTGTATGAAAATTTGTATTTTTTTCATTTTAACATTTATATGTTGTAAAATTCTGTGATGCACCTGTGGGTTCAAGGTGCTCACTATACATCTAGATAAATTCTTGGGAGTCTAGTTTCCAGAATTGGGTCACCAGTGCAGAAATTCTATTGTTTTGGTATATCAAGAGAAAACCAAATACAACATGACACCCACAGACCATTCTATCAAAATATGCACTACAAAATGTTGCTCCTTCCCTTCAGAGCCATGCCATGCACCAAGACAGTTGTTTTCTGCCATATGTAGGGTATCAGTGTACTCAGGACAAATTGCCCAACAAATGTGGTTCATTTTATCCTGTTGCCCTTGTGAAAATGAAAAAATTGAGCCTGACAAACATTTTTGTGTGGGAAAAAAGTATTTTTTTCATCTTCACAGCTCAACTTTATAAACTTTTGTGAAGCACCTGGGGGTTCAAAATGCTCACCACACCTCTACATAAATTTCTTGGGTGGTCTAGTTCCCAAAATGCAGTGATTTGTGGGGGGTTTCTACTGTTTAGGTACATTAGGCGCTTTCCAAATGCAACATGGTGTCTACTAATGACTCCAGCCAATTTTACATTCAAATAGTTAACTGAACATCCTTCCTTTCTGAGCCCTGCTATGCACCCAAAAAGTGGTATTGTGTGCTCACCACACATCTAGATAAATTTCTTTGGTGGTCTAGTTTCCAAAATGCAGTGATTTGTGGGGGGTTTCTACTGTTTAGGCATATTAGGGGCTCTCCAAATGCAGCATGGTGTCCACTAATGATTCCAGCCAATTTTCCATTCATATAGTTAGCTGAAGATCCTTCCTTTCTGAGCCCTGCCGTGTGCCCAAACAGTAGTATTCTGCTACATGTGGGGTAACAGCATACTCAGGACAAATTGTCCAAAAAACTTTGGGGTCCATTGTATCCTGTAGCCCTTGTAAAAATGAAAAAATTGAGCCTAAAAGAACATTTTCGGGAAATAAATGCTTTTTTGAATTTCACGGCTTAATGTATGAAGCACCTGGGATTTCAAAATGCTCACCACTCATCTAGATAAATTCCTTTGGTGTCTAGTTTTCAAAATGGGGTCACTTGTGGGTAGTTTTCCACTGTTTAGGCAAATCAGGGGCTTTCCAAACGCGAAATGGTGTTAGCTAATGATCCAGCCAATTTTCCATTCAAAAAGTCAGATAACTCTCCTTGTGGCGCCCCGCAACGAGTGCGTCACAAGAGGGTATTGCAGCCATAAATGCAGCCGCAATATTCTCTGACACAGCAGTGACCCAGTTAACTTTGAGATCCAACCCTGCATGCATCACCTAGAACAGAGGACCAATCCAGGGTCCTGGTGGGCGGAGTGCTAGGGAAGTGTGTAGGGAGAACAGACACTTAGACTAGTTAGTCTGGAAGAGTCTAGAACAGAGAACTTGGAGTAGGATCGGGGGCTCCGCACCCCGTGCAGCCCCCGGGCCGTCACCGGTCAGGTGTCAGCACCTGAGGCCTCAACAACTGGGATCGGGCATCATTACCACGGGTTCCAAAAGACTCCCGTGCCCAAAATTCACAGCCGGTTCACTGGTACCGAAGCTGGCAGCAGTTCACCTCTGCTACGCGAACCAGAAGCGTGGAGGAGCAGCTTCACAGGAGCACCCCACCACCAGCCAACTTCCAGTTGTCTAACCAGCGGTGTACCCACTGAGGGATCCAAGGCTCCCCAAAACATCCACAACGTACAACTTGGATAGGGCATTGAAGCAGCCTCCCCGTACCCGATCTGGTATTCCTGGGCGACAATGGCAAAGCACTTAGCTAGAATGGAGGGACACTTGCGGATCTCTGAGGGACACTATCACTGCTGAGTCCACCCGGTCTACTACCCGTGAACTGTATACCATGTACTGCCTGCTGGTTACAGTAAAGACCCGTTACAGAGACTTTCTGTGTCCGTGCTTCCTTATGAACTGTCTGTCCGCATTACAAGGTAACCGCAGCTGCCGCACAACATCTTAAGCAGCTCCAGCCTCCGGGGATCACCGCTCAGCCTGTGGGGAGCGTTCCATCTTGCTGCTGTCCATCCCCCGGAGGTTTCGCAGCGTCAGTAACGATTACCGAAACTACTCATAGGTGGCGTCACGAATAAATTAAACCCCTTTAATCTGTTCCCTACAAGACGTCTTCAACTTTTGATCTGCACTCCACCGGGCCCCACTACCGGCAGGCGCGGCCCACCCGTGACAAGGAGGAAGGAGCTTCAGCCTGTCTAAACCGGAGTCCCGGCCACGGTGAGTCATCCTTCCATTCTAAGCCCTGCCATGTGACCAAGTGATGGTTTTCTTCCACATATGGGTTATCAGCATACTCTAGACAAATTTCCCATCAAATTTCGGGGTCCATTTTATGCTCTTACCCTTGTGAAAATTAAAAAATTTACCCTAAAAGAATATTTTGGAGGAAAATAAATTGTTTTTTAAATTACATGGTTCAATGCATGAAGCATCGGTTCAAAATGCTCACCACCCATCTAGGTAAATTCCTTGGGTGTCTAGTTTCCAAAATGGGATCACTTGTGGCGGGGGGAGGGGTTTCCACTGTTTAGGCACTTCAGGGGTTCTCCATGGTGTTAGCTAATAATTCCAACAGGTTTTCCATTCAAAAAGTCAAATGACTCTCCTTCCCTTCCAAGCCCTGCCGTGCAGGCAAGCAGTGGTTTTCGGCCTCATATGGGATATCGACGTATTCAGGAGAAATTGCACAATAAATCTTAGAGTCCATTTTCTCCTGTTGCCCTTGTATAAGTTCCATATTTGAAACTAAAGTAACATTTTACTTTTGGAAAAAGTAAAATGTTCATTTTTTCCTTCCACGTTGCTTTAGTTTCTCTGAAGCACCTGAAGGGTTAATAAACTTTTTGAATGTGGTTTTGAGTAGTTTTGAGGGGTGCAATCTTTGGAATGGTGTCACGTTTAGGTGTTTTCTATCATATATGCCCCTCAAAGTAATTTCAAATGTGTTGGGGTCCCTAAAAAAGTGGTTTTGTAAATTTTGTTGGAAAAATGATAAATTGCTGATGAACTTTGAACCCTTCTAACTTCCTAATGAAAAAAGTGTTTTCAAAATTGTGCTGATGTAAAGAAGACATGTGGACATTACTCTCTGGTTTAACAGTATAAAAATTCAAAGTTTGAAAATTGTGAAATGTTCAACATTTTCACCAAATATCCATTTATTTCACAAATAAACTCAAAACATCTATTATATAATCACGAATGGGTTTTTTGCCCCTTTTGAGACCGCTCACGCTGCGAGTCAGCGTGGTCATGTGGATACGAACGAAGCATTGGCCGCGCAGCGGCCATTGCGAGCAGCTCTAAGGCAACTCGCTATGCCCGCGCAGCGGGCATGGCGAGTCGCCTTAGCAGCGCGAAGCATTGGCCGCGATGCGGCCTTAGCAGCGCGAAGCATTGGCCGCGATGCGGCCATTGCGAGTCAGAGACTCGCTCTGCTAGAATCCCGATGCATTGTGCATCGGGCACCCAGCTAGTATCATTATAAATGGAAAAAACAATCTCAGAAACACTGGGAAATGTTGAAATGTTCCAGAGATATTACCACATAAAGTGACACTGGTCAGAATTGCAAAAAAAATGGCCTGGTCATTAGGGTCAAAATAGGCTGGGGGGGGTGAAGGGGTTAACTAATGCCCCTATATATACACATTCTGCTGTGTCATTTGGGTGACAGCTTTTTCACATAGCTCTCCCACATACAGGACCGCTCACTTTGCAGAGTACTCCTGTATTCTCTATATGAATGCTGCTGGCAGACATCTCGGGAGGCTTATCATTTAGAGAATATAAGGATCATGAGTGCTAAATCTGACATGCAGGATCCTTACTTTCATGTGGCATCATCAGTCAGAGGCACCAATGTTCCTTAGACTGTGTCTCGATATTGGCATTTCTGACAACTTTAGTTTACTGTGTATGGGAGGGTCAACTAGTTAACTACTGAGGGTATAAGCAAACAATGTTTTTTAGACATTTGCGAATTCCATGGCTTTTTTTCAGGTAGAAGACTCTTCTGGACATGCCGGAGTCTTTTGTCCTAAAGTTACTTTTTTTGCTACTTTTCAGTCATCTTTTGTGAAATCTTTTGTGGACGATTTTTTTAATGAAATTGTATTACATAAACTAGTGAGCAGCTTACAAGCAGAAGTTGCCTGAAGAATGGTCGCTTCACATCGTTCAACCACTTCTCATGTTTGGAAACTCGAAGTGATTAAAAGAAGTTCAAAAGACTGCACATATGATCTGTACGTTTTTACACTGCAGGGCATATACCCAGTCTTTTTAAAGTTTATTTAGGGCTTTTTCAGGTGGAGCCGATCTGACTGAAAAAGATGCTGTGTGCACTACCATTAGTCTGACTTACTAGTAGGGAGGGTGACACCTTAAATTGCTTAGGACAGCAGGAACACCAATACAGCCCTGGACATACCCGAAAGCCCTAGTGGGATAGGGGTTTCCTACCAATCACATATGGGTACATCATGGCGATCCCGCGGGGCAGAACTGTATGCCTGTATGACCTTCTCTGAGAGCTTGGCAAAAATGATAGTTGCGCTGTCCCAGGCTGTTCAACCCCGTAAATTCCGCAATCAATAGTGATTGATAACAGAATTTACTAGGCTGATAAAGAGAGTTGCGATGACGCAGCCTTTTTTTAATGCTTGTCATGAGTTAATATTCTTAATTTGGCCAGACGTGTTCTTCTTTTGTTTGTTAACTCATGTTTGTTAAGTAATTGTTTCTTGCCAGTCTGCTGGGAGCCTCATTATCCTAGTTTGTGGATTGCTAACAAAAAGTAATTTACCTCAGCCCCCTTCTGTCTACATCATTTAGATAAAAAGTTTGCAGTCAGATTAAAATGCCATCCAATAAGAGAACAGCCTTATCCCACAAATCCATTAAGAACACAATATATCCTTAGGTGAAGGCTCAGGATATAAAAATGTCTTGCGTCAGTCAGCAGTGGTTAATATGTTTATTAAGTAATTGTTTCTTGCCAGTCTGCTGGAAGCCTCATTATCCTAGTTTGTGCATTGCTAACAAAAAGCAATTTATCTCAGCCCCTTCTGTCTACATCATTTAGATAAAAAGTTTGCAGTCGGAATAAAATGCCATCCAATAACAGAACAGCCTTATCCCACAAATCCATTAAGAACACAATTTACCCTTAGGTGAAGGCTCAGGATATGAAAACGTCTTGCGTGGAATGAAAGTGGAATGAAACACAATCAAAAGGTAATATGTACATAAAAATAATATAGAGGAAAACGTCATCTTGTCATCTTCCTATAAAATTGTTTTTTTATGGTGTAAAAGCAACAAAACATAAAAAACAAACAATATAATTATGGTATTGATGTACTTGTACTCATCTGCAGAATAAAGCTGGCATATCAATTTTATGTCACGGCGAACGACAAAAACATAAAACCCCCAAAATACAAATCCTGAATTGCTGTTTTTTTTAGATTCTGCCACACAGAAAGCAAAATACACAGTTGTGTATAAATAAATATAAATATATATACATAATATATATGTGTATATATATATATATATACTATATAATTGTCTAAGGCGTCTGTCGGTCACAGAAATTGCGCGCCAGAGGCCGCTCATTGGTGCCCGCTGGAGGCGGCCTACTCCATCCCCTCAGCCTCCCCATCCTCACAGCCTCCTCCATTCTCACAGCCTCCTCCATCCTCACAGCCTCCTCCATCTCCTCAGCCTCCCCATCCTCACAGCCCCCCATCCTCACAGCCTCCTCCATCCTCTCTGCCTCCTCCATCCTCACAGCCTCCCCATCCTCACAGCCTCCTCCATTCTCACAGCCTCCTCCATCCTTACAGCCTCCTCCATCCTCACAGCCTCCCCATCCTCACAGCCTCCTTATCCTCACAGCCTCCTCCATCCCTTCAGCCTTTTCCATCCTCACATCCTCCTCCATCCCCTCAGCCTCCCCATCCTCACAGTCTCCTCCATCCCCTCCAGGCAGACGACGGAATAGAGCACCGGTGAGTGTCCCCACAGCATGCGGGCTCCTCACTGCCTCCTCCATCCCCTCAGCCTCCCCATCCTCACAGCTTCCTCCAACCCCTCAGCCTCCCCATCCTCACAGCCTCTCCATCCTCACAGCCTCCTCCATCCTCTCAGCCTCCCCATTCTCACAGCCTCCCCATCCTCACAGCCTCCTCTATCCTCACAGCCTCCCCATTCTCACAGCCTCCTCATCCTCACTCCTTACTCCTGTCTATTAGGTCTGTCAGTCAGTGTGACGCAGTTTACTCCTGTCTATAAGATCTGTCAGTCAGTGTGACACAGTTTACTCCTGTCTACAAGGTCTGTCAGTCAGTGTGATGAACTTCACTCCTGTCTATAAGGCTGTCAGTCAGTGTCACAAACTTCACTCCTGTCGACAAGGCTGTCAGTCAGTGTGACGCAGTTCATTCCTGTCTACAAGGCTATCAGTCAGTGTCACAAACTTCACTCCTGTCTACAAGGCTGTCAGTCAGCGTGACGCAGTTCACTCCTGTCTACAAGGCTGTCAGTCAGTGTGACGAACTTCACTCCTGTCTACAAGGCTGTCAGTCAGTGTCATGAACTTTACTCCTGTCTACAAGGCTGTCAGTCAGTGTGACAAACTTCACTCCTGTATATAAGGCTGTCAGTCAGTGTGACACACTTCACTCCTGTCTACAAGGCTGTGTCACCACCCGGCCGGTGCCTGCTCCCATCCCAGACCGGAACGCGCGATGATGACTGCAGGACCTCCGGTGAGCAGCGGGGGGGCTCTGCAAACTGTGGGGGCTCTTCAAATGATGGGGGGCTAGTGCCACTGGGGGGCTGCTGTATACACTGGGGGGGCTTTATGCACGGCTCCCCCTTCCGCTGTGATGGGCGGGGGAAGCCGTGCATATCTAATGAGCGGCCCCACGTGACGGGCCGCTCAGTCAGCAGCCCCCCGCCTCCTCCAGCCTCCCCACCATTCCTTACCGTATTGACCCGTGTATAAGCCGAGGGGGTGACTTTTCAGCCCAATTTTTGGGCTGAAAAACTCGGCTTATACACGAGTATATACGGTAGTTGTGTTATGACTAAATATCATAAGACATCTCCCTGTATAAGGGACATACATATCCCTCCTTCAACATACTGTACACATTGAACCAATTATAATTGAGGAGGATAGAGAGCTTGTAATCTAGCACACAACATGACCCCTTTGAAGCTAGGACCTCTGGTGTGGACAGGCAATTTGCTGTAAATAGATATGAAGGCTGGTGTTTGCTTTAAAATAGGCAGAAGTACTCTTTTAAAAGAAACCAGTCGGAATGGAACCAGTTATGAATATTGGGGTGTGATTAGATCCTACAAATATGGCAGACATATTTCAAACAGCATGACAGAATGACAAACATTAATGTATATTTTGTCATAATTGTGGAGCCTGAGCAGCAGTCCTAAATTAATATCTGGCTGCTGGATGACAATACACACATCATGTCTCATATCTATAGAAAGATAAAATCGTATAAATAAGAAACATTACCAGTGAATATAACCTGGAAATTGGAATATTCATATTTTTCTAGAAACTGAGACCACATTAAATAACCGATAACCACTAATTCAGGAACTGAATTTAAATAATGCCAAAACTTCCAATAAAAACTAATACATTTTATTTAGGACAATAGAATACAAATAATACTGACAGATAACATAAGTAGATGGCATGCTGAAGCCGGCCTGGGCGCGTCATAGACCCAGCAAAGCGGCGGGCGGAAGTGACGTGGGGCCTGCAGCACGTGAGCCGCTCATTGCGAGGACGCGATGGGCGGGTAATTTGAATCCTGGAAGAAGATGGACAGCAGCGAGGCGGGTGTGAGCGCAGCGAGGAGACCCGCCTCGCTGACAAAGACCCTGGAGGAACGCCCATCAGTCAAGAATTTGGTAAGTATTAAAAGTGATTTATTGTGCATGTAGTTAGGTAGATTTAGTCAGTCAGGGATGGTTAGAATAGTAATTTTAGGCTCCAGGGACAGATATTTATAGGTTAGGTAGGGATTTTTTGGTGGTTGGTTCCCTTTAAGTTGCCTTATACCATATCATACAGTGTACTGCACCGTGGTAGTGGGAAGGCAAATTTTATAGAGGCCATAGGGGCATAGTGCTAATTGATCATTGATAATCTGGATTTTAATTCTAGGTATGTGGATTATCTCGTTGGCTTGGGACTGTGCAATAGACTGTCTCCTTTTCTTCTGTTCACCTGTTTGTAAGTCCAATAATAAAAATAATTAATTGAAGCAACCTAAAATCCTCTTTTCTTTTGTGTTTATATTTATAATGCTAAATGTGTACAGTAGACCTTTGCAAACAATACTATATAATGTTAGAAGCACCCTCGTGTACAATGGTAAATATTATAAGTGTACAGTACACCTACTTGTCATCTGTGCATATTATATTTTCTGGGAAAAAAATAATTGTTTTTATCGATGTTTGGTCATTTTTGTTGGTTTCATAGTGGCACTCTGTCTATGACCACCATCCCCCTTTATTTTTGATGCATTGGCCCCTTGGCTTGCTGCCAATCTTTGTAGGTTATTGAATGTATCATTGTAGTCACAAAGGATCTGGCTGTTTAGCTCTTAGAGGATTATGAAGAATAGATACATTTGTATTCACAGCTCAACTATGTGAAATGCATTAGTCTGAAGCATTTACCCCTCATTCTGTGAAGACTAAGGTTTTTAAATTGAGTTGTGACATAATTTATGTAAAATAAAAACAAAAAACAAAATTGGTGTGTTTTTTTTCCACTTTTTTTTGCTTCAGTAGACAGTATCTAGAAAAGACATTTACAGATATGGAAGGAGTCATAACTTAAAGGGAATCTGTCAGGTCAAAAATCTATATGTAACTGCTATCATTTTCTAATTCCTATCTCTAAACTCTTTCCATTATTGTATTTCTATTATTTATACTTCCCTCCTATCCTGTATAAACTTCAAATAAAGAGATTGATTCCATCTGTCAATCACAATGAGTGATCATTTAGTTCTCTGCTGTCCACTCCCCAAAGAATGAATATTCATTGCACTGCACTGCACAGAAGAAGATCAGTAGTAATCACTCACATTGAGGGGGGGGCTGTATCCTCCTCTCTGCTCTTTTTTGCTGCAAACAAACAAGAGGTCAAATAAACACAGAATATGTCACAGACAGGCTCCTGCTCAGAGAAACAAATTGGGAGATTGCTTATCTAGGTAAGTCAATGTAAGTTAATCAGATGGGTGCCTGTAATCTCTCCCTCCTTCCATCTCCACATCAGACTCTTCTAAATGAAACTGAAACCTGACAGGCAGAGCACAGGGGGAGGGGGGAAAAAGGGAGAATGCGCAGAAGGAGTGAATAATAAATTAACTCTTACACAGCCAGACTAAAGGATTAGCCCAGTCTATTACTTTTACTGCAGAATATAGCTCACTGCTGGGTGTGAAGATGCTTTTAGCAAGAGAACAATAAACAGTGCAGTAATGATTTTTACATATTTTGACAGCTCTGCCCAGGTACTATTCAATGGCATTATTAGCATCATACTGAAAAATGACCTGACAGAGTTTCTTTAAAGAAGCACTCTCATTTATATTTTTAAGCGTTTTATGGGGAACTCTGGGGATATAAAATGTTTTTGTACTGTCCTGCCCTCCTACATGATGAAGCTGAGCTGTCCACTACAGTTCTAGTATCTATAAATCACTTACAAATCAATAAAATCATATCTGCTCTTCAGCCCTGCCCCTCCATTCGTGGACAGAGAAATTCATTCATGCATAGTGCAAATATTTCAGGGGACAGGAAGCTACTGAATTGATATGGGGAGGGGAAACCATGGCAGTTCTGAATCAATCATTGTAGCACTTTGCTTTTTCTCCTAGCCTGATACATGACAGTATCCATTATACACTATCATATCATAATACAGCAAAATATCACAGCGTATATTTATATCTGTTTGGTGACAGGATTGATATTTGAAGGTAGAACACACCTGTTTATACATTACATAGGATGGTATATCGGAGCAGGATTGTAGAGGGCTGGTGGCCATACCCCCCGTTCATCCAGAAGTGTGAGGAGGCAGAAATGTAAGATGATCCTGGAGTCCCCAGGGTCCATGCCCCCGACACCTCTCCTGTCACTGCTGCAGAATGAGGCTAAATTTCTCTGTCCCCAAAGGGAGGAGTGAGAGCTGAGAAGCAGATATAATTTTATTGATTTGTAAGTGATTTATAGATCCTAGAATTATAGTGCTCAGCTCAGAGTCATCATGTAGGAGGCAGGGACAGAACAACATTTTTATCTCCCCACAGTTCCAAATTTAAATGTGTGTATGTAGAAGGATGTAGGTGCATTAATGTGCTCACTGATTGCCATCTTCTCTGTGTGCAGCAGCACTCCGACCCCCTTCTAAGTCACATGATGGCTATTCAGATTTTGCTGGCTCACACTGGGCTTAAGCAGCAAGTTGCTGTTACAGTGTAAGTCTATGGAGGCTTGTTCTCATCAAACCCTGTGTGATCCGCAGAATCAGAATGTCAGACATGTGACCCAGAAGAGGACTGAAGTGGCACTGTATGCAGAGAAGACCGCAACTAGTGAGTATATTAATATATCTACAATATATACCGTATATACTCGTGTATAAGCCGAGTTTTTCAGCCCAAAAATTGGGCTGAAAAGTCTCCCTCTCGGCTTATACACGGGTCAATACGGTAGGCTGCTGTGGTGGGGGCTGTGTCCTGGGGCTCAGGAGGCTGGAGGAGGCGGGGGGAGGCTGCTGTATGAGCGGCCCCGCGTGACATTATATATGCACTGCTTCCCCCTGTCAATCAGCGGCAGGGGGTAGCAGTGCATATCTGGCCCCCAAATGCAGGCACTCGCCCCCTCCGCTGTGTAAAGCCCCCCCCCTGTGTAAGCCCCCCACCGCTGTGTAAGGGCCCCCACGCTGTGTAAGGGCCCCCCCCGCTGCTTATCTTACCATTCCCGGTCTTCTGCACACACAGCCGTCCGGCTGCATCCGGGATCCCCGGCCGTCGCAGGCATATGACGTCATCGTGCGACGGCCGGGGATCCCGGATGCAGCGAGGACGGGAGCATGGAGGACGGAGCACAGAAGACCGGCGCTGTGTGTGCAGAAGACCAGGGATGGTAAGTTAAGCAGCAGGGGGGGCGAGTGCCAGCATTTGGGGGCTGCTGTGTACCCCTGGGGGCTGCTGTGTACCCCTGGGGCTGCTGTATACCCCCGGGGGCTGCTGTATACCACTGGGGCTGCTGTATATACTGGTGGGGCCTGTATACCACTGGGGCTGCTGTATATACTGGTGGGGTCTGTATATATCACTGGGACTGCTGTATATACTGGTGGGGTCTGTATATACCACTGGGGCTGCTGTATATACTGGTAGGGTCTGTATATACCACTGGGGAGGCTGCTGTATACCACTGGGGCTGCTGTATATACTGCTGGGGCCTGTATATGCCACTGGGGAGGCTGCTGTATAGTACCCCTGGGGGGGCCTGTATACCACACTGCTGGGGGCTGTATACCTGTGCTGGGGTCCACCCTCGGCTTATACACGAGTCAATAGGTTTTCCCAGGTTTTGGGGGCAAAAGTAGGGGGGTCGGCTTATACACGGGTCGGCTTATACACGAGTATATACGGTATACAGGGGTTGGACAAAATAATGGAAACACCTGGAAAAATCAACAAAAGTTAGTTTAATATGGTGTAGGTCCACCTTTTGCGGTGATTACAGCCTCAATTCTCCAAGGTATGGATTCATACAAGGTGATATCATTGGCCCGGCGGACCTCCACGAAATAGCAGATGATCACAGAACCTCCACCATGTTTTACGGTTGGGAGAAGGCAGTCTGGATGGAATACTTCTTTCGGCTGTCTCCAAACGTACACTCGGCCGGAGGTTGGAAAATGGGGTAAACGATGACTCGTCTGAGAATATCACGTTACCACTGCTGGAGGGACCAATTCTGGAGGTTTCTACACCACTCTAAATGCTTGGAAACATTTGTCATTGAGAGCAGCGGTTTTCTAATTGCAGCTTTTCCGGGGAATTCAGATTTGTGCAGCTCCCGATGAAACAGTTTTCGTGGAAACTGGGTTCTGTAGGTGTTCATTGAGCTCAGCAGTGATTATCGGAGCCGTGGTCTTGCGATGCTCTCTCACAATTCGCTTTAGAGTCCGACGGTCTCTCTCCGTCAACTTCGACTTTCGGCCGACTTGTGCTTTGCTGCTGACATTTTTCCTTCTCTTTCAAATGTAGTCATTACTTTGGAGACAGTACCTCTTGACACGCCAAACATTCAGGCACTTTCTGTTACACTAGCGCCTGCCATACGAGCACCAACAATTTGGCCTTTTTGAAAATCCGAAAGGTCTGCCATGGTATCAGGTTCTCATCAATGTTCTTACAATTCGGCAAAACAAACAGTTAATTTACATACACATATCACTTAATAAAAATAATCAACTACAAAACATTAACATATGTCATGGTTTGCATGTTTATAACATGTCCGAAGATTATGATGTCAAAACATTAGATGTTTGCATTATTTTGTCCAACCCCTGTACATTCACATAGGTTTAGCCCATGACAATTTTAATGGGAGTGCTTTTTTAAATAGAGCAACATGCAGAGTAAAGAAAGCAAGTAGGGAACCACTTGTTCTGTGGTTCCTCATTTGATATTAACTAGAGCACCCACACTTAAATAGTGTCTGTCATCTAAAGTAGCACATGTTAAGACATCTTCTGTCTAGTTTGTATGACATCTTATTTTTATGCACATTTCTGATAATAAAGTAACAATAAGAGCAGCATCTGTTAGTGTATATCTAAGCTCTTTGAAGAAAAGAGGTCTATTATTCATTTCAGAAGCCTTTTTCTTTGTTGAATTGTGGGAGGAATGAACTAATGAATGTCAGCTCTAAAATAAATATGCTAAACTCTTATTTCCAAAAATAGGTCAGAACCATATTGAATCTGGGGACTCATGAATATTGCATTCTGTGTCAGCTACATCAAGGCTGTCCGGATTGCCAGCTGACACTAATAGGAACATAGAAATAAATCAGGATTGAAAATGTATCAATTTAACCTTTCTAAATATTCCTATTACGGTAACTGCATATGAATGGATCCTATTCCACGTGCCTACTTAGTTTGGGTAAAATTATATAGAAGTCTGTTAAATCACAGAATATAGCCCAGTAAGTGTTATATTTATTTTGATCAAACAAAAATAATTTAAAACTGCTGCATAACATATACATTTAGGCCCAGAAATATGTGGAGAGCGACCGAATTTTCGTGATTTGTGATCTGCATGCCCCTATATTTTATTTAACATCAAACAACTGAGATGCAATTGATGTGTAAACTTTCAGGTTTAATTGAAAGATTGAACAAAACATTCCCTGAAATGTTTAGGCATTACAACCATTTTTCTGCAAAGATGTGGTGTGCTTTGGGTCATGAATAGGGATGAGCGAGTAGTGAACTCGGTTTCGGGAGATTCGTAGCAAGTAGTATTTAATAATCATGTATTTCTCAGAATAGCGAGCCCAATGTTAGTTAATTAGTGATAGGCTCCACCCACACACATCCGAGCATAAAACGAGTATTTCTGGGACAGGGCAAGAGGGTGGTCTTTTTTAAGCTTTCACTGCATATAACACCTTGCTATACTTCCCCAGTGAGGACCTTCCATTCAAGCAGCTCTCACTGGTGGGGCCAACTCACTTCGTGTACTGAAGGGAGTTGGCAATTTGTGTCAGATTGTTCACGATCGACACATCACTCAAGAGCACCAGTGATACTCGCCGATTAATGAGTATCACGAATACTGTACTATCAGTGTGAGTAACGAATAGTAACGAGTATATTTGCTCATCTGTAATCATGAGCCATTCCAAGCCTTTTCCATACTTTCTCCTTCCCATCTTTCTGTTTCATCTGTCCAAAAATGCTTTTCCAGAACTGGTTTGGCTCCTTTAGATACATAATAAAGAGCTGTAAATCCTTACTCCAAATAGGATGTGAATACCCTCAAATTAAAGATGAGAGTCTGCACTTGAAGGCTATTTTAATTATATAACTGAATATGTTTTGGTATTTAGCAAATATTTCTGGTGATGTGAGCATTCACACAGAGTGGCTTCCAAAAAAATTGGGATACCCCTTTAAATTGGCAATTAATTCTATTACAATGAGTGGGCTTACATAGTACACATGGATAGAATCAGTCAGTTGACCACTACTTGTTATCTTGTCATATAAAGTTAGATGAGCTATAGTAGGATCACAGTGAGATTCTCCTACCATTTGGAGTAGTACACATGCAATAATAACTTCTATATTGCTTACCCTTCAGGAAAAGTATAGCTACCAAGGGTATACTCAAAGGAAGCAAGTGGTAATTAAAACCTCTTCCTTCAACCCCTGCTGTCTGTATGGTCTTTAATTAATACCATCTGTTGTTTCTAGTGAAAGGCGAACATTAGATAGGAATTGTTCGACTTGCACAATCAGATGGCAAACTGCACTGAAAACTGCATCCATGCCAGAGAAAAGAGAAGGGAGAAATTGACAACGTCCACTGGCTTGAACATTTTTGTCATACTGTGACCACTCCTGTCTCAGTAAGTAGTAAACATGGCCATCAGAAAAAAGAATTATTATTAGTGTGTTACAGTATATATATATATATATATCAATGTGCCTGAGTGTATGTGTGGCGCCCCACTGGTCGGAGCGCCGCTGAGGGGTACTGCACCCAGAACAGTGTGTGTGGTATCCCTGTGGTAACTGAATGGGGAGGTTAATATGTGGCTTAATCCTAGCATCCACACACACCCTTAGCTCAGGGGACTACAGGGTTAAATCCTTTACTGGGAGACCCAGCCCCAGTAGGAGGAGTGCAGAGCAAGCAGTGTGAGGGCAGGAGGAAGTTAGAGACAGAGAACGTCTTCCAGGGAAGAGAAGCTGTTTGGGAACAGAGGAGCCGACGAAGGTTCATCCCAAACAGTACTCCGGACACCGGAGTCTGCACCTGCTGGAGAGCTCCAGGCCCAGCAGAGAATCCAGATCACCATGGAGACTACTGGCTCCCGGGCACCTGCGAAATCAATATCAAGGGAGCCAGGCACCGCATGACGAGAGATAGCGACAGGCCATCGAGGGTTATCCCGCAGACAGCAAAGGTGAGAGAGCACATGATGCCAGGCCAGGTTTCAGGCCAGCCATGTTTCACACCAACCTGGAAGAGTAGTGAAGGAGGGACATCTAACAAAGCCACGTGGAGACACCCTGTTCATTTGCCACTACCTAGGCCAGCTGCCTATGCTTACAGACTGTGTTGTACTGTGAACTGTGCTTTTTACCTGAACTGTTCAAGTAAAGTACCCGAGAGAGTGACTTTGCCTCCGTGTCTTTGTGCTACCAAAAATCAACCTTTTGCTTACAGCAACATTTCCCTGGAGGACCAGCTCCACCTGTAGGGAGCTTTCCCATCCTTGCCGCAATACCATCGACCTCTGGAGGACTGTGGCGGCGCTGGTGACCCATCACCAGGTACTACAGGTGGCGTCACAAGACAATAACTCTATTCCCTTGTACATAACCACTCTTTGAAGTGTCACCCAGGCTACGGGGTCAAGCACTGCCACCCGTGACATCCCCGTAAACCCCTCTGAGCCTGATACCTGAGTGGCCAAAAGTATTGACACCCCTGCTATTCTGTCAGATAATACTCAGTTTCTTCCTGAAAATTATTGCAATCACAAATTCTTTGGTATTATTATCTTCATTTAATTTGTCTTCAATGAAAAAAACACAAAAAGAATTGTCCTAAAGCCAAATTGGATATAATTCCACACCAAACATAAAAAAGGGGATGTATTGGCACTGTTAGAAAAATCATGTGATGCTTCTCTAATTTGTGTAATTAACAGCACCTGTAACTTACCTGTGGCACCTAACAGGTGTTGGCAATAACTAAATCACACTTGCAGCCAGCTGACATGGATTAAAGTTGACTCAACCTCTGTCCTGTGTCCTTGTGTGTACCACATTGAGCATGGAGAAAAGAAAGAAGACCAAAGAACTGTCTGAGGACTTGATAAACCAAATTGTGAGGAAGCATGAGCAATCTCAAGGCTACAAGTCCATCTCCAAAGACTTGAATGTTCCTGTGTCTACTGTGTGCAGTGTCATCAAGAAGTTTAAAGCCAATGGCACTGTGGCTAACCTCCCTAGATGTGGACAGAAAAGAAAAATTGACGAGAGATTTCAACGCAAGATTGTGCGGATGGTGGATAAAGAACCTCGACTAACATTCAAACAAGTTCAAGCTGCCCTGCAGTCCAAGGGTACAACAGTGTCAACCCGTATTATCCTTCGGCATCTGAATGAAAAGGGACTGTATGGTAGGATACCCAGGAAGACCCCACTTCTTACCCCGAGACATAAAAAAGTCAGGCTGGAGTTTGCCAAAACTTACCTGAGAAAGCCGAAAACGTTTTGGAAGAATGTTCTCTGGTCAGATGAGACAAAAGTAGAGCTTTTTGGGCAAAGGCATCAACATAGAGTTTACAAGAGAAAAAAAGAGGCATTCAAAGAAAGGAACACGGTCCCTACAGTCAAACATGGTGGAGGTTCCCTGATGTTTTGGGGTTGCTTTGCTGCCTCTGGCACTGGACTCCTTGACCGTGTGCATGGCATTATGAAGTCTGAAGGCTACCAACAAATTTTGCAGCATAATGTAGGGCCCAGTGTGAGAAAGCTGGGTCTCCCTCAGAGGTCATGGGTCTTCCAGCAGGACAATGACGCAAAACACACTTCAAAAAGCGCTAGAAAATGGTTTGAGAGAAAGCACTGGAGACTTCTAAGGTGGCCAGCAATGAGTCCAAACCTGAATCACATAGAACACCTGTGGAGAGATCTAAAAATGGCAGTTTGGAGAAGGCACCCTTCAAATATCAGGGACCTGGAGCAGTTTGCCAATGAAGAATAGTCTAAAATTCCAGCAGAGCATTGTAAGAAACTCATTGATGGTTACCGGAAGCGGTTGATTGCAGTTATTTTGGCTAAAGGTTTTGCAACCAAGTATTAGGCTGAGGGTGCCGATACTTTTGTCTGGCCCATTTCTGGAGTTTTATGTGAAATAATCAATATTTTGCTTTTTGCTTCATTCCCTTTTGTGTTTTTTCATTGAAAACAAATTAAATGAAGATAATAATATCAAAGAATTTGTGATTGCAATCATTTTCAGGAAGAAACTGAGTATTATCTGACAGAATTGCAGGGGTGTCAATACTTTTGGCCACAACTGTATGCTTACATATAGTTATATACAGTACTGTGCAAAGGTTTTAAACAGGTGGGGACAAAATGCTGCAAAGTATACATGCTTCATAAATAGTAATGTTAATGGATAATTGTTTTATCAATTAGCAAAATACTAAAGTAAATAAGCAAAAGGGAAATCTATATCTAATCAATATTTTCCTTCAAAATAGGATTAATTCTTCTAGGTCCTCTAGACACACTTTCACACATTTTTAAAGTAACCCAGTAGGAAGGTTGTTTCAAACAAACTAACCACAGATCTTCTGTAGATTTAGGTTTGTGCACATCACCTTCATGTAATCCCAAACAGACTTTATAATTATGAGATCTGGGCTCCCTTGTTCATTGTTCATTGTTACGCTGAACATACAGTTAGGTCCAGAAATATTTGGACAGTGGCAGAAGTTTTGGCATTTTAGTTGTTTACCAAAACATATTGAAGACACAAAATAAATATGGGCTTAAAGTGCAGACTCTCAGCTATAATTTAAGGGTATTCACATCTAAACTGGAATAAGGATTTAGGAATCACAGCTATAATACTAATATTAATTAATTTATATAGCATAGGGATGGGCGAATCTACTCGTTACGACTCGTTACTCTGCGAGTAGTAGTGGACTCGCAGGACTCGGTACTCTGCGAGTTTCCAGGAGATTACTCGCACAGTAACGAGTCCAATGTAAATTAAGGGAAATGTCACTGAAATGAATTTCATGGAATAATAAAAAAAACAAATGTCTGGGGCTCCGCACAATTTCTATGTCCAGCCAGGCCCAGCTAGGCAGCTGGGGGCTGGAATCCGGAGCGCAGGGAGGCAAAAGCCTTCTGGGCACCCCCCGCTGCGAATGGCAGCCCGCACCCTCCCCAGAAAATGGCGCGGTCATTGAAGCACCATTTTCATTCACTGAACCCAACTCTTCCAGAGTCCTGGTGCGGTGGCTTACTGGGTAATAAAGGGGTTAGGGCCAGCTTTGTATTATCAGCTGGCCCCAAGCCCGAAATTCATGGCGGTCATGCCAATAGTAGACATTACCGCCATGAATTTCTAGTGAATTTAAAAAAAAAACACAACACAGAAAAAATATATTTTTTTGAAAAAAAACAAAAAGACACTTAGGGACTCCAACTTTATTAAAAAAAAAATCCTCTTCTGTCCACCGTAGTCCAATCCAGGGTTCTTCTTTAGCTCTGCTACATCTCTGGTAG
This sequence comes from Allobates femoralis, assembly GCA_033576535.1. Classification (NCBI taxonomy): domain Eukaryota; kingdom Metazoa; phylum Chordata; class Amphibia; order Anura; family Aromobatidae; genus Allobates; species Allobates femoralis. The sequence goes on along the minus strand of JARQOC010000003.1, from coordinate 531,747,002 downwards.
AGAACCTCCACCAGAGATGTAGCAGAGCTGTGCACCCTGGGAAAGTTCATGTGAGTTCATGCAGGCAAGCATGAACTCACATGAACCCTGCCAGCACTGCTACTTCAAATGAACAGCTGACCTGAGTCACCTGTTCATTTGAAAATCCAGGCGGGAAGGACAAAAATAGAAAACCTGATTAAAACCGGATTGCACCTGGTCAGGTTGCAATCAGGGACCGTAGAGCCCCATGTTATGGGGCACCGGATTGCACCCTGATCGGTACAATCCGGGAGAATCCTGTTTTCAGTGACAGCGGCTGTGCTTTGCGGCTGCAGCCGTGCTATGCGGCTGCAGTCGCAAAGACACAGGGAAGAAGGAGGACGGTGAGTCAACACCGGCGCTACTTCCCCTCCCCCTCCCGAGCAATAGTGACAGCCTCTGCAAGCTGTCAGCATTGTTTAAAAGCCAGCGGCTTTTTACCGCTGGCTTTTAAACAATGAAATGGGAAATTGCAGGTTTTTCCTCTGCTGCCAGACCTTATAGGATCCAGCAGCAGAGGAATTACTCGCAATTACTCGCTTCCCCATTCATTTACATTGGACTCGCTAGACTCGCAACGAGTAGCGAGTCCCGGACTTGAACTCGTTAGAGTCTAGCGATTCCGAGTGATTTAGGATTCGCCCATCCCTAATATAGCACCATTATTTCCACAATGCTTTACATACATCAACAACTCGGAGGAAAAGTGCACAAACACAAGGAGAACATACAAACTCCTTGCAGATGTTCTCCTGCATCTTTTTCAAGGGACCAAAGGTAACACTGTTCTACAGCGAAATTGGTTTAGAGATGATAACAGTTGAACCCAACTAATTTTGTGATGCTGAACACTAATATGATGCTTAAACTTGGTGACTGGCTCTAATTTTCAGGATCCAGGGGAGGATCCAGGTCCAGCTTTCATTCAGACTTGTTATAATTATTGCATTGTTAGTAGCTAGTTTATTACATAATCTAATTGGTCTTTTGAGCCTTCAATATTATATCATCTTAGGGTAACCAATCAAAAAACGCCAACTCAGCTCCGATTACATAATCCTAATTACAGCAGCATCACTTACTTTTAGAGATGCTCTCTCTGTAAAGTATACTGTTTTAGGATTTCCTAGCCTGGTTTCTTAGCATATTGACATGTTTTTATATGTTTTTTCAGCTATGCCTCATTCATGTATTAATAAAGCGGATAGTTTTTGCTACATATGTGGAGAAGTCACTTTTGCATTACAGAGTCGAAACTTGACTACTATAATAAGGAAAGCTCTCATCTGTATTTTGACTGCAGTGGTCTCCACACGTATGCTGCAATAGATACGCATCACATCTCACCTAGTGAATGCATGGGAAGAGGCAATCTGTGCATTTTGCAGTAATCTGGAGAAAGGTAACTGATCACACTATTTCTATTTCCGCTCAGTGTCCCCCATTAAGAAAGGAGTTTCAAGATTCCATAATAACAGGGTCTGTACCACAGGACTGGCGTATAGCAAATGTGGTGCCAATATTCAAAAAGGGGACAAAAACTGAACTTGGAAATTATAGGCCAGTAAGCTTAACCTCTACTGTGGGTAAAATCCTAGAGGGTTTTCTAAGAGATGCTATACTGGAGTATCTGAAGAAAAATAACCTCATGACCCATTATCAACATGGTTTTACGAGGGACCGTTCCTGTCAAACTAATCTGATAAGCTTCTATGAAGAAGTAAGTTCTGGACTGGACCAAAGAAATGCAGTGGATGTAGTGTATATGGACTTTTCAAAAGCTTTTGATACGGTGCCACACAAAAGGTTGATACATAAAATGAGGGCAATGGGGATAGGGGAAAATATGTGTAAGTGGGTTAAGAACTGGCTTAGTGATAGGAAACAAAGGGTGGTTATTAATGGAACACACTCAGAATGGGTCACAGTTAACAGTGGGGTACCACAGGGGTCAGTGTTGGGCCCGCTTCTATTTAATATATTTATTAATGACCTTGTAGGGGGCATACAGAGTAGAATCTCAATATTTGCAGATGACACTAAACTCTGCAGCGTAATCAATACAGAGGAGGACAATTTTATATTACAGGAGGATTTATGTAAACTAGAAGCTTGGGCTGCTAAATGGCAAATGCGCTTTAATGGGGATAAATGTAAAGTCATGCACTTGGGCAGAGGAAACAAAAGGTATAATTATGTGCTTAATTGTAAAACACTGGGCAAAACTGTCACTGAAAAAGACCTGGGTGTATGGGTAGATGACAAACTCACATTTAGTGGCCAGTGTCAGGCAGCTGCTGCAAAGGCAAATAAAATAATGGGATGCATTAAAAGAGGCATAGATGCTCATGAGGAGAACATAATTTTACCTCTATACAAGTCACTAGTGCAACCACACTTAGAATACTGTGTGCAATTCTGGTCTCCGGTGTATAAGAAAGACATAGCTGAACTAGAGCGGGTCCAGAGAAGAGCGACAAAAGTCATTAGAGGACTAAGGGGTCTGCAATACCAAGACAGGTTATTAAACTTGGGGTTATTTAGCTTGGAAAAACGAAGGCTTAGGGGTGATCTTATAATAATGTATAAATATATGAGGGGACAGTACAGAGACCTTTCTAATGATCTCTTCACTCTTAGGCCTGAGACTGGGACAAGGGGGCATCCTCTACGTCTGGAGGAAAGAAGGTTTAATCATAATCACAGACGCGGATTCTTTACTGTAAGAGCAGTGAGACTATGGAACTCTCTGCCACATGCTGTTGTAATGAGTGAGTCACTACTAACATTTAAGAGGGGCCTGGATGCCTTTCTTGAAAACTATAATATTACCAGTTATACGTACTAGATTCTTTGATAGGGCGTTGATCCAGGGAATTAGTCTGATTGCCATATGTGGAGTCAGGAAGGAATTTTTTCCCCCAATGTGGAGCTTAGTGTTGCCACATGGGTTTTTTTTTGCCTTCCTCTGGATCAACATGTTAGGCTATGGGTTGAACTAGATGGACTTAAAGTCTTCCTTCAACCTTAAAACTATGTTACTATGTTACTATGAAGAAGAAGTGGACATTACAGTATCCAAATATTCCATCTGAAATACGCCCAGTACCACATGCAGAAGAACTGCTGGGTCCAAAAAAAATTTCATTTGAGTCAACTGAGGAAGAAGAGGGTGTTGTGAAGTATCTTCCCCTCTGACCCATACTTTCTGTCAGCACCCTTAAATGAACCACACCTTATAACACAAAGAGAAATGAACTATCTTGTTAGAGATTTAGATCTGCCCAAGAGTAAGGTTGAGCCATTAGGTTCCAGGCTACAAGAGTGGAATCTCCTACTGGGCAATGTTCGGATTTCTCTGTTCTGCAACTGTGATAAAGATCTTGTCCAATACTTGGAAGGTGATCATGTGGCATGCAACATCAACAATTTAATGGAAGCTCTGAAGATAAGTAATTATCCAGAGGAATGGAGACTCTTCATCGATTGGTCCAAATCAAAGATAAACACCATCTCGCTGCATAATGGCAGGGCTCTAAGTTCTATTCCACTTGGTTATGCAATCCACATGAAAGAAACCTATGACAACATGAAAGAGCTGTTGAGGTGCATAAATTATGAAAAACATTTGTGGCCCCTCTGTGATGGCTTAAAGGTGGTTGCTCTCTTACTTGGTCTCCAAGGTGGATAGATATACAAAGTACTGCTGCTTTGTATGGGTGAGATAATCATGCAAGATAATATCACTACAATGAAAGAGACTGACATTTCTGACATTCACTTCAGCCAGGGAGTAAAAATGTGCTGCATCCGGCACTTGTTGACCCACATAATATTTTGTTACCAATATTGCATATCAATTTTGGCCTAATGAAGAACTTTGTAAAAGCAATGAATAATAATGCAAAAGCATTCAAGTATCTCATTGGTAAATTTACAAGGTTGAGTGAGGCAAAGATAAAGGAAGGAGTCTCTACCAGACCTCAGATTCATAAGCTTCCTTAGGATGAGGAATTTCTTCATTTGTTGCAGGGCAAGGAAATGGCTGAATCAGTAACATTCACATTAGTGGTAACTAAGTTTTTGGGAAACTCAAAAGCAGATAACTATGAAGAAAATCTAGACACAAATAAGGATCATGGCTGAAACATGTCCTTAAAGATTCAAGTATATTTACATACAGAGTACTTTGCACCGAACTGCAGAGCGACAAGCATAAGAGATTTCACCAAGATATTTAGCAGCGTTTAAGAAAAGATATCAAGGAAAAATGGAATCCATCAATCCTTGTAGATTACTGTTGGACAATTACAACTGATGATGTAATGCAGGCGTACAAACGACAAGCAAAAAAGAGTTGTCACTGAATGAGGTCCAAATTTTGTTGTGTAGTGTATAATTTATATTAAAAAAAGGTCCCAAAAAGATGCCAACTCCTATAAACGTAATAGGATAGCTCCATCAAACATTTTGGAACATAGTGGATGAAAAAAATTAATTATTTCCCTTTGATGTGCCTAACAGTAAAATAACTGCTTAAACTATTTGATTTCAATGGTTCATAAGAAACTGACCTAGGAAATGAGGTTTAATGATAGAGCGGGCCTCAATATTGTAACCATGACAGCCACATAACTAGCCAACCACTTCTAAATCACTGTAATCTGCTCAATACAGACAACTCCTCGGCGTACCACAACACTGCTGAGAATAAAGCTGAAATTCACAGCTAGGGGTATCCTTCTACTGTCTCCCTCCCCACCCCCTTTAGACTGTGAGCCCTCGTGGACAGGATCCCCGGCCCCATTGTACCTGTATTACTACTTGTGATCTGTCATCGTTTGTCGCTGTTTGTGGTCGTCGTCTTTGACCACTTTTCTATGTTTACCCTCTAAATTGTAAAGCGCCATGTATCCTAATAGTGCTATATAAATACTTATTAATAATAATAATAATAATAATAATAATAATATACTGTTTTTACTGAATCAGTCTAAGATTTGTCTACTGAAAAATACATGCCATGTGATTTTTTTATTTAGTCAATTTTAAATGTAAGAAAAGTTGTTTACTCATGTGGTGGTCCAACCGGAGGGGATGAGTGGAATAAGCTCCTCTTCCAAAAGTGTGAAGACTGATTCATCTGTCTTTCCTCCTTTTAAAGAATACCTGTCAACCCCCTGGTGCTATACTAACTGAATGCAGCACTGAATGCAGCGTGCCTGCTGCATTCAGTGAATGGGTCCCCCATGGCTCTAGCCCCCCTGTAAGTTGTTAAAAAGACTTTATAAAGTGTACAAATAAGGAGTCCGGAGGGACTTACTCAGTAATGATTCATCACTGCTCTCTGGTGTCCTCCCCGCCGCCATCCCTCTCTGTGCCACCTCCAACCCTCAGTGATGACACATACAGGAAGCTGAACAAGAGAGGGCTGGAGGTGGCACAGAGAAGGCTGGAGGTGGGGAGAACACCAGCAACAGTGATGACACATATAGGAGGCTGAACAAGAGAGGGTTGGAGGCAGGGAGGACACCATACAACAGGGATGACTCATTTCTGAGTAAGTCCCTCTAGACTCCTTATCTGTACACTTTATAAAGTCTTTTTAACAGCTTACAGGGAGGCTAGAGACATGGGGGACCCTTCCCTGAATGCAGCAGACACGCTACATTCAGTGCTGCATTCAGTTAGCATAGCACCAGGAGCATGACAGGTCCTCTTTAACTCCTTGAAGACCAAAGACGAACTGGTTCATCCTGGCACAAATGCGGCACTGTGACTGTAGCAACGCCGATCAAGCTCCGGTACCTGTACTTTTCAAATGCAGATTACCGCAACCACGATCGCCATGATTGGCTGTTCAATTCTGTATATATATATATATATATATATGTGGCGCCCCTGTGTCCAGGAGGCCACAAAGGGATCTGCAGCCAGGCAGGTAGGACATCAGTTGAACATCAACACCCTCACAGCCCACACAACCCACGTACAGTAGAGGGCAGCATCCAGCCCGGAGCCTGGAGACTCTAGGCAGGCGAGGAGTGGTGGATTTAGAGCAGTGGGTTGGGCACACACATAGTCAGGTGACAGACAGTAGAAATAGTGAAGGGGGAGGAGGAAGGAGTCAGTAAGCCAGAGTGAGCCGACCAGAAAAGACAAAGACCAGCAGCAGACTGAAGAGCACGGCACAGGCCGAGAGACAGCAGTAGGCCGAGTTAAGCTGAGAAGGAAAGAAGGAATCACACGTCCTGAAAGAGTGAGGTGTAGGAGCGCAGAATCTGTACCGAGCCAGTGCGAGCCGGAGGAGAGAGAAAGCCCGTCCGAAACCAGATCCCCAAGAGTGTGAGAGGACAGAGAGAGACGGTGATACCAGGCCCTAGATTTACAGCCAAGACGACAGACTGCAGGCGGAGTAGCCCTCCTATGACACTGGAAGACACAGTAGAGAGAGCCTGGTAGAGCCTCACACGGGAGGACTGCTGGAGGTTGGGCTGAGTAGAGTGTCGGCTCTAGAGGGGACCGTAGTTTTACCCGGCGTCCCTAGACAACCGACGGGGGACCACAGCCACACGTTAGGGTCCCTACCCCAAAAGGACAGGCAGCTTAGTGACGACCAGGAGGACCCACAGGGGCCCGAGTCACCGCCATACTGTCCGGAGACGCACACCAAGTGAACACAGAGAGTTAACAGCTCGGAAAGGGCACAGAGACAGTGTGAGGGGTCACAGAGAGAAAGACCTGGCTGCAGAGAGTAAAGGGAACCCCGGAGGGGAGAGTGAGCCCGTGTACTAAGAATTGAACTGAGACTTGTAAGAACTGTACTGAACTGTAACTTGACCTCGAGAACGTAAGAAGTAAACACTGAGAACCCTGAATCTGCCTCCCTCGTCTGTCTCTATCTGCGTACCATTCCCTCCATACAGGATTATAACAACCCTCCACCTGCAGAGCCACAGCTTGTCAGCACCAGCACCGAGGAGCACCGATTCCTGCAGCATCTGGCTAGTAAGTGAATTGCACTTATATTGATGACATTTTGATCATCTGGACGGAGTCTGAGCAACAGCTGAAGACGTTCCATGAACAGACTTCTCCACAGCCGCTCTCCTCACAGCCCTCAGGACGCTTATTTACCTAAGCACAAACTGTCAAAATTTCTCCCTGTTCCCCGACAAGTCCCTCAGCTGACGGCACCCACCTTTTTATTCAGGAAGTAATCCTTACACTCTTGCACGGCCACCACCTGTAATGCTATATATGCTGTATGTAAGTCCCCAAGCCAATCTGTCAAACATAAAAATAGCTTTTATTATACTCACTTATGGGGCGGTTCGATCCGATGGGTGTCGCTGGTCCTGGTCCCGTGCCTCTTTGCTTGCGATTGCCATTCTCTTTCCCTACTATGACACATTGTATGTCGTCCACACAGTGTCCTGCGAGCACACTTTTCTCTGCTCTGCTGTGGGCAGAGCAAGGTTCTGTGATGCGGAGATGCGGGAAAGGTCAAAGAGCACCCATGCATGCGTACTACAATGTAGTTTACTCTGCACGATGGAGGACATTGTGTGGATGACGTAGGATGCATTATCTACATGAAGCAAGGAAGGTGGACAGCAATCGCAAGCATAGAGGAGGCGCTGAATCAAGACCTGCAACACCCATAGGACCAGCTTTATAGTGAGTATAATAAAAAGTTATGCAGGTCGGTTTGCAGACTGTCTGTGTATACAACATTCCGTTGGGATATCGTACTGTGTGTGACTAAGTGGGCACATTTTTTGAAGGCTCGTACTCCATATACTTATACTTATAATAACGGCCATGAAAGGCTTATCGTGGATGAGAACACTAAACGTCTTCAACAGGGACATAATTACTGTGTATGTACTGCAATACATGTTGTTCTCTCTGTAAAAGTTGAGATATATGACCCGGCCAATTCTGCCAAACATACATGGTGATTACTTTGTGCGCCACTGTATGGTACTTTGAGCACAAATCGTGTTGATGTTATGTAGAAAGTGTGTATTACTGCTATAATAAAGGTGAAATATGGATATTTCATAGAAACACTGTATAGCTCTACTATATATAGTGGCTGATTGTTGTGTAAATGTCAAGATGTTGTGAATCCATAGTAAGACATCAGTGTGTGTGATGTCTGATAGGGTGACATATAATTTATAGTTATTGGTGAGGTCATTCCTTTCGCCGGCTTTTTCTTTCCCCTGACATATTGGTTTGAATTGTCTTTCAAGATTGATGATATCACTGGAATGATCATCGCTGGCAATATCAGTGTAAATGTACCCCAGCCACGACAGAGAACATGCCTAGCAAGTTGTGGTAAGTACTTTATACTATTTTGATCAATCGGGTGCAAGTTTCCTCTTTTTCATAGACTCGTAGATTCATGCAACCTAGCATATTACTGATAATTCTCTTCTGTATTTGGGTATGGTGGTTTTCCTCATGTATGATTTATAAGCAGCAGTTGCCATGACAATAGTGATATGCAGATCAGGTAGTTATGCCCTTTAAGCTGATTAGGAATCTAGTATATAGCGGTAATTAGTGAGTGCTTTAACTTGCTAGTTAAACAGTGATTTACATAAAAATTGTAGATATAATTTTGCTACTAGGGAGGTTCAGAGTAGTAACACATATTGTAACATTAGTCAGTGAGCAATGTTCTTTCATATTTGCAGGCAACAGCTCTAGCAGTGAACCACCACCCACAATAAGGAACATAGGAGAATTTGGTAATCTGTAGTGCAGGCAGTGAGCCCAGAAACAAATTATACAGGTACATAGAGTCACATTTCTACCTAACATTGTATTTCTATGTACCTGTATTCTAAAGGTAAAGAATAAGTTTGTTTTTTTGTTGTACAACTGATAAAAATAATGAAAAACAATTAACTAACAAAATATATTAAAAAATAATGTTATTTTTTTTATATATTGCCTTTTGGACTTGAACAAATAAACCTTCAACTATCTGAGGGAAAATGTTATAATCTTGAGGCTACATTACAACCTCTGACTCCACAGGCAGATTATTATGGTAAATAGAAATACATTGTACATAGCATTGTATTTCTATGCCCTGTATTCTTGAAAAAGAATTAAAAAAAATCTAAAAAATAATAAAAACAATTACGTACAATAATGACATTTTTAATGCGCTTTTTTACAGAATAATAAACATCACAAATTAGGGTGCTTTCACATCAGCGTTTTACACTGATCGCGGCAGTTGCTGTGAAAAAAACGCAACTGCCGCGATTACCGCATAACGGCCGCACTTGCAGTTCACCTGCGGCAAGCCCCATGCAATGTCTATGGGGCTTGCGGCAGGTGCGGCAAGTGCAGTGTAGTTGCGGTTTCGGCACTTGCGCAGATGCGGCCGCGGTCAGCCGCAGTTTTCTCACGGCCGCATCTGCCGCAAGTGCCAAAACCGCACTTGCCGAAACCTGCCGCACACTTACCGCAAGCCCCATAGACATTGCATGGGGCTTGCCGCAAGTGTGCCGCGATCGCGGCCGTTATGCGGTAATCGCGGCTGTTTTTTCACCGCAACTGCCACGATCAGCGTAAAACGCTGATGAGAAAGGGGCCTTAGTTAGTAACATATACATATTTTGTGTCCCTGTAATTGTGACAACCCACAAAACACAGCGATCAGGTTATTTATGGTAATTGGTAAATGGAGTAAAAAGATGACATAATTGATTACTTTTCTCTATTAAATCCATAAAAAAGTAAGAAAAATGTAGCACTAAGGTCATCCTCAAATGTAGCATAACTGCTCCGTTTTATTTTTTCTGCATTGTTTCTGTAGCTATCTGCACCATACAATGCAATAACAATCTTCTCTGGTTATTGCATGTTTACTGCTTTTCTCTCAGTGTATGTGTAAACCCCCTTATTTGATGAGATTTTGGTGCACATGTGACTCCGAGATTTTAATGCATTTTAAAACTACAGAAAAGCTTTGACTTCTTAAAAATGCAACAACTTTGTTATTTACTTGTGTTACTTTCACAGTCTATATTGAAGCCAATAGAGAAACAAGCACCAAAATCTCAGTATTCAGCAGCATCTTTGGATGCACATTATGCAAAGATTTCATGAAATCGCATGCACTTTGCCTGGATATTTAGGCATGTTTCACAAGTAGCATAAATGTTCTGTTTTTTTGTGCTTCTTTTTTCCACAGAAATTTAGCTGTGTTTATCTGTCCAAGCAAGGTGGGTGTGATTTCATGAAAAATGTACCTGCTGTGCATCTAAAGATGCTGCTGAACCATGCGGTTTTGGTGCTTTTTTGTCTAGAGGCTTCTATGCAGAGCTCAAAAAAAAAATTTAAAATTTGCAATTAAGTTTTTAAGTGCAAAATGAAAGCTTTTCTGTACTATAAAAACCACTAAAAATGCATCAAACAAATGGAAAAGTTATAAAAATGCAACAAAAGTGCAATAACTAGAGAAAATTGTTACTGTGTTGTTGATGCAGATACCTGCAGAGAACAATCACCAGTACTTATGCAACACCTGGCTGCTGCAACTATGAATAAATTAACAAAAAAATAAATCCTTAAGTCCCAATTAGAAAAAAGCAGGGCACAAAGATGATGTTGCGCCAGTACTTGCTAATCAAAGACCATGATGGGAACACCAGAAGGTAAGAGATTTGTGGCCTCCCATTCAGGTGCCAGGTAGCACTGACCTGGACTCTGGACTGGAGTTGAGTGGATCAATCTGTTTATCTCTAATCCCAAACTTCCCTGCAGTCTTGGGCGTTTGCTGAATGTCCCTCACTTGTCACCACCTCTCCTCCTGCCTGAGCTCAGTGATTTTCTGAAGCATTGTCAACATGATGTCACCAGTGGTTCAAACAAGACACTGAGGCTGGCTTCACATTACGTTTTTGTTCCTGTTTGTTGGATCCTGTTTTTTGCAGGATCCAATGAACAGGAACGGGCAGCACTGGATTGGCAACTCCAGATGCCATTTCTGTGTCCGGTTCGGTATCCGGACACACAAAGAGCAACGGTGAACCGAGCCTATGACAAGTGCTGTCAGCACTGTGTAATATCACTTTAGGAGTGTATCTATATATTAAAGAGATGGTTAAAAATAATAAATTTTCTCCTTTCTGGCGACTCCCGAGAGGCCCACGCTGAATACATCTCCTGGCAGTTCGAGGACCTTGCATGATGTCACCGGGATGGGCGGGGCAACCCAATCACATGACCGCATCAGCCCAGTTTAAAGATTTAAACACCACGCACTGATGTGGTCATGTGATCGGGTTGCCCCGCCTCCCGATGACATCATGCAAGGTCCTCAAACTGCCAGGAGATGTATTCAGCGCTGGCCACTCGGGAGTCACCGGAAAGGTGAGAATTTATTATTTTTTATTTTTAACCATCCCTTTATTTAATATCACTTTAGCAGTGCATATAGATACACTGCTAAAGTGATATTGCACACATGTACTATGGGTACAGAGCAGTGCTCCTGTTCTGCGCATGCTCTGTACCCTGGAACCAGATCTGGGAAACAATTCTGGTATTTCCCGGATCCGGTGCCATATGCCCCATGCTAAGTGTGCCGGACCAGACAGGATTCATTTCTGTCCTGTTTTGTCACCGAAGCCCAAAAACGCTGCAGGCATCGTTTTTGGGACCGGTGAAAAACAGGATAGAAACAAATCCTGTACCAGATACACAAAACCGGATGGCCAAATAGGGCCAATCTGGCACCATAGGGATATATGGGAGGCAAAAACGATCCTGTTCTGTTTGTTTCAAAAACTAACATAACATGATGGTAAAAAACATAGTGTGAAGCCAGCCTAAGACAGTAGTGGAGATCCTTTAATTAGTTTGCTGCTTACTTTTTAGATTGGTTGACTGAGTTCATTTAAGGTACTGTTAAGATATCGTGAATGAATTTGTTTAAACGTCACGGGTTTGGAGTCATTCAAAACGACATCGCTAGGACTTTGTTGCATGTAACACCAAGATATGAGTACGATAAATCGTTGAATCGTTGATCGCAGATTTGAGAACATGTTCTCAAATCAGATGATCCACAATCATCCAATCTGCTGCATAGCTCTGTGTCACACCGTGATAAAGATGTCGTTCACGACTTCGCCCATTCACATCAGTGAACAAGTATCGTTCGCTGGGTTGTGTGAACGATAGTTGCTTGCTTCATTGTTGGTACGTCATCCACGATATCTACACGTGTGACATCTCACCAACGATGTCAAAATGATGTCCTAACGATCATGCGCCCCTGAGATCGTGAGATCGTTTCAACATTGAAGTGTGTAACGGTACCTTTACCCAAAGTGAATGCTGGCAGTGTCAGTGCAGGTGCACTGTCATCCCTCTAAGCTGTCGGCATCAGCCGCCTGCTTCTGTGTGATCTTGACAGCATCGCAATCACACTCACCACACGCACTACACTTGCATCACACACACCCAAAAACACATTTATCATTTGCATCACTGTCATGTATCAAACACACTCCATGTTTGATGCACGACAGTGTGCGTTCAGCCTAATGGTTTTTGTTATTCTCATCCCTTCTTATGCTAATTTTTAAAACATCTGGAAAGTCTCAATAAAGGACACAGCTTATGTTGCTGGTAATCTGGTCTCCTGCAAGAAATTGAAATCAGCCAAATCTGGATATATTGTATGTATTACTGGTACTGTCAGTATTTTTGGCTATGTTATTATTGTCAGTACAGTTGGTTTTACTTCATTGTCAGTATTGTTGGTATTTCTGGTGTTGTCTCAGTACTGACGATAATATCGGTTTAGTTGGCATTGTCACCACTTTTGGTATTGTTAGTATTGCCGGCATTGTTTTACCTTTTCTTTTTTTCTTCAAAATTGTGATAAAAACACTGTGGTTCTACTGTGACAAACAAATTGCAATATGTCTGACATATGTGAATGTGCAATCAAAAAACAAAACATGTTTCAGCTGCACCAGGACTGTGTCATAACGGTTTTGCATAAGAGTAAGTAGATAACTTTTTTAACAGAATTTTGTTAGTAAACAGCCACAAATGGAGATTCAGGATAGCCGAGTGCTACGTGGCAGGCTTGGGGTCCACAATGATCGCTCTGCCAGTGGTGGGCACCACAGCCTGCCACATAGCGCTCGGCTACCCTGAATCTTTCAATTATAAACATTACTAGTAAAAAGGCCCGATGCAATTGCATCGGGAGCAGGGTGAAATAAATTGTGTGTATACAGGCGGGTCAGTGGGTAGCAGAGTATACAGGCGGGTCTGTGGGTAGCAGAGTATACAGGCGGGTTTGTGGGTAGCAGATTATACAGGCCGCTGTGTGGGTAGCAGAGTATAGAGAAGGCTCTGTGGGTAGCAGAGTATACAGGCGGGTCTGTGGGTAGCGGAGTATACAGGCGGGTTTGTGGGTAGCAGATTATACAGGCCGCTGTGTGGGTAGCAGAGTATAGAGAAGGCTCTGTGGGTAGCAGATTGTACAGGTGGCTCTGTGGGTAGCAGATTGTACAGGTGGCTCTGTGGGTAGCAGATTGTACAGGTGGCTCTGTGGGTAGCAGATTGTACAGGTGGCTCTGT
>JARQOC010000003.1:531648346-531725846 GCA_033576535.1 Allobates femoralis | reverse complement strand
TAGTTACACTGCTAGCTTAAATTGTATATCCAGTGATTTGCAATGTGGGGTAGCTTTGCCTCTCTAGCAATGGAAGAGCAATGACATTGAAGCTGTCCAGAATTAAGTGCTAACTGCGCTCTCCATCTTTTCTGGTTAGCTTCAGCACAGCAATTACAAGCTCAATAGAAAAGAGCTTGTAAGCACTGCTCATGTTTGGCATCCCCTGTGGGATCCCCTTGGCAATGATCTTTAGACAGAAAATAATAAAATGGGCAATTTGGGGGGAACAGAGTAGAATTTTAATAACTAGTAAATTACAAAAGGGTTTATTATTATAAGTACTATCCAACAATATATGTTAATGAAGATGTGAATTACTCCATAAAGGGGATGATGCTGTAAAAAGAGTGCTATTTTCAAGAAGGGTGTTTCTGGATAACCCTTTTAAAAAATTAAAGTACACAGTACTGGTGAAAACATTGTTCTCCCTCAATAACTGAGAAATACAACTGTACATTAGGTAGAAGTGAAGTGGATGACATGAATTTACATGGATAATTCACAAATTCCATCATTGCAACATCCAGGTTTCAATATTATTGAGAAATATATGATAAGTTTGATAAATTCTACCTTTACTCATCTGATCTAATATTACTATATAAATGATATGTCTTTAACCAAATGTAAGTCATTTTATCACGTAAACACAGAGGGATTTTACTATAAATGTCACTAGTATTTTGTGATGTGACTCATGGTGGTTTGGATGACTGTTCTGTCACATAGATCTTATTAGTTTAAGATGGGAATACCTATTGAAGCGATTACTAAAATGTCATCCTGTGGAAAACCATATCAATCAGTCATGCAAATAGTTTTCTCTGCGAATGCTGAGGTTTTAGAGTAGAAAATAAATAGTAGTCAGCAAATTTGGTGCTCGGGTATTATTTGTTACAATAAGAGGTTCCATGTCAAAATCACAGTAAAGGAAAACATTAAAGTCTAGTCTCTCTCCTTGATAATAGTACACAGGAAACCTAAGAACAGACAGTCCTAATATTTAGCAGAATGGTTATGTTTGACACTGTGCACCTGAAGAACATCTCAAGAGTCGGCCCCTTTCTCACCATGGAAACAACAAAAAACCCTCACTGATCTTTTTCCGCCTTGATTACTGCAATTCTCTATTAATTGGCCTCTCCCTCACTAGACTTTCCCCTCTCCAGTACATCCTTATAGCAGCAGCCAGGATCACCTATCTAGCCAAACGTTATTCAGACGCCTCTGCTCCTTGCCAGTCACTGCACTGGCTGCTTATACACTGCCTATCGTCCTTCATCTCTGTCTATCACCCTACCTGTTCTCTACATTCTACAAATGACCTTCGACTAACATCTGCATCAATCTGAACCTCCCACTCCTGGCGCCAAGACTTCTCCCAAGCTGCACTAATTCTCTGGAATGCTCTATCCCAAGAAATTAGGACAATCCATAACTTACATAGCTTCAGGCGCTCCCTAAAAACACATCTTTTTAAGGTGGCCTGTCATGATCCCTAATATAAGTCCTTTATACTGTATATAGCCCATTCACTTTTCTCTGGACATAACTCTCCTTCAAACTCCACCAAACCCAAAAGCTCTACACAGATTGGTTGATGACTACTTATGTAATTTTTTCTATCCCCCACTTCCTCAAGATGCCTGGACATCATTGTAATTAGCCCATGTACTTTGTGTAACCCCCATCTTTTTGTTGGTTGTAAGCTCTTTTGAACAGGGTCGCCTATATTTTTGCTTTAATTATTGTATTGTATTTTTTACATTGTTTCTCTGCTTTAATTATTGTATTTTTTTATAATTGTTAATTAGAACCGTTTCTATATGAACCACTAAATTGTAAAGCGAGGCAGAATATGTTGGCGCTATATAAATAAAGATTATTATTATTATACAAAGGTCGAATTCAAACATCCAGTTTTCAAAGTCCGAACACAGATCGCGATGCCTGTTCTGGCCATGGGTCTCTTGACCCAATCAGGACAGTCTAACATATGCCTCTAAATTGTCAAGTTTAGATCAGGAGACCCCCAGCTGGTCCATGCATTGAGGTTTGTAAATGGACCATGGATGTTTAAATTCGGCCTAATGAGATAAACTAATGTTTCAGCCAGATCCATTGGAAATACAGTGACAAGCAAAAAGGTAACAATGTTTTGAAATTTTGACTTTCACGCTCTATATCTCATCATCCACTACATATTTGGTGAAGTTTGACAGAATTATGTTTAGAGAAATAGTGAATACCCTATGTCTAAATTTTTTCGATTAGGGAGAATGATAGGCTACTCTGAAAAGATGTGTTTTTAGGGAGCGCCTAAAACTATGTAACTTGTGAATCTTCCTAATTTTTTTGGGTGGAGCATTCCAGAGAATTGGTGCATGTCAGGAGACGTCTTGGAGCCAGGAGTGGGAGGTTCGGATTAATGCAGAAGTTAGTCTAAAGTTGCTCCCAGAGCGAAGAGAGCGGGTGGGGAGATAGAGAGGAGTGAGGAGATTTAGGGAGGTGC
Organism: Allobates femoralis; assembly: GCA_033576535.1. Taxonomy (NCBI): domain Eukaryota; kingdom Metazoa; phylum Chordata; class Amphibia; order Anura; family Aromobatidae; genus Allobates; species Allobates femoralis. The sequence goes on along the minus strand of JARQOC010000003.1, from coordinate 531,723,292 downwards.
TGCACTGTGAAGAGCTTTGTGGGTGAGAACAAGCAATTTGAATTGGATCCTATAGTGTATGAGTAGCCAGTGCAATGACTGGCAAATAGTGGAAGCACCTGAGTAAAGATTAGCAAGATCGATGACCCTGGCTGCTGCATTAAGGATGCACTGGAGTGGGGAGAGTGTAGTGAGAGGGAGTCCAATTAATAGAGAATTACAATAATCAAGGCAGGAGTGGATCAGGGACACGGTGAGAGTTTTTGTTGTTTCCATGATAAGAAAGGGGCAAATTTTAGAGATGTTCTTCTGGTGCAGGTGACAAGAGCGGGCAAGAGATTGTATATAGAATGTGAAGGAGAGATTGGTGTCAAACATAACACCCAGACAGCGAGCCTGCTGCCTAGGCGATATTGTAGTGCTGCACACTGAGAGGGAGGTGTCAGATTCTGTGAGGTTAGTGGAGGGCGGGATCAGAAGAAGTTCAGTTTTGGAAAGGTTGAGTTTCAGATAGAGAATGGAAATGATATTGGAAACTACGGGTAGAGAGTCATTAGTGTTCTTTAGTACACCAGCGGGGTAAAGGTCAGGGGTTGAGGTGTATAGTTTTGTGTCATCAGCGTAAAGATGGTAATGGAAGCAAAATTTGCTGCTGGTTTGTCCAGTGAGGGCTGTGTAGAAAGAGAAGAGAAGAGGGCCAAGGACCAAACCCCGAGGGACCCCAATAGTAAGAGTAAGAAGAGAGAAAGTGGAGCCAGCAAATGATACACTGAAAGAGCGGTCAGAAAGATAGGAAGAGAACCAGGAGAGAGTGGTGTCCTTTATGCCGATGGAGTGCAGCATAGCAAGTAGGAGATGGTGATCAAAAGTGTCAAAAGGTGCAGAAATCTGTAAAAATAAGAATGCGCAAATAGTGTCTTATCTCTATTAAACACTGTCAGTTTGCGATGTGAAATTGCTCACCTTGTCCAGATGTGATACCCACAACTGGTTCAAAAGTGATAAAGCAGCTGCTGCAGGGACCGCACTCCCACAGATAACTGTGGTCACAACATAGATTTCCTTGGACGAAGTGCCTCTCTGTCTGCGCTGCTGCTCCAGGAACGAAGGAACCAAGACACAGCGATGTCTGGATCAACAGATCAAGAGGCACTTCGTCCAAGGAAATCTGAAAGGTGCAGAAAATTCAAGAATGATAAACGGAGAGTGGTCACCATTTTGCCATCATAAGGTCATTGGTCACTTGATAAGAGCTGTCTCTGTAGAATGTGGGGGACGGAAACCAGACTGTAATTGATCTAGAATGGAATGAATGGAGAGGTGGTGGGTGAGGTGGGAATAGACTAGGTGCTCCAAGAGTTTTGATATAAAGGGGAGATTGGAAACTGGTCTGTAGTTATTTGTACAAGATGGATCTAGAGATATTTTCTTTAAAAATGGAGTGATGATAGAGTGTTTGATGAGGGGAAGATGCCAGAAGAGAGGGAGAGATTGAAGATTTTGGTTAGGTGAGTAGTGAAGACCGGAGAGAGAGACTGGAGTAGATGTGAGGGAATGGGGTCAGTGGTGCAGGTAGTAGAATGAGAGGAGGAGAGGAGCCTGGAGACTTCTTCGTCTGTGACTGGGTTAAATGTGGAGAGTGAGCCAAAGCAAATATGGGGAGGGATGGGAGTATCAGTGTTTGGAGGCCAGGAGCTGATTTCCTGATGAATGTTTTCAATTTTCTCTCTGAAGTAAGAAGCCAGATAATCAGCACAGAGATCAGTGATAAGGGCCTGCACTTTAGGACAGAGGAGAGAGTGGATGGTGTCAAAGAATTTCTTTGGATTGTTGGCTAGTGAGGAGATCAGGGTGGTGAAGTACATCTGTTTGGTGAGGTAAAGGGCAGAGCTCTAGGTTCTTAGCATAAATTTATAGTTGAGAAAGTTGTCTGGGGTGCGGGTTCTTCTCTATTGAAGTTCAGCACTCCTAGAATATCACTGGAGGAAACGAGTTTGGAGTGTGAGCCAGGGCTGTTTAACTCTGTGTTTGGAGGTTCTGAGAGTGAGGGGCGTTACTTTTCCAGGGAGCATTTGAGAGGATCATTGTAATTATTCACAGCCAGATCAGGACAGGAGAAGGAGTAGATTGGGGACGGTGATGACAGAAGAGAGTCTGTGAGTGCATGAGGGTTAATGGCCTGAAGATATCTGAATATGTGATAGGTAGGAGTGTGCTGGGGTGGGCTAGGATTTGTGAGCATGAAGGAAAGAATGTTGTGGTCAGAGAGAGGAAGAAGCGAGTTATCCAAGGAGGAGGTTGAACAGAGCTGGGTAAAGACCAAGTCAAGGGTGTTACCATCTATGTGTGTCTCAGAGGTTCAAAGGTTTGAGAGGCCTAGAGAAGTGGTGAGAGATAGAAGCTTGGATGCAGATGGGGAGGTGGAAGTCTCCCATGATAAGGGTTGGTAATTCTAAGGACAAAAACTGCAGCAGTCACTCAGAAAAATGGTCGAGGAACTCGGTGGGTGACCCTGGGGAGCAGTATACAACCATTACGCTGAGGGGGAAGGGATGGAAGAGCTTAATGGTGTGCACCTCAAAGGAATGGAATGAAAGTGATGGAGTTGGGGGAATGACCTGGAAAGTGTATTGTGGGGATAGAAGTAAGCCAACTCCACCACCATGTCTGTTCCCAGGTCTTGGGAAATGGGAGGAATGTAAGCCACCACGCGTAATAGCGGCAGCGAAAACTGTGTTGGAATCCTGGATCAAGGTTTCAGTGAGAGCCAGAAGATTAAGAGCGTTAGTTAGAAAGTAGTTGTGAATGAAGGGAAGCTTGTTACATACAGAGCGTGGATTCCAGAGAACACAAGTAAAAGAGGGGGATGAAGATATGTGTGGCGACCGTTCACTGCAAAGGCTGAGCAGTTGGTAAGGCAGCACCCGGAGAACTCCAAGACCATTTACCCCTATACAGGGATATGGAATTACAGCAGAGCCCAGGAGGTAGCCACCTATAGGTGAGCAGCAGACTAGAGCAGTTTTGCCACCAGGAAGGAAAAAGACTAGGAGGTCAGGGAGTAAAATAATCAGGATCCAAAAACGTAGTCAGAAGGCAGCATCAAAACCAGGAGGGCAGCAAAGGTACAAAATCATCAGGCAGTAGAAGGGTCAAAAAACAAGGCCAATGTCAGAAGAAATATAACAGTGCACAAACTAGATCACTGGGAAAATCAAGACCATATCTCGCGGCTTGCAGGACAAGTCCCAGGGTATTTGAAGGGTGCGGTTCTCTCTCATAGGTCAGAGCTCACAACCTGATGACCTCACCCGGACCGCCCCTACACCCAGGCCAGATGGTGATGCATGACTGGTACCAACCATCCCATTTCTGACAGAAGACGAAGCTGGCACCTTCCTGATGCCGGGACCTCTTTCCTGTCATCAGCATCACCCACAGGAAGAACATGGCGATGCCCAGCCACAGAGACAGGAACCAAAGGAGCAGGTCCCATTGAGGACATGGCCCCCCTAATAGCGGCACCCCTAGCCGAAGGAATCCAGAGCCGCCGATTGGATGGGCAGGGATAACAGTCACCGAGTCCGATGGTGACGTGACAGTATGCAAGTATTGTTAATAAGGTCAGTCGGGTTTCTGTGTGAGGTAGCCAAGGGGTTGAACTTAGCAGAGGGTGGACTGGGATTCGGAGAGATATCACCTGACATGACAGCAGTAGAAAGAGAAAGAGTAAATAGTTTTTGGATTTGTGACATAGTTTGTGATGTCATGCCCTGGGATATGAAGGACTGAGATCATTCAGTAAGGTGAAGAGAGTATGGCAGCTGTACATAGTAGAGGGAAGAAGAGAGGGGCTTAAGAATAATAAAGTCAATGTTTTGAAGTGGCCATCACAAATCCCTCAACTCAATCCTACTGAAAATTAATGGGCAAAGCTGAAAAGGCAGGTGCGAGCAAGGCGACCCACAAATATGGCTCAGTTACATCAGGACCATAGTAAAGAAGGTTGCTGGCACCTGAATCAGAATTTTACAGACTTTATTTAGCAAATTCACAATGAAATATAAAAAGCATCCTAAGGCAGTGTGCCCCGTCAGACTGTCACAGAAGAAAGTTTTTAACTGAAACTCGTCTGATGGGGCACACTGCCTTACAGGGCCGGACTGGGACCAAAAATCAGCCCGGGAAGTAAAGACCCCAGCAGCCCACACACTATATCATCTATCAGTCACAATAAGTGAATTTTGTTTTTACATTGGTGTGACCCTCATCACTGTTTTACAAGAGTTATTTGGAGAGCCACATGTGAGTGGCGAGACAGAGGGAGTACTCACCCACAGCTCCATTCACATGATACTCTTCAAAGCTACAGTTTCTCAGGATTGTGGGGTCCCAGCGGTCAGATCCACAGCGAAGAGAAAGTCATCACCTATACAGAAGAGAAGTGATGACTTCCTTATTCAAGATAATTTAAACAACATTTAAATGCTGAAAATCCCAAAGTCCAATACCACATCTCTGACAGCAGGACAGTATACAGGACAAGAGAAGTGGTACTGTGCAGTGTATATACAGAATAATACAGATACTGAGGATTACACCCAGTATACTGGACAGGAGAAATGGTACTGTGCAGTGTATATACAGAATAATACAGATACTGAGGATTACACCCAGTATACAGGAGAAGTGGTACTGTGCAGTGTAGATACAGAATAATACAGATACTGAGGATTACACCCAGTATACAGGACAGGAGAAGTGTCACTGTGCAGTGTATATACAGAATAATACAGATACTGAGGATTACACCTAGTATACAGAACAGGAGAAGTGGTACTGTGCAGTGTATATATACAGAATAATAGAGATACTGGGGATTACACCCAGTATACAGGACAGGAGAAGTGGTACAGTGCAGTGTATAAATACAGAATAGTGATGAGCGAGCATGCTCGCCACTACTCGGTACTTGCACGAGTATCACTGTACTCGGGCTACTCGGCGAGCACTGAGTAATCTCGCGATACTCGTGCTGTGCTCGTGGTCGTCATCTCTGCATGTTGGCGCTCTTTTGAGAGCCAGCCCACATGCAGGGATTGGCTGGCCCTGTTAGTTGTGGCATTGCAGTGATTGGCCGGCCTGCACAGTGTGACCGAGCCTTTATAAGACTCGGCCGCGCTGTGCTCTGCACACAGGCATCCAAACAGTGAGTGTAGGAGAGTGTCTGCTGCTGCTTAGTGACAGATTTGCGGCCCTCATAGGTAGATCCGAAGCAGGGCTGCAAAATGCTGCTGACCACAACAGTCCTTCTCAGGACTAATCTAGGAGGATATAGGCAGGGTGATACAGATCGGAATCCAAGCTTTTCTGTGACCATAACAGTCACCAGACTGTTGAACTTACTACCTTGATCCAGGTTAGGGACTAAAATCCAAATCTCCTGTGACCATTACAGTCACCAGACTGGTGTACTTACTACCTTAATACAGGTTAGGGACTAAAATCCTACTCTCCTGTGACTATTACAGTCACCCGACTGGTGTACTTACTACCTTGATACAGGTTAGGGACTAAAATCCTAATCTCCTGTGACCATTACAGTCACCAGACTGTTGTCGCTGTATACAAGCAAAATGCGCAAGGGTGTTGGCAAGGAACAAGGAAGTGAACGTGATGGTGGTGCAGGCAGAGGCCGAGGTCGTGTGCAAGCACTAATTTCATAACAAGAAAGGGGCACATCTACTCGCTCACACGTCCTGTCCCAAATTCTTGGGGCCCGCTGCAGTACACCGCTCTTGAACCAACACCAGTGTCAACAGGTTGTTACTTGGATAGCGGATAATGCTTCAAGTCAGATTGGCACCTCCACAAACACCCTGTCTTCCACACGGTCAAGTATCAGTAGCCGTGATACTGCACCGCACATTTCCCAACCTGATCCTCCTTCCTACCACCAGGCCGAGTACACGTCCACGGACATTACTGATTCCACACTTGGACACTCGGAAGTCCAGAAGTGTGTACCCATGGGTGAGTGGAGGTACATGGCAAATTCCCATAACAAAATTTAAATTCAGTTGTCATTTGTTGGTGGTGTGGTGAAGTCTGGCCCAATCCAACCCTTGTTCATCTTGATCAGAGTCAGCCTGTCAGCATTTTCAGTTGACAGGCGGGTGCGTTTATCAGTAATGATTCCACCTGCGGCTCTGAAAACACGCTCTGACAAAACGCTAGCGGCAGGGCAGGCCAGGACTTCCAAGGCGTAGAGAGCCAATTCATGCCACGTGTCCAGCTTGGAGACACAATAATTGTAAGGCACCGAGGAATCTAGCAGTACAGTTGTTTGATCTGCAAGGTACTCTTTCAGCATCTGGCCAAACTTAGCATTTCTTGTGGCACTACCCCGCACCTCAGGGGCTGTGGTACGTGAGGGGCTGAGAAAACTGTCCCACATCGTAAAGACTGTTCCCCTACCTGGCGGATTGGACTTGTGCCCCTCTCGGCCGTATGCCTTGGTTGTCCACCGATTCCTGACCTATGCCGCTAGCGTTTTGTGAGGGGAATGATTTGCCTACTTCCGTGACTATGGCCTTCTGGAAATGCTGCATTTTGGCTGACCTCTCTGCCTCAGGAATGAGAGACATAAAGTTCTCCTTGTAGTGTGGGTCTAACAGTGTTGCCAACCAGTACTGATTGTCGGCCAAGATGTTGTGAACGCGAGGGTCACGAACCAGGCAGCTTACCATAAAGTGCCATGTGCGCCAGACTCTTAACAGCCATCACTTCAGTATCCAGACCAACACGATGACTGAACATGCTGTCCTCCTCCTCCTCCTCCTCATCTCCACTGTCCTCTGGCCAGCCACGCAGAATCGAGGGTATGACTGGTGTGCATGTCATATCCTCAATTTGGCCAGAGAGTTGCTCCATGATTTCATCCTCCTCCTCCTTGTCATAGTCCTCCACTGCACGTTGTGATGAGATGAGGCTGGGCTGTGTGTTTTCACCCACACCGACTACTGTTTCTTGCTCCAAGTCATCGCGCTCGGCCTGCAATGCATCCTCTTTGTTTTTCAGCAGAGACCGTTTTAGAAGGCAGAGTAGTGGTATGGTGACGCTAATAATGGCGTCATCGCCACTCACCATCTTGGTGGAGTCCTCAAAGTTTTGGAGGACGGTACATAGGTCGGACATCCATCTCTACTCCTCAGGTGTTATGTGTGGACTTTGACCCATTTCCCGACGGCTTAGGTGATGCAGGTAGTCCACAACTGCCCTCTTCTGCTCACATATCCTGACCAACATGTGCAGAGTTGAATTCCAACGCGTGGGGACATCACACACCAGTCTGTGGGCCGGAAGACGCAAACGGCGCTGAAAGCCGGCAAGGCCGGCTGAAGCAGCAGGTGACTTGCGAAAATGTGCAGACAGACGGCGAACTTTTACCAGCTGTTCAGACAGCTCTGGGTATGACTTTAGAAACCTCTGAACCACCAGGTTGAGCACATGGCCCACGCATGGAACATGCGTCAGCTGGCCTCGCCTCAAAGCTGCCACCAGGTTCCGGACATTGTCACACACGACCTTTCCTGGCTTTAGGTTCAGAGGTGTGAGCCAGTGATCTGCCTGCTGTTTCAGAGCTGTCCACACCTCTTCTGCATTGTGGGGTTTGTCACCTATGCAGACTAGCTTCAGCATAGCCTGTTGCCGCTTCGCAGAGGCAGTGCTGCAGTGCTTCCAGCTTGGGACTGGTGTGGAGGGTACAGTGGATGAGGATACGCAGGAGGAGGAGGAGGCTGAAGAGCATGACATTCCGGAGCTGTAGAGTGTCGGTGAAACCCTGACAGAGGTAGGGCCTGCTATCCTTGCTGTGGGAAGGACGTGTTCCGTCCCTTGCTCAGACTGTGTCCCAGCCTCCACAATATTAACCCAGTGTTTTGTCAAGGAGATGTAGCGGCCTTGCCCACAAGCACTTGTCCACGTGTCTGTGGTTAGGTGGACTTTGGCTGAAATAGCGTTGTTCAAGGCACGTGTGATGCTGTTGGACACGTGGTTATGCAATGCAGGGACGGCACATCTGGAGAAATAGTGGCGGCTGGGGACCGAGTAATGTGGGACAGCAGCTGCCATCAGGTCGCGGAATGCTTCCGTCTCCACCAGCCGGAAAGGCAACATTTCTAGCGCTATGAGTCGCGAAATGTGATAATTCAGGACTGTGGCATGTGGGGCGTTGGAAGCGTATTTGCGCCTGCGTTCAAAGGTTTGCTGAATGGATAATTGAACGCTGCGCTGGGTCAAGGACGTGCTTGATGGTGGGGTTATTTGTGCGTGGGCAACTTCAGGTGCAGGGCTGGAGGCTTGTTCGCGGCCAGCATGTACAGGGGATTGGCTCGCATGCACAACACGCAAAGACGTAGCAGTGACATCAGCAAGCACCGCTCCTTGACTTTTTTGTACTTCCCACAAAGTCAGGTGCTTGGCTGACATGTGCCTGATCATGCTGGTGGTGGTCAGGCTGCTAGTTTTCGTATCCCTGCTGCTGCTGGCATGGCAGGTGTTGCAAATGGCCTTTTTAGAGTCATCTGGAGCCAACTTAAAAAGCTGCCAGACTCGGGAAGACCTAACATTTGCACAGGCACCTTGTGTCGTGTTGTTGTTCCAGGGAACGGTTGCCTGCCTTCTGCCTGCGAACCCGACCCTGCTTCGTACTGCCTGTTGGGATGCTACGCCTCCCTCCCCCTGTGCACTGCTGTCCTTGCTCTGCATATCCTCCTGCCAGGTTGGGTCAGCTACTGGATCATCCACCACGTCGTCTTCCTCTTCCTTCGCTAATCGCTTGACTGCTCCTCCTTCTCCTCATGTGCCACCATGATGACCGTTACAATAGTTAGGCTGTTGTTTCAGGTATACCCCCAGTGGTAAATTTTTACGCCCATTCTTCTTGAATGGGCATTACAACGACAGGATACCCGCTCCTTTTCAATGGGAAAAATGTTTTGAGGCCCTCATGCACGTCTCTATCCAGGGACAATGTGGAGCCTCCCAATTTTTGACTGCCCTGGCCAAAGGGCTATACTACAATACACCCACTTCAGGTTTACAGGCCCTCCTGCACGTCTCTATCCAGGGACAATGTGGAGCCTCCCAATTTTTGGCTGCCCTGGCCAAAGGGCTATACTACAATACACCCACTTCAGGTTTACAGGCCCTCCTGCACGTCTCTATCCAGGGACAATGTGGAGCCTCCCAATTTTTGGCTGCCCTGCCAAAGGACTATACTACAATACACCCACATCCTTACAATGGGCACTTCAGGTTTACAGGCCCTCATGCACGTCTCTATCCAGGGGCATTGGTGAACCTCCCAATTTTGGACGGCCCTGGCAAAGGAAAATACTACAATAGACCCAGTTCCTCAAAATGGGCACATTATGTCAAGAGGCCTTCATGTACGTCTCTTCTCAGGGACATCGGAGTGCCGCACAATGTTTTCACGTAAAATCTTTCATGTAATCACAAAAAGTAACATACACCAGCTGTATCTCACTATTGGGTATGTGCCCTTAACATTTCCACCCTGAATATTCATTTTGGTGTCATTTTGGAAGGTTTTCTGGTGACTCCGTAAAATTGGCGTGAAACTCGGACAAGATTGTTCACAGCTGTGACTTTTGAGTGAGAAATGCTTCCAGGGGTCTTCCCCATGGTGTTGCTATGTCATTTGAGCACTCTTCTGAGACTTTTGTGACATTTTTAGGGTTTCTACATGCTGCCGGCAGTCATTTCATAAAAATACTCGGGTCTCCCATAGGATAACACTGGGCTTGGCACTCGGGCCGAGTACACGAGTATCTCGGGATGCTCGGCCCGAGCTTCGAACACCCGAGCATTTTAGTACTCGCTCATCACTAATACAGAATAATACAGATACTGAGGATTACACCCAGTAAACTTGACAGGAGAAGTGGTACTGTGCAGTGTATATATACAGAATAATACAGATGCTGAGGATTACACCCAGTATACAGGACAGGAGAAGTGGTACTGTGCAGTGTATATATACAGAATAATACAGATACTGAGGATTACACCCAGTATACAGCACAGGAAAAGGGGTACTGTGCAGTGTATATATACAGGATAATACAGATACTGAGGATTATACCCAGTATACAGGACAGGAGAAGTGGTACTGTGCAGTGTATCTATACAAAAATAATACAGATACTGAGGATTACACCCAGTATACAGGACAGGAAAAGTGGTACTCTGCAGTGTATATATACAGAATAATACAGATACTGAGGATTACACCTAGTATACAGGACAGGAGAAGTGGTACTGTGCAGTGTATATATACAGAATAATACAGATACTGAGGATTACACCCAGTATACAGGACAGGAGAAGTGGTACTGTGCAGAGTGTAGCATATGACTCAAGCAAGGATTGCATTGCACCGCCTGGAGGCTCTCCTGATCTGAGCACGACGGCTTCATGTATTTCTATGCAGCTGACATTTTCAGGTCAGGTTAGCCGCCAGCTGATTCTGGGCAATGCGATGCGATAGCTGCAGAAACAAACACTGCAAAAGCGCCCTGTATGAATATAGTTTAAGGTGATCCCACTAATGTTATCATGCCCCTGTGGCTGTTAGTGACATGAAGACCAGCATCACCGCCAGCTTTGCACATCTCTGCCTCCCATGATGAAGGCAGTGCATCTGTGTGGCGCCCCTGCAACCAGGGCGGCCACAGGGTGGACTGCAGCCAGACGAGGTACAACGGTTGACTGAGGAACACACACACACTGACCCACTCCGAGCCAACGCCTAGAAACTCTATGTCAGGCAAGGGGTGGCGGGTGTTTAGAGAAGTGTGGGTGGAGAGAAAGAGACCCGGACAAGTATATGGAGGAACTAGACACGAGTTGGGCCTAGGAACACTACGTTGGAAGAGCAGATCCCAAGAGGAGAGGTTCTCTGGAGGCAGAATACCCAGGACAGAGCTCGCCGTAGAGGAGGCGAGAAAGAAGCATCACAAGCCTAGTCACCACACTGAGAATAGTGGTAGAACAATGGGCCCAGCAGCCGCAACTGACATAGCTGACCGGAGGACCCAGAGCTGACTACTGGAGAGAAAGAGGGAGCCTGGTGAGCCCAAATTACACCTTGGTCACTGGAGAGCTAGGCGAGGACAACTAGAACGCTGGCTTTGTAGAGGTGACTGGGGAGACTTCAAGACCCTAATCACGAGACATCCTGGCATGTTACGGAGACTCTAAGGTCCGTGACCAAAGTACCGCAGCGGAGTAGGACAAAGCCATCGGACTAGGGCTAGTGACCCTAAAGCAGAGAGAGACATCACTACAAAGCCCATAACGGCCGAACCAAGCCCAAGTGCGAGCATAGAGACAGAGTAGAGGCCTGGAAGGTACTTTGAGGGAAGCGATGCAAAGGAACCGTCTGAGCTGCAGTGGCACCCTAGTACCTGACAAGTGTAAGAACTGTGAACTGTACTGTAACTGACTTTAAGAACTTTGGAACAGTAAAGTGCTGGTAAGCTCAAAAGTGCCTGTGACTGTTCATTACTACACTGCAGCAGAGACCTCCACCTGCGGAGCATCTTTGCTGTGCGTGCTGGCTGGAGACGCTGCTGGGAGACACGAGTGCAGCATCCAGAGCACGCCATTATCCACTACTCATGTACTGGGGCACCCATCCCCACCCATAAGAGCTTAACATCTACGCTGCCCCTCACCACCATCCCCCAGCAGGAATACGGCAGCGGTGGTCAACCTCACCGCATACCACAGGTGGGGTCACGACAAACTCCCCTGTATATAACCCCTTTTTGGACACTGGACTGGGTCGCGACCCCCGTAACTCCCCAGCGACAGCAGCTGCCCAGTCTCGAGTACCCCACGGCCTGGTGGCTTCTCATCTGCACCCGAGCTTCATCAGAACACTGCGCCGTCTCAAGTGGGCAGAGCAGACATGAAGAACACTGCGCAGGCTAAGGGGGGCAGAGCAGACATAAAGGATACTGCGCAGGCACAGGGGGGCAGAGCATACATGGAGGACACTGCGCAGGCTCAGGAGGGCAGAGCAGACATGGAGGACACTGCGCAGGCTAAAGGGGGCACAGTGGACATGGAGGACACTGAGCAGGCTCACAGGTGCAGAGCGGACACGAAGGACACTGCGCAGGATCAGGGGGGCAGAGCGGACATGAAGGACACTGCACAGGCTCAGGGGGGCAGAGTGGACACGAAGGACACAGCCAGCCCGGAGTTTTGTATACTTGGCGCTAACAGCTGCTTGAGTCCTGTGTCACCGCTATCTTACTGGGCAAAGTGTCTGGATGAAGCTGGGGGCCACACCTGGTTACTGCACATTGTCCTGCAAGATAAGCTTGTCACCACAAACACTACGCACAATTGTCACCATGTGCATGGACACATACAGTTAGGGCCAGAAATATTTGGACAGTGACACAAGTTTTGTTATTTTAGCTGTTTACAAAAACATGTTCAGAAATACAATTATATATATAATATGGGCTGAAAGTGCACACTCCCAGCTGCAATATGAGAGTTTCCACATCCAAATCGGAGAAAGGCTTTAGGAATCATAGCTCTGTAATGCATAGCCTCCTCTTTTTCAAGGGACCAAAAGTAATTGGACAATGGACTCTAAGGGCTGCAATTAACTCTGAAGGCGTCTCCCTCGTTAACCTGTAATCAATGAAGTAGTTAAAAGGTCAGGGGTGGATTCCAGGTGTGTGGTTTTGCATTTGGAAGCTGTTGCTGTGACCAGACAACATGCGGTCAAAGGAACTCTCAATTGAGGTGAAGCAGAACATCCTAAGGCTGAAAAAAAAGAAAAAATCCATCAGAGAGATAGCAGACATGCTTGGAGTAGCAAAATCAACAGTTGGGTACATTCTGAGAAAAAAGGAATTGACTGGTGAGCTTGGGAACTCTAAAAGGCCTGGGCGTCCACGGATGACAACAGTGGTGGATGATCGCCGCATACTTTATTTGGTGAAGAAGAACCCGTTCACAACATCAACTGAAGTCCAGAACACTCTCAGTGAAGTAGTGTATCTGTCTCTAAGTCAACAGTAAAGAGAAGACTCCATGACAGTAAATACAAAGGGTTCACATCTAGATGCAAACCATTCATCAATTCCAAAAATAGACAGGCCAGAGTTAAATTTGCTGAAAAACACCTCAAGAAGCCAGCTCAGTTCTGGAAAAGTATTCTATGGACAGATGAGACAAAGATCAACCTGTACCAGAATGATGGGAAGAAAAAAGTTTGGAGAAGAAAGGGAACGGGACATGATCCAAGGCACACCACATCCTCTGTAAAACATGGTGGAGGCAACGTGATGGCATGGGCATGCATGGCTTTCAATGGCACTGGGTCACTTGTGTTTATTGATGACATAACAGCAGACAAAAGTAGCCGGATGAATTCTGAAGTGTACCGGGATATACTTTCAGCCCAGATTCAGCCAAATGCTGCAAAGTTGATTGGACAGCGCTTCATAGTACAGATGGACAATGACCCCAAGCATACAGCCAAAGCTACCCAGGAGTTCATGAGTGCAAAAAAGTGGAACCTTCTGCAATGGCCAAGTCAATCACCAGATCTTAACCCAATTGAGCATGCATTTCACTTGCTGAAATCCAGACTTAAGACGGAAAGACCCACAAACAAGCAAGACCTGAAGGCTGCGGCTGTAAAGGCCTGGCAAAGCATTAAGAAGGAGGAAACCCAGCGTTTAGTGATGTCCATGGGTTCCAGACTTAAGGCAGTGATTGCCTCCAAAGGATTCGCAACAAAATATTGAAAATAAAAATATTTTGTTTGGGTTATGTTTATTTGTCCAATTACTTTTGACCTCCTAAAATGTGGAGTGCTTGTAAAGAAATGTGTACAATTCCTACATTTTCTATAAGATATTTTTGTTCAACCCTTCAAATTAAACGTTACAATCTGCACTTGAATTCTGTTGTAGAGGTTTCATTTCAAATCCAAAGTGGTGGCATGCAGAGCCCAACTCGCCAAAATTGTGTCACTGTCCAAATATTTCTGGCCCTAACTGTACATATATCATCACACACACACCAATAACGGATACACACATCACATGTCACCACTTACATACATCACCATGGGCATGGACACACGCATGCACATACATCAAAACATACACAGATGCGCACACACCGCAGTTAAGGACCTGAGGCTGCATTAATCACACAGAATAAAGTATACTAATCCCTCTCGTTTCTGCCTGTCTGACCCCTCTAGCTGGATTTCACCCCATCTACACCAACTTCCCACACACAAACACCCCCATACACACAGACACCCTTATACACCCCACATACTCACACTCATATACTCACACCTATATACACACAGACATCTATATACACCCCACATATACACACACCCATATACACACTCATACACCCCACAAACACATACACACAGACACCCATATACACCCCACATACACACACACCCCACATACACAGACATTTATATACACCCCACATACACACACACGCAGGCACCCATCTACACCCCACATGCACACCCCCATATACACATATATACAGCCCCATTTACACATACAGACACCTATATACACTCCCATATATACACACACCCCTATAAATACACACACATACACATATACACATATACACACCCCCATATACACATACACATACCCTACATACACACACAGACACCTATATACACCCCACATACACACCCATATATACACACACACCCATATACACACACACACACACACACCATATACACACCCCACATACCCACACACATATATACACACACACACCACAAACACATACACAGACACCCATATACCCCCCACATGCACACACAGACATCCATATGCCCCACACACACACACACACACACACAGACACCCATATACACCTCACATACCCCCCCATACATAAACACATGCACACCCCCATATACACACATACCCCCATACATACTCCCATATACACACACACCTAAGCAGCAGGGAGATAGTTAACTTTGCTGTTACTCACAGCTCTGTATGAGGTTTACCCACATGGTGTAGAGCAGCATCTCCTCAGCGGTGCTGCACAGTGTGCTCACTGCTTCCTGCTCTCCAGTTATTGATGCAGAGCACAGCACACTGTAACCTACAGTGACGGCTTGTGCACCAATCAGAGAGCAGGTAGCAGACATTGCAGGCTCTAGTGATTGTTTCCTGCTGTCTGATTGGTAGATCAGCAATCACTAGAGCCTGCAATGAATAAAGCAGACAGTGCAGGATCCCGGGACTGGTGAGCAAAGGGTGAACTCCGCCCACAAAAACAAGTTTCGGCGCTGATTCTGGCCAGACAGAGAGAGCCCTGTGCGCGCTGCAGCGGCCCTTGTCAGCATGGACGTGCGCGCACACAGGACTCTAAGGTGAAATTTAAAGGGCCAGCGGCCCATTTTGCAGTTAGGGGGGCGGCCCATAGGGAATTGTCCCGCCCTTCCCTATTGCCAGTTCGGGCCTGCTGCCTTAGGATGCTTTTTATATTTCATTGTGAATTTGCTAAATAAAGTCTGAAGAATTCTGATTCGGTTGCCAGCAACCTTCTTTACTATGGTCTTGGACTTGGGCGGTGGCCGACCGCCGCTGTGCACCTGACCTGGATCAACACAGGAGAAGGGGTGAGCTTTCCACTTCCCATTCCCAAACAACATTGCTCATCAGTTACACCAGTCCTGTCAGGAGGATGGGCCCAAATTCCTACCAACTATTGTGAGCAGTTTGTGGAAGGATATCCAAAACATTTGACCCAAGTCATACAGTTTAAAGGCAATGGTACCAAATAACTAATGAAATGTATGTAAACTTGTAACTTTGCAGAAAGTAATAAAAATGCCTTAAAATATTCTCTTGCTGTCATTATTCCGGCATTTGGCAAATATAACTAATTATGGTAATCCTAATTGACCTAAAACAGGAAAGGTTTATTCTGATTTCATGTCAGATATTCTGATTTCATGTCAGATAGTGAGGAAAATATGCATATGTGTCTTTTTATGTAGTGTATGTAAACTTCTGGTTTCAACTGTATCTTAATTGTTCATACAATGACAATATATTAACATCAATATCAAAATCTATAAAATATTAAGAACATTTTGACTTTTGTATTGAACCTGTCCTCTATAAAATGATCATTCATAGTGTAATTATACAGTAGTCAAAGCTGCTGATTGAAACTAAACCACTTTAGCCATCGCCATATAACCATGACTGGCAGTTAATGGGCCAAAACCCGAAATGTGAAAAACCCATTAAAAAGCACTGTTGCAGAACATAGAAAGCACTTGCCAGAGCTGGGTTTAGTGCTATATATTCTAGACCTTTAAGACATCAGAGAGATTGTATGTACTGAACTAGAATTCTGAAAAGTGCGATGGCTGTTTCTAAGAAGTTGTATTGTTATTATCAAACGCAGGCTGTTCTATAAGCAAAAAGTAAATGATTGTCTATTTGGAATATTTGATATGTTCAAGTAATTCATGGGCATTGCCAATTTATTTTGATTCTTATGGTATCATAATATTATAGTAACCAGCCTTGCTCTTTTGATTCCTTCTGATATTTCAACATATTTTGTTAAACTGTGGATACCTGACATTTTATCCATTTTAAGTTTTGTATAAATCAAGTAGAAAATCAGGAAATAAGTTAAAATTACAGTGTTGTATTGCTTAAAAATAATAATTATTATTTCAGTAACATATGATACCAAATCTTAGAAAAAGAATGAAATTGAGGAGCATAGAGTCACTAATATTAGAGTCTTTGAAAGTCAATAATTTTCTAATGTACAACAATATTTTTATGGAAATCTTTATAATCTTGTAACATACAGTGCCTTGTGAAAGTATTTACCACCTTGGCATTTTACCTATTTTGCTACATTACAACCTGTGTTTAAACACTATGTATGGCGTCAAACCAAGAACATCATCCCCACAGTGCGGCATAGTGGTGACAGCATCAGGCTGTGGGAATATTTTTCGGCAGCAGTCACAGGGAAAATGGTCCAAGTCGAAAGGAAGATGGGTGGTGCATAACACAGATATATTCTTGAGCAAAACCTCTTTCAGTCTGTCAGTGATATAAGATTAGGATGGAGGATCATCTTCCAACAAAACAATGACCCAAAATATACTGCCAAGTTAACACTCAAGTGGTTTAAGGGGAAACATGTAAATGTATTCAGATGTCCTCGTCAAAGTCCAGACCTTAATCCAATTGAGAATCTGTGGTCAGACTTGAAGCTTGCCATTTGCCAGAGGTAACCATCTAACTTGAAGGAGCTGGAGCAGTTTTGCCTTGAGAAATGGGCAAAAATTCCTGTGACAAGATGTGGAAAGTACATAATAGAAAGGAACAGCGCCTCACCAGCTGGATTATTTTCAATCTTTATTCAGTGCTTCATTCCTGTCCAGTGCACAACGTTTCGGTCTGATGACCTTTTTCAAGTGAGGCGCTGTTCCTTTCTATTATATGCATGTGATATCAGGTGGGTCTCCCTGAGCTGAATGTGCGCGTCCCTGTGGGCGTTGGTGCCCCTAGTAGCTGCAGGTGCTGTGGAACCAGGATTTTTATAAGATAAGGAAAGTAGTGATGAGCAAGCACTACCATGCTCGGGTGCTCGGTACTGGAAACGAGCCTTCAGACGCTCAAACGGACTCGACTCGTGTACCAAGTTAAATGGGGGTTAATGGAAAACTTGTATTATTTTTATGTATTGTTTTGTTATCTGTTTTTTATACAGGCAACTTACCCTTGAAAAAGATTACGCTGTTTGATCGAAATGTTAAGGAATATTGTACTCATTGTCTTCCCCCCCAGCCGCCTCCCCCTCTACCAGGCCTGTCTATCCTAGTCAATGACTGCTCCCTCCCCCCAGTCCCCCACGCAAAGTGCCTCGGTGTCACCCTAGACTCCTCCCTCTCCTTCAAGCCAAACATCCAAGCCCTCGCCACCTCATGCCGACTCCAGCTCAAGAACATTTCACGTATCCGCCCGTTTCTTGGTCATGACACTGCCAAAACCCTCGTCCACGCCCTCATCATCTCCCGCCTTGACTACTGCAACCTACTGCTCACCAGCCTCCCAGCCTCTTCCCTTGCCCCCCTCCGGACTATCCTAAACTCAGCTGCCCGTCTAATCCACCTGCCTCCTCGCTACTCCCCTATTTCCCCTCTCCGCATGGCACTCCACTGGCTCCCCACCTCCCTAGGACCCCGCTTTAAAATCCTAACCCTGACTTACAAAGCCATCCACAACCTGTCCCCTCCCTACATCTCCCGATACCAACCTGCACGCAACCTACGCTCCTCACAAGAACTCCTCCTCTCCTCCCCCTCATCTCATCCTCCCACAACCACTTACAAGCCTTCTCCTGTGCCTCCCCTAAACTCTGGAACTCTCTCCCCCAGCACGTAAGACACTCACCTACCCTTAGGATCTTCAAAAAGAACCTGAAAACTCATCTATTCCAGCAAGCCTACAACCTATGATGAGTTCTAGCGCCGCTCCACCACACGCTTGGCGCTTCCCCCCCTATCGTGTCCTTCCCACCCCTGTAGACTGTGAGCCCTCGTGGACAGGGCCCTCTCCCATCGTGTATCTGCAAGCCTTGACTGTTCATATGTACTGTACCTGTTCTTGTCACCCCCATTTCTTATGTAAAGCGCCATGGAACCAATGGCGCTATATAAATAAATAATAATAATAATTATTATTATTATTTTGACCATCTATGTAAATAAAGACAATTATTGCATCTGAAACTTTAATCCATTTCTCTTTGAGTGCGCTGGGGATCAATACTTTTCTTGTGCAGGCTTCAAGTAACCTAAGGGGACCTGTCACATTAATAAAACATGAAAAAGAAAAGTTTTAATAGGGTAAAAAAAATTAAAAAACCATAAAAGTTCAAATCACACCCCCCTTTTGCTCCAGTGAAAATAAAACAATAATAAAATACACATTTTTGGCATTGCTGCATTCAGAAAAGCCAATTTATAAAAATATTTTTAAAACAATCTGATCAATAAACTGTGTAATGGAAAAAAAAGCAAAACATCAAAATTATGCTTTTTTAGCCACCACAACATTGCAATAACAGGGGATCAAAGCGTCGCATCTACCCAAAAATTATATAATTAAAAATGTGAACTCAAGATGCTAAAAAGAAGACGTCACATAGCTCTGAATTCCAAATACTGTGAACACTATGGGTCTTGGAAAATGGCTACAAAAACACCATTCTTTTTTTGACAAACATCTGAATTTTTTTCACCACTTAGATAAAGGTATACATGTTTGATATCTACAAACTCGTACTGATGTGGGGAATCATATTACCTGGTCAATTTTACCATACAGTGAACATGTTAAATAAAAAATCCAAACAACAATTGTGAAATTGCAGTTTTTTTTGCAATTTCAATGCACTTGCAAAG
Organism: Allobates femoralis; assembly: GCA_033576535.1. Taxonomy (NCBI): domain Eukaryota; kingdom Metazoa; phylum Chordata; class Amphibia; order Anura; family Aromobatidae; genus Allobates; species Allobates femoralis. The sequence continues at coordinate 531,703,740 of JARQOC010000003.1, read as the reverse complement.
TGCAACCAACAGACACCTGACACCAACTTATTTCCAGGTCAGCCTACTCCTGCCACTTCTCAAAGTCCTCGGTGGTGCCTACCCGACATACGCCAACCGCATACCACCCTTTGCTGCCCCACAACTTCATGAAAGTGACCTCATCCCCGTCAAAGATGGTATATAGTCTTTGAGAAAGATTGTTATGCTGCAGGGTGGAGTGGTTGACGTTGCAGCGATACCTAGTGCCATATTCCACTAGGAACCAAACCCCTTATCCTGCTAGAATGCCACCACCTTGCCTTGGGTGCATTGGTCGAGGAGGTTATTAACCTTAGGTCCATGCAACTAGTCCTGGACGATAGCATTTGCATGTCGAATCTCCTCAAAAAATTACACAGGAGGATGGGGTGGTTGATGCCTTGTTGGATAGTTGCTTGGATGGGGTAGGGGTCCTCACATGGCATTGTTGCAGTTAAATGCATTTGGGGGTGGTGAGGGTGATCCACATGGCTGGGAAACAGTGCCTTCTAGGTGCTCCTCTTTCTCTCTGTGTAATGCCGGCATGGTACCAAGTTGAATGGTAGCAGACGGTGTACCTACGTGCCACTGGAAATTCAAAGGTAAGATGGTGGTGAGACGTTGACACAGTTCCGCAGGTTTGGGTGTGTTTTCTTTCCCTAAGGGGTCCACCTTTTCCATTGAGTGACATGATTCAGGTCTGAGCAATCAGTACCGAAGTTGAACGTTTGCACACTATTGTTACCTAATGCCTGGCTCCTAATAAACCCTACTATGTGATGCCACAAGGTATAACAACTGGGTTGTGGTTAGGTGCAGTCATTACATAAGTATGACATTATAGTAGGAAACATGATGAAAATAAATAAGTTTATTCAGGTCACTATTCATCACCAATTCATTTGGAATGCTGAATAAGGATACTGGGCACTGCAGGAATGCCAGGACTTTTGTAGTATAAATTATACATATAACACAGTTATGGCATGAAATTTGAGCCCTAAAGGCGACAGTATTGCAAGTGTATGTAAATCGTTATGGAATTAATAGCGCTATATACATGAATACATATTATTATTATTAGTAGTATTATTATAGCATTAAACAGTCATTTATAAAAAGCAATATTCATTTTATGGTGTTTCATCAGTGTGAACAGACCTATAAGATCATGGATGTAAAGCATATAATGTCCATATGCTATTTAGATATAAATTGCTATCACATAAGTATAGAACAGATGGCCTTGCATGCTGATGACCCTCTGCGATAACAAAGGTTTGCTCTCCAAAAAAAAATAATAATGAAAAAATATATAAAAAAATCCCTTAAAAATATAAAACTCTCTTAAACAGATGTTCTAAGGACATTGTAAGCTTCCTGGACTTCACAGCTGCTGCCACATCTGGTACTGTTTCCAAAATTCAGACGCTGTAAGTATCGAGACACCTACAAATTCCAGGAAGCTTAAAATATATATTTTTTTTAATTCTAAACAAGTCGGTAGACCCATAGGTTAGGTGTAGTCCAAAGCCAAATAAGCAGATAAAGTTTTAGGGCCATTTTAAATTTCAAACTTTTTCCCAAACATAGCCAGGTTCGCTGACTTTTGGGGAAAGTGTTCGGCTTTCCAATCACCAAACCGAATCAACTATGTTTTTACCGAATTTGAATTTGGAGAACATGCTCGGGGAAAGTACACTAATCTCTAGTCATCAATGCCCTGGAATGTGGAACACAGCAGCCGCAGCCGGGACCGCACTTCCACAAACTTGGGGGTGAAACTCTATCCGGGACCAAGTGTCTTTCAGTCGGCGCCGCTGCTCAGATAAGTACCAGAAACACTGGAGTGCTTTAAATAAATGTCATTCCCTGAGGAAGGAGGAAGGAGCTGGGTGCTTAGCTCCGAAACGCGTCGGAAAATAAAGCTGAAGATCTTTTATTTAAAGCACTCCAGTGTTTCTGGTACTTATCTGATCAGCGGCAAGGACTGAAAGACACTTGGTCCCGGATAGAGTTTCACTACCATATTGGCACTCATGTAAAGTTTAGCTCCAGGCTGAGCGTCATATGAGGCCTCAATTTTCACTATATACTGCAATGCAGAAAGAATTTTGAAAAATTTAACAATTCAACGAAACATCTTTTCCCCCACTAAAAATATAAACAGATATATTTATATATATATATATATATATATATATATATATATATATTGTGGTGATGTGACCGGCATGTGCCCATGGCCGGGTGCATCACATGGGTTATCAGCACAGGTCTCTGTACACATTAGCCGGTTTTCCTTTGTGTGAGTGCTGTAAACTTGTCCAGTACACAGTGGGTTAACATCTAGAAGGAGTAGATGAGCCTAATTAGTGGCTGAGAGCAATGTGTGCTGATTGCCAACAACCCAGGAGCGGGTGTGTCAGGTGGGTGTGGCAGCTACGATAAGAGCCTGCCAGGTGTCTGAATGTGAGAGAGAACGATGGGAATCAGAGCAGTCCAGACCACTGCCATGTGAGGATGTGCTGGAAGTGATCCGTGTGAAATGTAAAGCATATGGTGGATGTTACCTGTAGTTTATGGCGTGAAATAAACTATGGTATTATGTTATACGTTAAAAATTGTGTTGATGATGTAATTTCCCCATTGCCAAGTTGGTTACCCGGGTCGCTACCTCACAATATACATATATACAGTTGAAACCAGACGCTTACATACACTATATAAAACGAAACATATGCATGTTTTTCTCACTATCTGACATGAAATCAGAATAAACCTTCCCCATTTTAGGTCAATTAAGATTACTATAATCTACTTACAGAATTCTGAAGTCCCGTTTGTCATCCACTTCCGGTGTCCAGTTGTCTGTCTATTTTGTATGCAATAAAGAATTTCTCTGTGTGTGTTTTATTTACTCTTTACTGAAAAGTATTGCTAATGGCCAGCTGTCATACTGATGGATGACATTAGCAATAGGGCTTGACATCACCTGCCAAAAAAAGACTATTACCCAGTGTGCCATCACTACACGGCAGGCGGAAGAGTGAGATAACCACCAGTTTTGGCGTCTCTCATGCTGGGGTTACCTTGGTAGGCAATAGAAAATGCAGTGGAGCCCACAACAATTTTTTTTAATTATTTAGTTAAATAATTGAAATAATAAGGCCTCCACTATATTTTTCATTGCGAGTGAAGGTAACACCAGGCAGCGGGGGTTGGCAGCCAGTAGCTGCTTGGGTTACCTGCCCTTGCAATAGAAAATACAGCAAAGCCCTACATATTTTTTGTACATTTAGGAAATTAAACACTTTATTAATAAATAAAAACAGGTTTTTAAGTAAAAATAAATGTATTAACATACATTGGGAAAGAGCATAGGGGACAGAGACAGGGAAGAGAATGTACAGGGGGAAGAGATGGCTGTTGCATCCAGCGCCACAGAGCCTGCCCCCATCGTGCTGTTGCAAACTTCCAGATGCGATTGCATCACACCCACATCTAGTTATTAATAATTGCCAAATGCAAGAGTAATGAGAATGTTTTAAGGCATTTTATTACTTTCTGCAAAGTCACAAGTTTACATACATTTCATTAGCATTTGGTACCATTGCCCTTAAAATGTAAGACTTGGGCAAAATGTTTTGGATGTCCTTCCACAAGCCTCTCACAACAGTTGGTAAGAATTTGGGACGATTCCTCATGACAGAATTGGTGTCTTTTCAGCTTTGCCCATACATTTTCAATAGGATTGAGTTCAGGGCTTTGTGATGGCCACTCCAAAACATTTGACTTTGTTAATTTTAAGCCACTTTGTAACAAGTTTGGCAGTATGCTTCGGATCATTGCCTATTTGGAAGACCTATTTCCACCCAAGCTTTAACTTCCTGACTGATGTCTTGAGATTTTGCTTCAGTATTGTCACATAATCTTCATTCCTCATGATGCTATCTATTTTTGTGAAGTGTCCCAGTCCCTTCTGCAGCAAAACAACTGCACAACATGATGCTGTCACCCCCGTGTTTCACAGTTGGGATGGTGTTCTTAGGCTTCCAATCTTTTCCCTTTTTCCTCCAAACGTAACTATTATTAATCTGGCCAAACATTTCAATTTAAGTTTAGTCAGACCACAGGTAATGTCTCCAAAAATGTAGGTCTTTGTTCCTGTGTGCATTTGTAAAACTTACTCTGGGTTTTTTCTTTTTCTTTTGGAGTAATGTGTTCTTCCTGGCAGAGTTGCCTTTTTGCCCTTAGTGCTACAGTACTCAGTACTTGTTTCACTGTGGATAATAACACAACCTTATCAGCTACCGCCATCATATTCACAAGGTGTTTTGCTTTTGTTCTTGGGTTGATATGCACATGTCAAACCAAAGCACGTTCATCTCTAGGACACAGAACCTGTCTCCTTTCTGAGCGGTATGATGGCTGGACATTTTTATCTTGTTTATACTTGTATATAATTGTTTGTACATATTAACGAACCATTGTCAGGTATCTGGAAATTGCACCCAAGGATGAACCAGACTTGTGCAAGTACACAATTCTCTCCCTGATAACTTGGCTGATGTCTTTAGACTTTCCCATGATGCTATACAAAGAAGCACTATGTTTAAGGTGTGCATTAAAATACATCCACAGGTGTGTCTCAAATTAATTTAGATGTTGCCAATAAACGTATCAGACGCTTCCAAACACGTCATTATAATGTGGGCTGTCCCAAATTGTTTAAAGTTATTGTAATCTTAGTGTATGTAAACTTGTGACTTTGCAGAAAGTAATAAAATACTTTAAAACATTATCTCTACCTCATTATTCTGGCATTTGGCAAATATTAATAATTATGGTAACCCTAATTGAACTAAAACAGCAAAGGTTTATTCTGATTTCATGTCAGATGCATATATGTGTCTTTTTATATCGTGTGCGTGTCTTTAAATATATATACATACAGAATAAGGAAGCAAATTTGGTATTGGCACGTGTAAAAGTCCAACCTTTTCATTAACTCATACTGTAAAGATGTGACTAGAAAAAAATTTAACTAGACAGAAATGGTCACCACTAGTGATGGGCGAATCCTAAATTACTCGGAATCGCTTGACTCTAGCGAGTCCGAGCACAGGACTCGCTACTCGTTGCGAGTCTAGCGAGTCCAATGTTAATGAATGGGGAAGCGAGTAATAGCGAGTAGTGTGAGATTTACAAATCGCAGATGTGTCTCGGAAGCTTCAGCCTGAAGCAATCCTAGTTTTGTCATTTATTTGCATTGCTCGTTTACTTTGTAAGTAATCGCTGACTCGCACAGATAAGATCCTGTCTCCTCTGTACAGGCTGCCAGCTCCAGGGTCCTAGAGCCCGCCTGCTGCCTGATGTAGCAGTGCTGAGATTGTTCTCAGTCTGCTCATTCCCTGTGTACAGACATGAATGTCTGTGCACAGAGATGATGTAGCAGAGCTGAGATTGTTCTCAGTCTGCTCATTCCCTGTGTACAGACATGAATGTCTGTGCACAGAGATGATGTAGCAGAGCTGAGATTGTTCTCAGTCTGCTTATTCCCTGTGCATAGACATCTATATTTATGCACAGGGGATGTAGCAGAGAGGACATCGCGTTTTGGACTGCGTCAGACGGAAGAGGATTTTTTTAATTAAAGATGGAGTCCCTAATGGCTTTTTTTTTTTATTTCTAATAAAAAATTTTCCTTGTGTTGTGTTTTTTTTAAAACAATTTAATAGAAATTCATGGCGGTCATGTCTAATATTGGCGTGACCGCCATAAATTTCGGGCTTAGGGTCAGCTGATAATACAAAGCTGGCCCTAACCTCTATTACCCAGCGTGCCACCGCTACCAGGGCCGCTGGAAGAGCGGGGTTCAGCGCCAGAGGATGGCGCTTCAATGAACGCGCCATCTTCTGGGGCGGCTGCGGGCTGCAATTTGCAGCGGGGGGTGCCCAGAAAGCTTGGGCATCCCTGCGCTGCGGATTCCAGCCCCCAGCTGCTTAGCTGTACCTGGCTAGACATAGAAATTGCGCGGAGCCCCACGCATTTTTTTTTAATTATTTCATGAAATTCTGAGATTCTGACTCTGACTCTGAGACTCTGACTCTGAAATTCATGAAATAATACAAAAAAAATGCGTGGGGCTCCGCGCAATTTCTATGTCTAGCCAGGTACAGCTAAGCAGCTGGGGGCTGGAATCCGCAGCGCAGGGATGCCCAAGCTTTCTGGGCACCCCCCGCTGCAAATTGCAGCCCGCAGCCGCCCCAGAAGATGGCGCGTTCATTGAAGCGCCATCCTCTGGCGCTGAACCCCGCTCTTCCAGCGGCCCTGGTAGCGGTGGCACGCTGGGTAATAAAGAGGTTAGGGCCAGCTTTGTATTATCAGCTGGCCCTAAGCCCAAAATTTATGGCGGTCACGCCAATATTAGACATGACCGCCATGAATTTCTATTAAATTGTTTTAAAAAAAACACAACACAAGGAAAATTTTTTATTAGAAATAAAAAAAAAAGCCATTAGGGACTCCATCTTTAATTAAAAAAATCCTCTTCCGTCCGACGCAGTCCATAACGCGATGTTCTCTCTGCTACATCCCCTGTGCATAAATATAGATGTCTATGCACAGGGAATAAGCAGACTGAGAACAATCTCAGCTCTGCTACATCATCTCTGTGCACAGACATTCATGTCTGTACACAGGGAATGAGCAGACTGAGAACAATCTCAGCACTGCTACATCATCTCTGTGCACAGACATTCATGTCTGTACACAGGGAATGAGCAGACTGAGAACAATCTCAGCACTGCTACATCATCTCTGTGCACAGACATTCATGTCTGTACACAGGGAATGAGCAGACTGAGAACAATCTCAGCACTGCTACATAATGTCTGTGAGCAGGCGGGCTCTAGGACCCTGGAGCTGCACAGAGAAGACAGCTGGACTCGGCTCGCAAAGAAACAGCAGTTATCTGCGAGTTTCCCTGCTATCACTGGCACAGTAGCCAGTGATTACTCGCACGAGTCTAATGCAAACAATGGCAATCCTAGTTTTGTCAGCGTTTCTGACAAAACTAGGATTGATATTGATTTGCATTGGACTCGTGCGAGTAATCACTGGGAAACTCGCAGAGTACCGAGTCCTGCGAGTCCCTTACTACTCGCCGAGTAACGAGTCCTAGCGAGTAGATTCGCCCATCCCTAGTCACCACACCTCTCTGAAAAAATATGATTGAAAGTGATCAAAACATTGAAAGTACTCCAAAATGTTAACCATGCAAAAATAAAGCCCCCACGTTGCTCAAGTGCTTAAAAACAAAAGCATTACAGGTCTTCTACAATATCAACACAAACCCACAATTTTATTTTTCACCACTTAATTAAAATAATATATCCAGGTTTGGTATCACCGTAATTATACTAAGCTAGAAAATAATTTTCAAATCATTCTAACTACAGAATAAGAACCATGAAAACAAAGCCCAAAGAACCAAGGAGAAATTGCATTTTTTTCTCCATTTGATCCTAGTTGGAATTTGTTTCCTTTTTCCAGTACCGTATATACTCGCGTATAAGCCGAGTTTTTCAGCCCAAAAATCGGGCTGAAAAGTCACCCCCTCGGCTTATACGCGAGTCACTATATTAGGGACTCGGATACCAGCTGTCAGTAGCGAGTCTGAGCGAGTCCGAGCGAGCCTTAGCGATTCTGAGCGATTCTGAGCAATTCTGAGCGATTCTGAGCTAGTCTGAGTGATTCTAAGCGAGTTTACAGTGATCTGTTTAGGGCAACCTTTTCTGTCCCCATCTAAGTCTCAGCACTCCAGAACTGTGTTAGAGCCCAGTCTCCTATGCCCCCTCTTTGTTGTGGCTCTGCAGGCTGGCAGCCTGCTCTACTAGTGAGATTCTCTGAGGTGTGCACCTCCCCTCCTTCTCCCCAAGTCCACTGCCTGTGTTACCTCTTTTCTTCCAGCTGTCTCCTTGTCCATGAAGGCGCCGGGTGTCTCCGGTGTATGCGGCCGTTGGGGATCAGGCACCTGTTAGTGGAGAGCAGCCCCTCTCTCCAATGGCGGCCGGCCGGAAGTAGCTCCACTCCCGCGACCGCAGAGCTCCCGCCGCTCGCCGCTTCAACGGCACTTCTCTCTCCCTCTCCAGGGGCGTGCAGGGTCCTGAGGCAGCGTCCTCCACGCGTTGCTCCCGGTCTCCAAGGGCCAGAGGAGGGCTTCAGGTATGGAGCGCGGCTCACTCTGATGCGCGGGAAGAAGGGGGGACCAGGCAGAGCCCACCCGAGGGGCACGTGTAAGGCTCCAGGTGCCTTAATTTAGGGCCTGTGGAAGTCCTTAGTGCCAGGGGATGGGTGCGGAGGCCTGTCCGGGTCTTTGTAGCAGCCTGTTGAGGGTGGATGGCATAGATTGGAGATGATGGTGCAGAGCTCCACTAGGTGCGTCCTCTCCTGACGGCAGCCATCTTGGATCCCCCTGTAAGCGAGTTTACAATCCGAGTCCTGTATACTGTACTCGGGACTCGGCTTATACACGAGTCAATAGGTTTTCCGAGGTTTTGAGGGCAAAAGTAGGGGGGTCGGCTTATACACGGGTCGGCTTATACGCGAGTATATACGGTACATGTAAAAGGTATTACTCAAAACTAGTGATGAGCAAACGTAATCATTACTATTCGTTACTGTCACGGATAGTACGCTATTCGCGATACTCATTACTCGGCGAGTATCACTGGTGCTCGTGAGTGATGTGTCGATCTTGAGCAAACTGACACATATTGCCAGCTCCCTTCAGTACACAAAGGGAATTGGCACCCCAGTGAGAGCAGATTGAATGTTAGGGTCTCTCTGGGGGCACAGCAAGGTGCTCTATACAGTAAAAATTGAAAAAAATTCACCCTCACACCTGGCTCATGAAAGACTCGTTTTACAGCTGAATGTGTGTGGGTGGAGCCTATCACTAATTGACTAACATTGAACTCACTATTTGGACGAGTATATAAGTAATGAACACTGCTCTTTATGAGTATAGTGATCACGAATATTTCGCTACTCGCTCACCACTATTAAAAACTTAAAATTGTCCTGCAATAAACAAGCCTTTATATGGCTATGATGATGGTAACATTGTTGGCAATAAGATTTGTTTATATAACAATAAGAGTGCAATTTTCCTCTTATTCCTTACACACATTAGTGGATACAAATGCGTGACATACGTGCATTATTGTAATGAAAATAATTTCTAATGACCATGTGTATCAATATGAAATGCTTTGCAATTTAAAAATGATTTGATTGGAGCTGTAGTGGAGTGCAATGAGAAGAGGATCCCAAGGAATTGTTATTTATATGACCTACTACTTTATGTATCATGGTCAAAGGCAATTATTCCACTTTAGTAAGCAAATAAAGCTAATGAGATGGTTATCACAGAAATAGCATGGGAAACTCAGTGAAAAAAAGGGAATTAAAACAATACTAAAAGTTGTGCTCTGTAAATTGCATATGGGTCTTCTGATCAGAACTAACAACCCTCTATATCACTGTGAAGCTTTTAGTATAAGTTAAGAGGTGGTAGGGTTCTTCACTGAAGCCCATATACACAGCATGAAATACACTTATGGAAAAGCAGCTTAAATGTGAATTTCTTTCTAACCATGTGGGATTCTGCCAAGGGGGTACGGTATATCTTTTCTATCTTTTCTTGGTGGAGATAACAAACAGGGTCACTTATGACTCTTCTGCTTCCTGAGGCAAAAAAATATGACGTCCCTCTTTGCAGTGCAATTTAAATCAGAATTGAAAAAACACAACAATGTCATTATTTTATTGGTTTTAACGTTTATTGTTTATTTTCCTAAGGGGTCTTGAAACTGCAATTTTCTGATTTTTTTTAATAATATATACTGCAGAATATATTAAACATTCACTGTCGAGAAATGGGACAAACATTATGGCATTTGGTGCTCATGGCAACTTTTTAGGGATGGTCCTGACATCTCCTCATGGATGGGAGACACTTAACTTATTCAGGAGGATTTGTCTTTGAGAGTTCTCCCAGACACTTCTTAGTCTATACTAGAACTGAGGAACTGAGTGCTATTGTTCTCAAAATTCCGCACTTACAGTTATGGTCCATGGTCAAGAGATAAATATAATGCTCTTTAAACTCTCATACCCCTTCCCTTCCCTCCCCACTAGCTCCTAAATCTTTCTTACCTTATCGACCCTGTTTCCCTATCTCTATACTTTTCTTTTTCTCTTTTTCCCAAGGTTGGAAACTATCTCTTAGTTTTAATTGAATGACACACTTTTGGTATGATATCATCTTGGGATTAATTTTTACAATCCTTAAATATAAATACATATATTGTGTATTTTTAAAGATGTCATACCTCTATTAGAGGAATGTGATTACACTTGTTTTGTTTCCTGATTATGTTTAACTTTAGTAAACATATTTTCTGAAAAAAAATCACTGTCTCTTATGGAGGAATATAGCACCAGACCCACCATCAGTACAGACATACAGCATTAGAAACACCAAAAATAAAAGAATACAGCACCAGAACCACCATGAGTATATGACTGTAGGACCAGAAGCAGTACCAGTACATCAATGCATCACCAGAACCATCATCAGTACAAGAATACATTACCTAAAAAACTGACAGTACATGAATACATTACTAGCACCAACAAACAGAAACAACACTACTTGAATACAATACTAGAAGCTTTATGAGTACATGACTACAGAACCAAAAACTATCAGCTCAGTGATATAGCATGAAATCCACCATCCATACTGTACATGAAAAAAACCCTCAACAATAATAGCTATTAGTTCATGAAAACATCATCGGAACCATTGTCAGTACATGAATACACCAGTTACCTTGATACTGTTCATGGTGTGAATCCAGTGGTGTCCAAGTTTCCATATAAGATACAGGAAAAATGAGCAGACCACGGCTCGAGGTACAAAAGTAAGCTTAATGGGTCCTTTCCTCCCTTTTTACATTTTTCCAGGTTTTTCATTGATCAAGCTTGTAAGAAGAATGACCCTAGCTTTGACTTCACTGAATCTAATCTATCATCATCATCGTCATGCACATGGTATGATAATGCTACCACCAAACATAAAGAGGTAAGGGGCACAGTATCTATGAGGAAGACCAATATTTCACTCACTCCACCCTCCATCACTAAACCCACTGCTGTTGCTTCTAAAGTTATGGACAGCAATCGTACATGCCCTATCCATAAACGGCTTCACCCACTTAAGGAATGTTATGGGCTCAGGATAATGACTTTGCAGGAGCGTAGAGATACCCTCAAGGAGCTTGGGATATATTATAAGTGTTGTGCCTCCTCAGATCATATTGCTGAAGACTGTAAGGCTGTCATTAATGCACCGAATGCAGTAATGACAGACAAGTTATGGCTGTGCATCTTACACCAACTCCACACAATTCACACCCATCTGAAGTATCCAACCCAGCTCCAAAACATGGCACAGAAGTACAAGCCCCGTACCCAAATCCAACTGCTGCTACCCCCTCAGGTATTGAAGTATGTGGAGAAGGGAATGATCTTAAATGCTGTGCCAAAGTATGTCTGGTCAACATCTATAAAAAGGGCAACCCACAAGGCCTGTGAGCAATAGGTATCTGTAAACAGAGCAACAGGTCTCTAGCAAAATTCTAATTATTTAAGATCTTCAAGATAAAGGACAAGCTGCTCCATACATCCGCAACACCTGCACTGGTTGTATCGAGACGTCTGATGGAGAGCCTCTCTCAATCTCTTCAATCAAGGGGAATATGCAAATACCCTTGCCATCCTTAATTGAGTGTGACCAGATGCCTGGTAACGGGACAAATTGCCTCTACATAAGCTGCGCTTCATCATCCCCACTTGACGCACCTAACCAACAAAATTCCACTTATGAACATGAATGCTGATATTCTAACCCTATTAGGGAGGGTCATTCTGAAGGTTCACAAGGTGAATCAACAATGCAATGGCCCAGATGATGCTCCATATGCTCAGAGACTTGATCTAGGCTCGGTAATTGTGGATGATGTATGTTTGGACAACAGTCACAAGGCATCTGAATTCAACTCCCTTAAAACTTACATGCTCCAAAATGGTCACACAATTCACTTCAAGCCATGCTCTCATTACTATGGCATGAAGGAAAGGTTTTCTGACCCCGTCTGTGAGCCTGACAACATTCCTACTCCCTACAGTGACGACATAGGAGAACAGTGTTTTGCATAACGCAAGATGACAACAAAATGGCCCTTTCAATGGAAAACAATGAGTTCATTAAAATATAAGACAGTGGATTCCTCCAAAATGAATCTGACCACATGGTTGCTCTCTTACCCTTCAAGACTGCAAGAGCCAGACTTCCAAACAACTGAGAACAGGTTTTATCTAGATGCATCTCACTGCAGAAAACATTAAGAAACAAGCAAGAAATGAGGGACCATTTTGGAGCCTTTATGGACAAGATATTTTGCAATGACCATGCAAGGCCAGCTCCACCCTTGCAAGAGAATGAAGAGAGCCTAAACAAATCAGAGTGGTGTTCAATTAAAGTGCTAAGCATCATGGTGTGTCTCTGAGCAATGTTCTCCTCACTGGTCCCAACCTGATTAACAATCTGGTGGGAGTACTCATGAGATTCAGAAGAGAGCCAGTCACTATTACTTCTAAGGCTAGGGTCACACATAAGCCCTTGGTCCGTTTTTCCTATCCGTTTTTTCAATGATTGTGTTGTCAAAAACGGTTAAGAAAACGGATCCATAAGGCTCAATGTAAAAAACGGATTGTGCAAAAGTGTCCTTGAAAATCCTGTCCATTTTTAAAACGCACACCAAAGACGTTGCAGCCATTTTATAATGGGGCCCTATGGGAAACGCATGCATTAACGCAATGCAAGATTGCACACATATTGCACACATGCGTTAACGGATACGTTTCCACAAACTGCTCCTGAAGGTGTAAAATGTAAATCTGGAAAGGTCATGTGACATCAGCCAGCCACACAAAGGGGGGGGTGTAACCCAGGAAATGTACACTTCACCCTGGACATTCTGTCTGTGTCATCACCCATTTACTAAGATCATGGTAGGTACTAAACTGTTGCACATGTGCTCATGAAAAGATGTATTTGTCCTACATGCTACCCACAAGTAATGTCTCCTTCTGTTTGTTACAACTGCACAGATCTCAGACTCAGAGTTAAGTGACAGGGACAGTCCCTCGGAGAAGTCATCAGACTCGTCTATAAGTAGCCCATACATACTGTTTCCTGTGGAATTAATTGCCTTAAGGCATGCTTCACACTGGTGTTCCCCTCCGCAGCATTCTGCGGAGGGGAGGGGCCATGTGAGCACAGCCAGCGCAAGCCCCTATGTTTATAATGGGGACGCAGGGTGCTGCGCTTGTCTGCGCATCACCGTGCGCTCTCCTTCACTGCAATATGTGCTTTGTACACAGGCGGATGGCTGCACACAAATCACACACTCTCGTCCGCACAAGGAATGCAACATGTCTTGTCCCTGGTGCGGACGAGAGTGTGTGATGTGTGCGCAACCATCTGCCTGGGTACAAAACACATATTGCAGTGAAGGGGAGCGCACGGTCATGCGTACTCAAGCGCAGCACCCTGCGTCCCCATTATAAACATAGGGGCTTGCGCTGGCTGTGCTCACATGGCGCCTCCCCTCCCCAGAATGCTGTGGAGGAGAAGGCCAGTGCGAAACCAGCCTAAGAAAATGTCTGCACAAGTCCAGTCCTATGTATTTATTCCATATCATAGGGTGGTTTCACACTGGTGTTTGTGTCTGCATGCGTATGGCATGCAGACGCAAACACAGAGCAAACGCAGCCCATACTGATGTGAACGCCGTGGATATTCTCACCATGCGTTCACATTACTATGCACCCCGGCTAGCCAATCAGCTGGCTTGGTGGCGGCCGGGAGGAGGACATCAGCTGCTCTCCCGCTGGTGTCAGCGTGGGAAAATTGACGAAACAGATGATCTGGCAGCTGTTTAAATCTCCCGTGCATACACCGATTAGGGTGATATTGGTGCAGGAGATAATGAACAGCTGATTGCTCCTTCAAATCTCCTGCGCCAACCTCCCCTATTCGTTGTCGGTGCGGGATCTTTAAACAACTGGCCCATCTGCTGTTTCTCCCCACTGATACCGGCGACAGATCATTTGCGGCTCTAGCTGATCTCCCGGTGGCCACCGCTGATCACCGGCGCCCACCGGGAGTGATTTCAATGACATCCACAGCGTTCTCTTGCACTTGCATGCGAAGGACACTGCAGATCCATTGCTTTCAATGCGTGGTTTGTGCACTTGTTGATGCTTGCAGATCAAACAAACACCCGCGACGGCTCATAAAATGCCACATGCTGTGTCCACAGTGTGCTTGGAGGGTGCACAAATTGTGCCCATCCAAATGCAAACAGACAAAAAAACACAGCACATGCGTTCCCATGTTAAATATAGGAATGCAGTCCGCAAGCATTTGTCTGCATTTGGTGTGCTACCGGCCTAAATGCATGTTGCAACATATATTTCCCATATTTGGGAAAATATGGTTGTCCTCTTCCCATATGACAGCATGTGTGCTACTCCCCAAACAAACATCAGCATGCCGCATTGCCGCATTTGTGAAGTGTCCAGTTGTTTTGTTAATGTAACGTCATGGTCCGTCTTTGAGCCAATCTGCTGCATGCTATACAGATATGATGGTGAATGTTCCATTCTGCATTTGCAATGAAGAAGTGCAAACATGTAAATGCGTGTAAGCTCCAAATTGGAACATGTAACCCAACACATGTGTGTTTAAAGTGAACTTGGCATGTATGTCATCATGTGCCATCCCCTGCACCCACTCAATGTTGGGCCCCCTCCCAAAGCCTCATGCTGTGTGTTTCATGTGGCGTGCTCCACATGTACCTTTACCAACCGCACAAACACACATGTTTGTGTGTCTTCCCAAATGTATGAAATGGTAGCTTACCTAAAAGGTCTTATTGGCCCTCTTCAGCATGACTGGCAACACATGGCAAAGTACACTTGACTACACATTAGGGTGCCATATGTGAGTTAGGTTTATTTTAATGGTTACACATATGTGTACATGTATGGTTGTGCAGTGATGTAGTCATTTGCAATTGCAGACTTCTTCATCCTAAACTTCCGAGTCCAGTGCCCAAGAGGCCAAAAGAGTAAGGCTGGGGTTACACATAGAAGTCCGTTTTTGGAAGTGATTTTCATCACCAATCCGTTTTTTATAGGGTGCTTTTTGAGCCTCCTACACCCCTGAATGTTTTTGGACTTAGTCATTTTTTCATTATTTTTCCTTAAAAACGCATGTGCGTTAACGCATGTGTTAATGCAAGTGGCTATATATGCCATGCGTTAACGCATGCGTTTCCCATAGGGCCCCATGTTAAAAAAACGCATGCGTTTTTTAACTGATGCCAAAAACGTTGCTAGCAGCGTTTTTGGCTCAAAAACGGACAGAGCAATGTTTTGAGGTCCAGAAAAAAACGGACAGGGTGTTTATTACATCCAATCCGTTTTTCTGTCAGTTTTTGGACTTAGAAAAAAAAAATTAACAAAAATGAAGCCAAAAACGGACCAAGGGCTCATGTGTAACCCCAGCCTCAGTCCCTTGTGTGTTATAATGTGCACCGATTGAGTTTTGTTTATAGCCTGGTGCAGGACAGTTAGGCTAGGGTCACACATAGATCTTACTGTAAGTGGCTTCAAGACCTTAGACAGTGGCGCACATACTATGCCATTAGCAATAGTATGCGCACCGCTCTGAGGAACCCGGCGCTTTCATTCATAAAACTGTACACCAGCTGACAGGAGGCAGCTGGTGTACATAACACATTATAGCAGTATAAGCCCACCTGAGTGGGTGTAAGGTCTCTAGGGGGACTGGGCACCCCCTAGAGACATTGTACAAATATTTATTTATTAAATAAATACTTTTACTATACACAGAGCACTTTGCTTATCCCGGCGGCAGCCGGGATAAGCAAAGTATATGCGGTACCGCATTGCTCATGATTACACATCCTGAGCAATCCAGTTCCCACATTGCGGATGCAAAACCACTCCAAAAACTGCAGCCTGCATGATTTTTAACGCAGGCTGCAGAGCCGGAGACAGAAACCGGATTGCTTGTGAGGCAATCCGGTTTTTAGCATAGGCTCCTATGAGGAGCGTTTCTTGATTCAGTTTTGAGCTTTTTGAAAGCTCAAAACCGGATCAGGTTTTAAAAATAAAACCTGATGTGTGACCTTAGCCTTTGTCTAATTTTTGTGTTTATATCACTGTAGGACTCTATGAAACCTGCTGTGAAGAAAGCAAAGAGAAAGTTTTCCTGACTTAAAATTGACCACCAGGTCCTCATTCACCTCATCCAGAAACAGCCCTCTCTCTGGGACCAGGGAGATGAAAACTACAAAAATGTTATTTACACTCGTAACATTTGGCATGACATATGCCAGATGATGTATCCCCGGTTCAATTGTATTAACTCGGAAGAGCAAGAATATATAGGCAAGGTGACATTCAACCACACATACATGTGTGTTGGACTAAAATTGTGTAGTGCAAAGGTGTCATACATGCCTCCTGTTTTGTTATGTCTTTGCCATGCTATGTAGATGAAAAGGTGCAACTGAGGTGGCGTTCATGTCGTGATCGCTTTGTCCGTGATGTGCGGAAGATGGAGGATTGTAGCCTCCCTGGCGGTCTGTTTAGGTGTTGAATTTTTTGCTAAAAGCGGGCTTACCCGCGTTCGCGGCAGATGCGGTAAAAAAAACCGCATCTGCCGCACTTGCCGCATAGCCGCCGCACTTGCGGTGCGGTTGCGGCGCGGTTGCGGTAATCTGCATAGTAAAGGGAACCAACCACCTCGGATGACCCTCATACACTGTTAATATGTGCCCCTGCAGCCTAGTAAACCATTAGCAGCACTGTTTTTGTGTGAAAAGTGGCTGCAGTAGAAGTGAGATAATGATTTTATAAACTTACATGCCTGCGTACTTGAGGGCGTCTCCCTGTGTGTGCTGGCACTTGTGGGCTGTGCTCATCATGTCTGCTCTCCCCTCCCTTATGCACGCCCCCTCTCAGCCTGCTATACTGTGTGAGGCTGATTGCGTCATAAAGGGGCGGGGCTACCGGGATGCCGCGATTTAGCCCCGCCCCTTTATGACGCAATCAGCCTCACATCACTATAGCAGGCTGAGAGGGGGCGTGCATAAGGGAGGGGAGAGCAGGCATGATGAGCACAGCACACAAGTCCCAGCACAGCACACACAGGGAGACGCCCTCAAGTACGCAGGCATGTAAGTTTATAAAATCATTATCTCACTTCTACTGCAGCCACTTTTCACACAAAAACAGTGCTGCTAATGGTTTACTAGGCTGCAGGGGCACATATTAACAGTGTATGAGGGTCATCCGAGGTGGTTGGTTCCCTTTACTATGCAGATTACCGCAACCGCGCCGCAACCCGCCGCAAGTGCGGCGCAAGTGCGGCGAGTGCGGCAAGTGCAGCAGATGCGGTTTTCTCACCGCATCTGCCGCGAACGCGGGTAAGCCCGAGCCTGACTCGGGGTTAACGCTTCTGGTAGTGAATGTTAACCCTGAGTCAGGCTCGGGAATAACGCTAGGAAGGTTAAGAGTGGGACAGCTGCTCGGGCTCCAACAATCTATAGACACCATGATGAACTGACGTTCCTACAAAAGACAGTTGGCGCATGAACGTGAGTTTGTAAACACATGCAACACTCAAGTTCTTGTATGAAGTTATGCATGTTCATTCTACCTAACTGTATATTTTTTTTCCTCAACAAACAGAACTCATACAAACACATCGATGGATGTGCCAGACCAAGAGGAGAGCACTGGTGAAGTTCATCACAGGCAACCCACAGACCCTGCTGCTCTCGCTTTGGGATCAACGCAGATTCATGTGTCTTCGCAACCTGTTGAAGGCAGTGCCACAACGAGTGTCCCAACATATACGCCACCTGCATCCTGACCCAGCCGATCTCGTAAAAAAGCACCCATCAGAGATGAGGCGGACACCTTAATTGTTGAGGGGTTACAGCGGTCCATGATACTGTGCGTGATAATCGCACAATCATGGAGCAAAAAATTGAAAAAATGGGCACCAAGGAGTGTGTAGGGCCAGGCCAGGACTGGATGAACTTTTTTAACTCTTACGTCCCTGACCTACTGGAAATGCCACCACAGGACCATTTACTATTTAAGGGGGAGTTCAACAGCCTCGTGCAGATGTTCTGCATAAAGTACCCCATAAACGTTACACTTGTTTGTGATGATGTGTCATGTGAGGGTGACTGATGTCATCAGGCTAGGGGCACCATGACTTCAAACTTCGTGGCATGTTGCCACATATCTTTAATCACTATTTTTTTCTTGTCCATGTTGTGTTTCAAACACGTCTTAAAGGGAACCAACCACCCCCAATGACCCCCCGGACTATTAATATCAGTCCCTACACACAGCACATACATGTGCTGCAATGATTTTTGCTAAAAAAACTGTTTTTTAAAACTAAAGATAATGATTTTGAAAGTTTAAACCGAATGGACGGATGGGCGGTACTTATCTGTGGCAAAAGCCGAGATCTGATGCAAAACATCCTCCCGTCTCCCCTCGCAGCAGTTATGGACAGCCCTTTGTGCAGCGTCACTGCCTGGTGCACGGGATGTCATGCCCGTGCACACGTCATCATCTACAGCCGGGAAGCGAGCGCGCGCTCTGACTTCCTGCGCTCGGCTATGGAAGACAGAGTGCGCGCTCGCAACCCGGCTGTAGATGATGACGTGTGCACGGGCATGCGAGCCCGTGCACCAGGCAGTGACGCTGCACAAAGGGCTGTCCATAACTGCTGCGAGGGGAGACGGGAGGATGATTGGCATCAGATCTCGGCTTTTGCCACAGATAAGTACCGCCCATCCGTCCATTCGGTTTAAACTTTCAAAATCATTATCTTTAGTTTTAAAAAACAGTTTTTTTAGCAAAAATCATTGCAGCACATGTATGTGCTGTGTGTAGGGACTGATATTAATAGTCCGGGGGGGTCATTGGGGGTGGTTGGTTCCCTTTAAGTTGTTATGTCGGCCAAAGCAGGTTCTATGTGATGTTGGCCCCATCATTGCTCAGTGTGAGCCGAAGTTTCTTTTGGCTACTTGATGTGACGCCATTAAATATTTTATTTGGCAGGCCAAACTGCATTTGTACACTTGATCTTTGTTTAAGTATAGTACTTTCACAAATGTAATGTGTGGATTCTAATGTTACCATATGGACAATGACAAGGTTAGGTTGCCTTGGTCCCTAGGGGGTATGTAAAGATATGTTCACACTTTACTCCAGCCACATTGCATTAGTATATATGAGATTAACCAATTTTTTAGCCAATCACCTCCTATGCCACAAGTTAACATGACTGGGTCAGGACATTAATCAAGGGGCTGTAACTTAATGTGCTAATGTGTTTCGCCCATACAGGCTATAAGCCATACTTTAAACATTAAGGCTGACTTCACACCATGGTATGCTTGGATCAGGCCCTGTGTAGTTTACACCGGACAGCCCTGGATCAGATCCCACCGTGGTGTGAAGGCAGCAAAACACAATTGTGTGTTCTTCAAACACATCTGTTCATGGCCACACATGAAGCTGCAATGTGAGCCCAAAAAAGTTCAACATTTAGTTGCACAGGCCTAAGTAATGCGTACTTGTATGAACACTTTAATGTTTCTAACAAACAACATCAATTTTTACACATACCAGAGAGCCAAAAAACTCACACCAGGGGTCATAGGCCTTGTTCACACACAATTTGCGTTTTTTTTAGCACTCCTAAAACCACATGCGTTTTTTTAAGAGTGCTAAAAAATGTCCCTTGTGTGTCTGAAAGGATTAGAATCCTTTTTGGACTTTGTCAATTTTTCATTAAAAACGCAGGCAAAAACGCAAGCGTTAACGCAGGGTGCATAAATGTGCCATTTAAAAGGCATGCTTTCCCATAGGGCCCCATGTTATAGAAACGCATACGTTTTTTTAACATGTGGCCCTATGGGAAACGCATGCGTTAACGCAGGTGCCTATATGTGCCCTGCGTTAACGTATGCGTTTCCCATAGGACCCCATGTTAAAAAAACGCATGCATTTTTGGAAACAACCCCTGCGTTTTTTTCCAGCACCCAAAAAATGCTGCATGCAGCGTTTTTTGGACTGGGGGAAAAAAACGCAAGTGGAGCTGGAAAAACGCATGTACACTTAAATGTACCTGCGTTAACACATCTGCGTTTTTGAAAAACTGCAGAAAAATGCAGAGAGTGCCAAAAACGCAGGTGAGTGTGAACAAGGCCATACATATTTATTAGACACAAAGAAAAAACGCACATTGCTGACTAAAGGCTGGAGTGGGCAAAACAAACACCAAGGCAAATAAACAGGTATTGTGGTTACACTTGCGACCATTATGGGAAAAGGTATCCTTAAACAACATATTGCCAGGCTGCATCAGTCATAAAGTAATTCGCAAATTGGTCCTTTACATTAATGGCGGCAAGAGGTGCCCGTACACCGGGCTGTTGTAAGGGCAACAAAGATGAGGACCTCTGAGTGGGGTCAACATTGGTAGATTCTTGATTAATGACAAAGTTATGTAGACAGACACAGGCTTTGATGACGCTGTCTACATTATGTGGTTGCAGCTGAATGGTGGTCAAAAGCACACGCCACTTTGTTACCAGTATGCCAAACGCACACTCTACATACTGCCGGGCCCGGCTTAACCTCATATTGAAGTTCCGCCGGGCAGGCGTGAGTGTGCGGCTGGCATACGCCTTCAGTAGATTAACGTGAAGCTGGAATGCCTCATCTGCCACCACTACATCTGGCACACAGGGTGAGCTGGTGCCAGGCAAAGGACAGGCTTGCAGCAGATTTAAGCGGCCACTATAAAGGGCTCGACCCATCAAACTGTCCTTGAAAACCCGAGAGTCATTATGCGTCCGTATGCCCCAATGTCCACGGATATAAACCGCTCCCTGGAGTCCGCAATTGCCATGAGGATGATGGAGAAATATAGTTTATAATTAAAATACAGGGAGGTGCTGTGTGGGGGCTTGTGAATTCTTATGTGTTTACCATCGAGCGCTCCTATGCAGTTGGGAAACTGTGCATTTTCCCCAAATAACACAGCCCTTGCCATCCATGTGTTGGTGTTGGTTTGTGGCATTACCACAGGCTGTAGCTTCTCCCACAACACCTCACAGGTCTCAGGAATGAACTGCGTGATGGTTGAGTGGGCAATTCTGAATTGGTAATGCAGGGAGGCGTATGACTTCCCTGTTGCAAGGAACCTGTTGAAGAGAAAAACGCAAAAATTAGTAGGATCAACAAACAACTACACCAAAACAAAGTTTAAAAAAAACTATTTTGTATGAAAAACAAAAACAACATGCATGTTAAGATTTACAACAAATGTACATGGAATGTAATTGTTGGCCCAAACTACAAACAGAGCTTCATTCAATTTTGGAGAGACTGACACTTGATTTGTGATATGCTAGCAACATCATACCAAGGCCACTGTCTGCAACATTCATCAAGAAGCAACACTCATGTTACAGCACACTGTTAGGCTAGGGTCACAGTTCCATTTTGACCCTAGCCTACCAGATTGTGCTTTTAACGTAGTACTTTTCCCAACACCGCATAGCGTTACCGCTATGCGGTGCTGGATAACGCTGCCCCTAGTTACCCGAAACAGCGCTTCCTGTGTGGCGCTGTAAAGCGCACTCCCAGCAGCTTCCTGTGTGAATGGTTGGGAAGGTAAATATCAGGTAACTAGGGGCAACGTTATCCAGCACCGCATAGCGGTAACGATATGCGGTGCTGGGAAAAGTACTACGTTAAAAGCACAATCCGGTAGGCTAGGGTCAAAACTGAAATGTGACCCTAGCCTTAGATGTGGCTTGGACGTGTGCATTTGGCAAGGGTAATGCAGACATTATGCAAACAGAATCAGCGTGTAGTTTGTCAGCCAGCAAAGCATGTGAAGCCTCCCTCTCACACTCAGTCATGTGTTGGTGAGCCCTAGCCGTGGGTGCCCTAACGCAGCAATGTGCTTAAGAAACCCATGGTTACCCTGCTGACAAGGCAAGTTGCTGTTTGCTAAACCCTCTTTCTTGGCCGTGTTGAACAGGTGACCTTGAAACCGAGAATTAGGTGCGTGCTGTGCACCTTGTTGCTGTTGGTGCAGGGTCAGCAATATCTGTAAGTGGCCCTTGCTGATGAATGCAGTAAAGAAGGCATGAGACGCATACTATAATGTCATGTAAGGATAATAACATGAAAGGAACAATGAGTTACACAACGACACAATTCAGTTCTCTCGCCTTGCATACATCACAAACAACAACATGAGCCTAACAAGGCCAGCCGCTAACACACCACATGACACTACATTGTCCATAAACACAGTAATGGCACATCATGAAACCTCCCCAAGCCATGGACAACCAATCCGATAATAAAGTAAATGGGAGGAAAAACAGAATCTCCAAACACATGTGTTGTGTGTGGCCAGGCAAGAAGGCAGCAGGGCAAACACACTTACCTCAGTGTGACCATCAGTCTCTCCACTGGGAAAATGGCCGGACGCCAACGCGTGTCCTGCCGGGTGATGTGTGGGCCCACCAGCTCCAGCAACTGATCGAAAGCATCCAGAGACATCCTGAGGTACCTGTGGAATTTATCCGGGAAGAGCCACAGTTGAGGGAAAAGCACATGGAAGGCATCATGCTGGGGCCGCAACAAGTTGACCTCATGAATCCAGACTCTGGAATGGCGTGCTTGGCGCAACTGGCGCCGCCGTGCAGCCACGTATCGGAGCTGAAGGAGGAGTACTTCAATCTCAAGATCACGATCCATGAGGACAGCAGGAACGTGCCTGATACAAAGTAGCCAAAAGGAAGGTGGTCACACCCCCTAATTAGCTGACCTTTTTATTGGCTGAGGGGTGTGGCAGCTAATGAATATTTATGGAGTACCCATAATACTAGAGGTAATTTCAGGAAAGGACCAAAACTTGAAAAAACGGATGCGTTAACGGATGGTACACATAGTCACTATCCGTTAACGCATATGTTTTAAAAACGCATATAATGGTCTCCAATGGACAATATGTGCCTCCCCACACATAGCAATCCGTTTTTGAAAGTGGTTCTGAAAGCCAATCCATTTTTAGGGACACTTCCAAAAACGGATTGCTATGTGTGACCCTAGCCTAACATTGAACAAATGGTCCATTGATTCATCGTGTAAGAAGGTCACATAAATTATTTCAGATTTCTATGGCACAAAGACAATGACACCAACAAGGAAATAGTTCAATACTGCATGAAGGTGCACGTGTTCGGGAACAGTCCTTCTCTTGCAGTCGCTACATATGGCCTATGTAGAACTGCCTCATATGGAGAATCAGAGTATGGAAAGGATGTCTACGTGGTTGTTGACAGTCTCAAATCCTTGCCCACCGCGAAAGAATTCATAGATCTGCTCAAACGTATGCAAGGTATGCTTTCTAAAGCTCATCTGAGATTGCATAAAATTGCCTCCAACAGTGCTGTTGTCCTGAGAGCCTTTCACCCTAACGATAATGCTGCAGAATTCAGAGACTTGAAACTAGGCCCAGACAATGAACCAGTACAGAGAAGTCTGAGCTTGAGATGAAACTTATTGAAAGTTATAGACTCTAACAATAAAGCTGATATTGGATTTCTATTTGGAAAGACTAAATTGGCTCCTAAACCTGAGCATAACATACCCATACTTGAACTCTATGGGACTATATGAAAAATAGAGATAGCAGATTTTGTACAGAACGAACTTGCCGCTCACATGGATGACAAAAGAACCACGCAGCCAGCAAGTTTGTTCTGGGATTCATATACAACCAGACAAAATGCTTATATGTCTATATCAGCAACCATGTTGAAAGGATCAGGAAGTCTTCTAAACCTGAACAGTGGCACTAAGTTCCATCCCAACTCAACCCTGCTGATCTAGCTATTAGACCAGCATTCACTGACCTGTTCGCCTGCTCTCTATTTGGTCAGTCCCAGCCTGTATTTTAACATCAAATATGAAGTGGTATATAATAGTTTTTGACATGCCTTTATAGAAATGCATATAATTAGTTTACTTTGCCTTGTGATAAAGCTGAGTTTTAGTTATTGGCCAGTGATGATAACTTATCCAACAGCGCATTCTGTTGACAATTATTCTCTTACTATTTTGGTTAGTGTGCAATCTATTTTTGCTCATTAAGGCTTCAGCAGTTTCCCATCAGTGTTTACACTAGCCTCGTCCCCTTCTTCAGCAGCAGCTATTATAACCTTATGAATGCTGACATCCTGGCACGCTGATCTCTCTCTCTCTGGATTTCAGCTCATCTGTTTGTTTACCTCTACATAGCACAGTCGGTGAGTTGTTATAACCCCTTGCTAGAGCCCACCAATTAGTATAGTGAAGCTACTCTGTTCTGCATGTTTATTATCAAGTGCCGTTATAGCTATTGTGTATTCGCCATATTGTGCAATTACTCTGCATGTTCTGTACCAAATGTAATGCTATATATCTTAGATATGCTGTATGTTGTACTGAGTATTTTCATTTGTTTCTTGTAGTTTTACGCTGATCCTATCAAAAAAAGTTGAAAAGGACTCCCCCACATCCAAGTCAATGCATCAATGGGAAAGAGTTTAGCTGTCTGTCAACTCGTTCTTCTTAAGTACAGAGTGAGGGTGCCAGAACAGTTACAATTACCATATTGTTGAGGATTTGGATTGAAGGGCAGAATTCCTCTATGTGCTTTACAAGTAGTAAAAAAGTTTACACATTCTGCATCACACTCAACCCTGATAATTGAGGTAAAACAGAAACATTGACTCAATTAGAAAAAAAAGCATTCGTGAGGAAGACTATTGTGAGCAAAAGTAGCAGTATTAGATCTTATAACAGGAACCTATTACAAATAATCAAAACCCCAATAGTCAAAAAAAAGTATTGGTTCAAAAAGGTTGCACCATGTCACATTTGAAGTTTCTCTTAAATCAGGTAACCAGTTGATGCCATAGGAGTACTCTGCGTCTGGTCGGACATTAAAAAATGCTACCACACCTGGTAGGCAATAAAATGAATAGCCATCGATGTAATTCTTGAGTTACTAGGGTTTTCCACCTTGTTGACATACTATGAAGACTACAAAGGGTTGTTATGAAACAACCAGTTTATTTCAGAGACAGGAATTAATCTAACAAAAGTGAAGGACTCAGAACCCAATAAGTAGAGTTAAAGGGAACCTGTCACCTCCTCCAGGACATTTTATACTGTGCCCAGCAGGTTATACATCATGTAAATAGGGTTCTAGTAACCCCTGTATATTGCCCATAGTGACCCCTCATACCTGTGATATAAAGTTATATTCTGTGCATAGCTGGCCTCCTGTTGAGTCACGGAGGCAGCTATTTGGGTCATGTTGGTGAAATGTCTCGCCGCCCCTTCAGGCTGGTAATCCCGCCCGGCATCATTCAAATCTCCCACCCCTCCTCTTACCAGTGCATGAGTGACAGGAGCACTCACGCTGGCGCAGTGGAGTGGGTGTCAGCGGGCCACAGAATATAACTTCATATCACAGGTATGTGGGGTCACTCTCAGCATATACAGGGGTTACTAGAACCCCATCTACATGATGTATAACCTGCTGGGCACAGTATAAAATGCCCTGGGGGGGTGACAGGTTCCCTTTAACTCTACTTATTGGGTTCTGAGTCCTTCACTTCTGTTAGATTAATTCCTGTCTCTGAAATAAACAGGTTATTTCATAACAACCCTTTGTAGTCTTCATAGTATGTCAACAAGGTGGGCCATGGACTCACAGACATGGAAGAAGAGACTTAGTCTACAGTCTGGTCTCTGTGCACAAAAGCTTTTTTTTGTTCTCCACTTAAAAAACTATACATGTTTGGTATCTATGTACTCGTATTGGCCTGCAGAATTATACTGCAAGGTCAGATTTACAATATAATGAATATGATACATAAAAAAATCCCCAAAACAATTGTGAAATTGCACTTTTTTTGTAATTTCACCAAGCTTGGAATGTCTTCCCATTTTCCAGTACACTATAAGGAAAAATGAAGAGTCTCATTCCAAAGTACAAATTTACCCACAAAAAACAAGCCCTTATTTGGCTATATTGACAGAAAAATATAATAGTTATGGCTCTTGGAAAAATGGGAGGAAAAAGCAAAAGTGCAAAAACAGAAAATTGCAAAGTCGTGAAGGCGTTCTTATACCAATACCAAATGGTGGTTTGATACACCAAGTCATGGGCGTACCCAGTGAAGGGCAGGGGGGGCAGCTGCACCCCCAGAAGCAAAAAAATTAAATGGTTAACCTATAAAGTGATCATACAAAACAAAATTAAGTAGGGTGACAGTGAATAATCAGTTGTTTACCACACTGAAATGGTGTAAAAATAGAGAAGTATCTAGAGCCACCTAGTGACTGGGTAGAGAAATCTATTATCTATGTCAGCCAGCCAATGGAATTCAAGGAAGGGAGAGGGCTGTAGTAGAGTCCACAGGCGGCAGCCAGTAAGAGAAGAGGGATTGCTTTCATCCTGCGCTTTATATGTATCTCACCACGCTCCTTTGGTGAGCCCCGGCTGTATCTTCTGATCCCTCACCAGGCTTCAACGAGCGCGGTCTCTAGGACCCGGAAGCATCATGTGACTAGTGACGTCGCCCGGTCATATTGTGCTGTTTAAGTTCCTGTGTCAGGTCCTATGGTGCCAGGATGAGGAGCACTCACTGTGGGAACCTGTCGAGGTGAGTAAAAAGCACAGAAAGAAAGCGCAAAAAGAATTCATGGTCATTCTTTTTGCGGACGCTCTTCGCCATGCAAAGCGCATCTGCAAACAGATGGACCATCATGTTCACGCATCCCAGCAAAAGTCATTACTTTTGCTGAGATGTGTTACGGAGATGCGTTTCACTGCATTTACTCAGCGCTAAATAGCAGACATATGCAGCATGTGAATGCACCCTGACCCTGTTTTTCTTTGAAACAACTAATAGTTCAAATTTATTCCAGTCACAGTTTATCAGTTTTACCTTCTTAGGGCCCTTTCACATCAGCGTTTTTCGTAATTCGCGGCAGATGCGGTGAAAAAACCGCATCTGCCGCGTTTGCTGCATAACCGTTCCACTTGCAGCGCGGTTGCGGTTTTTCCCATACAAAGTATAGGGGGACTTGCGGCAGATGCGGCAAGTGCGGTTTTGCACTTGCGGCAGGTGCGGCAGCGAAAAAAACCGCGGCTGACCGCGTTTTTTTTCGCTGCCGCACCTGCCGCAAGTGCAAAACCGCACTTGCCGCATCTGCCGCAAGTCCCCCTATACTTTGTATGGAAAAACCGCAACCGAAACGCAAGTGGAACGGTTATGCGGCAAACGCGGCAGATGCGTTTTTTTCACCGCATCTGCCGCGAATTACGAAAAACGCTGATGTGAAAGGGCCCTTATTTACATTTAGAAGACATCGAAGCTGTCTAAATGGATATAAGAAACTGGTTTCAAAAAGGTAAGTTATGTAATTTCTGTAGAAAATGAAATGAAGAGTAAGCAACCCAGCCTAAAGACATTTAACCATAAATCCCATGTTTTCCAATAGGTCTATTATATTATATTATACACCTTCTGGAAAACATGGGTCTATAATATAAACATACATTGGCCAACTTTACTTAATTTTCTACTAAAATCAAATCCATCGTAAAATAACATAACATCATAAAATTGTAAGGTTTTGAGTTAAGGGCTAGAAGACATATATTTTATCTGTACAGTAATCCCTTAGCAATCGCGAGGGTTACGTTCCAGGAGAACCTCACAAATGTCGAATTCACGAATGCTGAGTCTATCTTTCTTTGTAAATAGGGGAGTTAAGTTCCATGGTAGTTGATAAAGGTGTAAATCCACTATCTGCTTGAACTCAAGAAAAATTATATTGGTATAAGACATGTAATTAGAATAAAAATCGAACTTTTTTTGCAAGTAAATAACTGTAATAACTAATAAAGTACTGCTATAATTACGTATAATTTTATAAAAATTTCCGTTTCGTTCACCTTTTCCGTTCTAAAATTTTACAACCTGAATGATCATGGCTTGTCTCCCCCCCCCTCCCTAGTATTGATTCTGGGTATGCTATGCATCAAGAATTTCCTCTTTCTTGCAGACATAAAAGATAGCAATAGGTACTATTTGTACATTTAAAATACAAACCATGAGCAGATCCGTTGCTACAAAAGAATGTGAGGTATTGAACAGGACATTGGATGTTATTAGAAGTACTGAAAGTAAATATAGAACTGATTTAATGCAGGAAGAAGTCATTATGTAATTGGATTAAAGATTACTGTGAGGAAGGAATTTATTTACTTACTGTGTAAAATATGTAATTGGGGATATATCTCGGAGTGCTTAGGTTTCTTCCTTTGAATCAATGTGTCCTGAATTTGTAGTTAGATTTCCGGATGAAGAAGACTCATCCGGATTTATAAATTAATTAGAAATTATAAAATTAGTTTTAATATGCTGAATTTTCACAAATGTGAGACTACATGACAAAAGATTCAAAGAACACCCAAGAGAAAGCACACAGAGACAGAAAACAAAGGTTATGAATAGTGATGAGTGAATACTTAACTTTTCGGGTTCAAGTTATTCGTACTGAATACCAAGGACGATTTTAGTGTTCATCACAAATTACAAATAACCTAATGTACTTCAATGGGGAAATCCAGCATTTTTCTGGGAAATCTCCCAAAATGCTCAAGTTCCCTATTGATTTGCATTAGGTTCATAATTCGTGACGAATACTGGAATAGTGCATGGTATTCAGTTTAAGTAACCCAAAATCGAATGGTTAAGTATTCGCTCATCACTAGTTAGGAATGCTAAACTAAGTAGTATAAGACTATTACCAAATACAATCCTTGTGCCACAGTTCTTTGTTTTCAAACTTAACAATGTTTTCAGAAGTTACTTTGGAGAATAAGCTGTAACAAATAATCTTTTTGCTTCATTTCTCTCTGTTGTTAATGGATGTTTTCCAAAACCTCTAGTAAAAGAAGACATTTAATTCAGGACTGACTTATGATCCATTTGTTATCCCAGTTATAAAAAGTTTGAATTGTAAACTTAAAACAAATTAAAAAGCTCATCACCTTTATATAAACCAATTTCACAATATTCTGTTGGCTTTTATGGGTTGTAATTTTTACGAGGTCAACAATTTACCACATGCTTTGTTGTCTATGTGCACCACTTTACAACTTTGCACTTTTATGTAAACTTTAACCATTGAGGCTAAATTGTATTACTGCAAAAGTCATCAAGGCTTATAATAAACTGTCAATTACAAACGTTACAGAATATGTAGTTATGAGAATACAGAGTGGCAGCACTCACCGATCTTCTTGGACAAGCTTTTATTACTTTTTTAAAAACACAGCATTTCAGCGGTTTGGGGGTGCTCACACAAGGGTGCAGGGGGGGAGGATGGGAATATACCTAACGACGGGCCATTTCACGCCACACACGGGCGCTTCACCACAGTAACCTGGTGAAGCGCCCGTATGTGGCGTGAAATGGCCCGTCGTTAGGTGGATTCCCATTCTCCCTCCCTGCACCCTTGTGTGAGCACCCCCAAACCGCTGAAATGCTGTGTTTTTAAAAAAGTAATAAAAGCTTGTCCAAGAAGATCGGTGAGTGCTGCCACTCTGTATATTCATGAATCATTACTAGTAAGCGGGAAGTGCTCAAACGTGTCTGTGGACGTCAGCAGAGCGGCATAGTTCCAGCGGTCGGTTTGAGCTCTGGGGGTGAGCAGAAGATTTCCTGCGGAGAGATGAGTAGCACACCGGTGCCCGGCTTCTGGAATGAAGTAAGTGCAGAATATGTAGTTACATGGGTTTAAAAAAGACCAAGGTCCTTCAAGTTCAATCTTTGTCGAATTATACATTTTGATCTATAAATCATCTACAACTAACAATGTTACGTGCACTGAGGAAATTATCCAGACCCTTTTTAAAACCTGTGATAGCGTCTACTAGTACTATCTTTTGAAGTAGGAAATTCTATAATCTGACAACTCTAATGGTAAAGAACACTTTCCTATGTAGCTGCCGGAATCGCCTTTCTTCCACCCAGACCTCCTCTGAGACGTCTTTTTTCTAAGCTAAACAAGCCCACCTTTTCCAACCTCTCATCATATGGGATGGTTTCCATTCCTTGTAATAATCTAGTTGCACACCTTTGAACTGAATCTAATTTATGATTATCCTTTTTAAAATGAGGAGCCCAAAACTAGATCCCATATTCTAGATGTGGCCTTACAACTGATTTATAAAAGGGTAATAATACACTGGGATCACAGAGTTTTCTCTCTCTTTTTATACATCCTAAAATCATTTGTGCTTTTGCAGCTGCTGCTTGATATTGAATACTGCTGCTTAACTTTCTTGTAACCAGAATAGCCAAGTCCTTCTTCTGTTCTCTAGTCCTGAGTTTAATTCCATTTAATGTATATTCAGCAATAAGACTATTCCATCCTAGGTGCATTACTGTACATTTTTCATAATTAAATCTCATTTGACAAGTATTTGCCCATTCAGACATCTTATCTAGATTGTTTTGGAATATTCTACTGTCAAAGTCAGTTTTTAACCCCTTAGTGATGAAGAAATTTGTCATTTTTCATTTTCGTTTTTTTCGCTCCTTGGCATCCAAGAGCCATAACTTTTTTATTTTTCTGTCGACACAGACATATGACAGCTTGTTTTTTGCAGGAAGAGTTGTACTTTCAGATGCAATAATTAGTTTTACCATATAATGTACAGGGAAATTGCAAAAAGATTCCAAGTGCAGTGAAATTGCAAAAAAAGTGCAATTACACGTTTGTTTTTTGGGTTTTGTAGTCGCCGTGTTCACTATATGGTAAAACCGACATGACCGTGTGATGCCTCGGGTCAGTACGAGTTTGTAGATACCAAACATGTATACCTTTACTGGTATCTAGGTGGTGGAAAAAAATTCAAAAGCATGAAAAACAAACTTTGCACTTTTTGCGCCATGTTCTGCGACCCGTAGCGTCCTCATTCTTCGGGATCTGCGGCTGGGTGATGGCTTATTTTTTGCGACTCGAGCTGACGTTTTTAATGATACCATACTTGGGTGGATGCGCTGTTTTGATCGCCCGTTATTGCATTTTTCGCATTGCTGCAGCGACCAAAAAAACGTAATTTTGGCGTTTGAACCATTTTTTGCGCTACGCAGTTCATGGATCTCATGATTTTATTCTTTATATTGATAGATCGGGTGATTCTGAACGCGGCGATACCAAATATGTGTATTTTATTTATTTTTTTAATACTTTTATTGTGGATGGGAGAAAAGGGGGGTGATTTGAACTTTTATGTTTTTTATTTTTTTTTCAACTTTGTAAAAACTTTATTTGCTTATTGATTCTTACTTTTACACTGCCCCATAGAGAGGCATGCAGCTGCACAGTCCGATCGCGTCTGACACATACAGAGGAGCTGCAGCTCCTCTGTATCTGTCAGAATCGCGGACCTGTTGTGGTTAGCAGCCCCTGCCAACCACAACCAGGAAATGCTCAGTGACAGGCTCCGGGGTCAAGCCAGGACCCCGGCCTGTCACGTCAGCACGGGAGATCTTGCGATACTATCGCGAGATCTCTCCTGGAGCCGGGTAAGCGCGCGCTGCCCGCTCCGGCTCCCTTAGATCCCGCTCTCAGAGATTGAGGGCGGGATCTAAGGGGTTAACAGCACCGATTGGATGGCGGGACCGATTGGTGCTGTTAGTCCGACATCTCAGCTAGTGAGATCAGCTGAGAAGTCGGAGGTTTGAAGTGAGCTCCACGCCGGAGCTCACTTCAAACACCGGGTAACGACAGCCTGACGTCTAGAGACGTAAGGCTGTCGTTAAGGCGTTGTTAATATCCTATAAAGTTTCGTGTCTTCAGCAAAGATTCACACTTTACTCTCAGTCCCATCTTGAAGGTCAATAAAGAGATTAAAAAGAATCAGTCCTAGCACAGATCCCACTACTGACTTCAGCCCATATAGAGAATGCACCATTTACGACGACTCTTTGTTTGCTTTCTCTTTGCCAGTTTCTTACTAGCCTGCATACAGTTTCATCCTCACCACGAGAATGGCTCCCAGTAACAGGAGGTCTACCCCTCCGCTCCTGGAGGCGTCTATCCATACGAATAGCTAACGACATAGCCGCCTCCAGGGACGGAGGGGTCTCATAAACCGCCAGAGCGTCCTTCAGCCTCTCCGAAAGACCCTGACAAAAGTGACTCCGGAGTGCCGGATCGTTCCACTTCGTGTCCGTAGCCCACCTGCGGAACTCAGAACAATATGATTCCGCCGACCGAGTCCCCTGGCGGAGATGGCGTAACCTGGATTCAGCCAAAGCGACACGGTCAGGGTCATCATATATGAGGCCCAGGGCGTCAAAAAATTCATCCACAGAGCGGAGACAAGTAGAGTCCTGTGGCAGAGAGAAAGCCCAGGACTGGGGATCTCCCTGCAGTAGCGACATAATAATTCCTACACGCTGCTGCTCATCACCAGTGGAATAAGGCCTAAGCCTAAAATATAATTTACAGGCCTCTTTGAACACAGTAAACTTATCTCTACCTCCCGAAAACCTGTCAGGGAGGGCAACCTTAGGTTCAGGTCTGGCCTGACCCAATGCTTGATTCCCCAAGACACCATTTTGCGGTTGCGGGCCCTGTAAAGCCGACCGAAGGTCCGCAACCTCCAAAGACAGAGACTGCAGCTGCTGGGCCAAAGCAGACACAGGATCCATAAGGAAAGGAAGAAAAATCGGTTCCTCCCCTGTCCTTCAGTTACAGTATTGGCAGGTGATAATGTCACGCTGGGAGCGGGAGAGGCACCCAGCGTAGGACCACGACGGGGGGGGGAAGAAGGAGTCCCTAAAGCTATGGGCACAAGAGGGAGAGGGTGACCCCTAGTCTTACTAGGGCTGACCCTGTCTGCCCTAACGTCCCTATACAGTTTCCTCAACTGTCGCCGACCACGAACCTCGTCCCTCTCTGATCCTAGCACTACCTTATCTAAGGATCAGATGGAGAGGTTCACTAGACCCCTCCACTAACAACTAAAGACAACACAAGGAAAAAACAGACAATGGGGAAAGAAAACACTTATCTTGCAGCAGAGCACAGCAACCTCCACAACCTCAGCTTCTGCTGGAGCAAGGATAATGAGTCCACAAGGAAATATCACCTGCACCGAGGGAGGGCAATGAAACTCCTTATAAAGGAGGGAAGAACCTGCTGGGTCCTAGAGACCCAGAATACTGGTGTAGAAACCAGACCGAGCACAAGACCTTCCCAGCCGTCTCCCCATGATAGGGAGATCTTGTCATACCTTCTCTTTATCTACACAGAAGGTAAATGCCCCTGAAAGACGGACCGTCCTCAAACCTTATGGCTGATTGGCCAAACGCTGGGACCGTCTGCGCGTGGCCTCTACCCTGTCATCCGTGCCACCCGTGACAGTACCCCCCCCGTCCACGAGTGGCCCCCGGACACTCAGGACCAGGCTTATCCGGATGGGAACGGTGAAAAGCGCGGACCAGCCTAGCGGCGGAGACTTCCGACGCCGGCACCCACATCCGCTCCTCAGGACCGTATCCCCTCCAGTGCACCAAATACTGAAGAGAACGGCGTAACCTGCGAGAATCAACCACCTTTGAGATCTCAAATTCCAAATTCCCCGCCACGCAGATGGGCTCCGGGGGCAAAGGAGACGGGTTAGACGACGGCACATACGGTTTGAGGAGCGACCTATGAAATACATTGTGGATTTTAAGAGCGGGAGGTAACGCAAGACGAAACGCCACGGGATTGATAACGGCGGTTATCTGATAAGGGCCAATAAACCTGGGCCCCAACTTCCAAGAGGGTACCTTCAACTTCACAATCTTGGTAGACAACCACACGTAGTCATTCACACACAGGTCCGGACCTGGCGCACGCTTCCTGTCAGCCATACGTTTGTACCTGTCGCCTAAAAGCTTCAAGATACTCTGTACCCCCCGCCAAACCGAGGAGAGGGATGAGGTAAATCGGTCCTCCTCAGGAACTCCGGAAGGACTAGTACCACTAAAAGTACCAAACTGAGGATGAAACCCATATGCACCGAAGAACGGTGACTTGCCAGTGGACTCCTGAAGACGATTATTAAGGGCAAATTCGGCCAAGGGCAGATAACTCGCCCAAGTCTCCTGATTGTCAGAGACAAAACACCTCAGATAAGTCTCCAAATTCTGATTCATACGTTCGGTCTGCCCATTAGACTGAGGATGAAAAGCAGAAGAGAAGGACAAAGCAATTCCCAAACGTGCACAAAAAGCCTTCCAAAACCTGGAGACAAACTGAGTACCCCGATCAGAAACCACCTCGGAGGGAACTCCATGAAGCTTCACAATCTCACCTACAAACACCTGTGCCAGTGTCCGAGCATTAGGAAGTGCGGGCAGTGCCACAAAGCGAACCATCTTACTGAATCTATCAACCACTACCAGCACTACCGTCTTGCCTGTCGACGCCGGGAGATCGGTGATAAAATCCATTGACACATGCGTCCATGGCCTCTCAGGAATAGACAATGGCAAGAGAGAACCAGCCGGACGGGTATGCGGAACCTTAGCCCGTGCACACACACTACAGGCAGATACGAATTCCGCTACGTCCTTCCTCAACCCCGGCCACCAAAAGCGGCGAGATAAAAGATCGAAGGTGGCCCTACTGCCGGGATGCCCTGCCAATACGGAGTCGTGATGCTCTGACAGCACCCTGAGACGCAAAGATGATGGCACAAAAAGTCTCCCAGAAGGACAGGAGGCAGGGGCGCCCCCCTGGACCTTCAACACCTCCCCCTCCAGATCAGGGCAAAGAGCAGAAACAACCACCCCCTCCTGTAAGATGGGAACGGGACTTTCATGAGCACTACCACCCGGGAAACTACGCGACAATGCATCAGCCTTCACGTTCTCAACCCCCGGACGGTAAGTGACGGTAAAATTAAATCTCGTGAAAAACAAGGACCACCGAGCCTGCCGGGGATTGAGACGCTTGGCGGACTCAAGGTAAGACAGGTTCTTGTGG
This sequence comes from Allobates femoralis, assembly GCA_033576535.1. NCBI lineage: Eukaryota > Metazoa > Chordata > Amphibia > Anura > Aromobatidae > Allobates > Allobates femoralis. The sequence continues at coordinate 531,668,334 of JARQOC010000003.1, read as the reverse complement.
TCGGTAATAACCGTGATGGGATGGACAGCCCCCTCCAGCCAGTGACGCCATTCCTCAAAAGCCAATTTAATAGCCAACAGCTCCCTATTACCAACATCATAATTCCTCTCGGCCGACGACAACTTCTTGGAGAAGAACGCGCAGGGCACCCATCTCCCAGGCGAAGGGCCTTGCGACAATACAGCCCCCACCCCCACCTCCGACGCATCCACCTCCACCACGAAGGGCTGAGAAAGATCGGGCTGACGGAGAATAGGTGCGGAAACAAAGCAACGCTTTAGGGAGGAGAAAGCCCGGCGAGCAGACTCCGACCACACGGAAAAATCTGTCCCCTTCCTAGTCATGTCCGTAAGAGGCGTCACCAGCACCGAATAGTTCCGAATAAATTTACGGTAAAAGTTGGTAAACCCAAAAAAACGTTGCAATGCCCGTAGATTGTCCGGTTGTTCCCAGTCCAACACCGCCCGGACTTTTTCTGGATCCATCCGAAAACCCAATGGCGACAGGAGGTACCCCAAAAACCGTACCTCCTGAACGGCGAAGACACATTTCTCGAGTTTAGCATACAGCTTATTGTCTCGTAAGACCTGTAACACCTGCTTGACATGGGACTGATGCGTCTCCAAATCGGGGGAATAGATCAAGATATCATCTAAGTAAACAACCACAAATCTACCCACCAAATGATGGAATATGTCATTGACAAAGTGTTGGAAAACCGCAGGGGCATTAGTGAGCCCGAACGGCATTACGAGACTTTCAAAATGGCCGTCCAGGGTATTAAATGCCGTCTTCCATTCATCCCCCTCTCTGACCCTAATCAGGTTGTAGGCCCCCCTCAAATCCAACTTGGAGAACCATTTAGCACCCACTACCTGACTGAATAAATCAGGAATCAGAGGGAGGGGGTACGGATCACGGACAGTAATCCGATTTAACTCCCGGAAATCCAGGCAAGGACGGAGGCCCCCATCTTTTTTCTTAACAAAAAAGAAACCAGCCGCAACCGGCGAGGTTGAGGGCCTGATGTGACCCGTCTGCAGACTCTCGGAAATGAAATCCTTCATCGCCTGTCTTTCCGGACCCGATATAGCAAACATCCTAGCTTTGGGCAGTTTAACTCCGGGAACGAGGTTGATTGGGCAATCCTATGCCCGATGGGGGGGCAGGTCTTGGCACCCCTTCTCTGAGAACACATCCTCATACTCCGATAGGAACGGGGGCAGAGATACCGCAGACACCACCGAAAACGAGGTAACCAAACAATTCTCAGAACAAAAATCACTCCATTCCACAATGTCCCGGGACTGCCAATCCACTACGGGATTATGTTTAATCAACCATGGCAAGCCCAGGACAATGGGAGCGGGGAGACCGTCTAGAACATAGCAAGATATCGTCTCTTGATGTTGGGATCCAACCGTCAACTTAATGTCATGTACGATATGTGTGAGACTACCTTGAGCAAGAGGTGCTGAGTCGATGGCATAGATACGGATGGGGCGAGACAATAAACAGCAGTTAAGCCCATGAGCGTCTACAAAATGAGCATCCACCATGCTGACCCCCGCACCACTATCCACAAACACAGAAATACCCTCCGTTGTGCCCTCCAGCGCCACCTCCGCACTTAGGAGGAAACGGGAAGTACAAATGGAGGATACACACACCTCCCGCTCGACCACCTCCACACCCCCATAGTCACAGAAGGTCCAGGCCCCCCAGTCCGTTTAGGGGTGTAGGGACAGGCCCCAATAAAATGGTCCCCTTTCCCACAGAAAAAACAGACCCCCTTCCCCTTGCCCCGGGAGGTACCGGCGGAGAACCTCGAGGCCGCCGCACCTCCTAGCTGCATCGGTTCCTCCGCACTCGGGAGGAACGACTCACCCTCCGCGTGACCTCCCGGTAACCAGGAATCACCACGAGAATGGCTCCCAGTAACAGGAGGTCTACCCCTTCGCTCCTGGAGGCGTCTATCCATACGAATAGCTAACGACATAGCCGCCTCCAGGGACGGAGGGGTCTCATAAACCGCCAGAGCGTCCTTCAGCCTCTCCGAAAGACCCTGACAAAAGTGACTCCGGAGTGCCGGATCGTTCCACTTCGTGTCCATAGCCCACCTGCGGAACTCAGAACAATATGATTCCGCCGACCGAGTCCCCTGGCGGAGATGGCGTAACCTGGATTCAGCCAAAGCGACACGGTCAGGGTCATCATATATGAGGCCCAGGGCGTCAAAAAATTCATCCACAGAGCGGAGACAAGTAGAGTCCTGTGGCAGAGAGAAAGCCCAGGACTGGGGATCTCCCTGCAGTAGCGACATAATAATTCCTACACGCTGCTGCTCATCACCAGTGGAATAAGGCCTAAGCCTAAAATATAATTTACAGGCCTCTTTGAACACAGTAAACTTATCTCTACCTCCCGAAAACCTGTCAGGGAGGGCAACCTTAGGTTCAGGTCTGGCCTGACCCAATGCTTGATTCCCCAAGACACCATTTTGCGGTTGCGGGCCCTGTAAAGCCGACCGAAGGTCCGCAACCTCCAAAGACAGAGACTGCAGCTGCTGGGCCAAAGCAGACACAGGATCCATAAGGAAAGGAAGAAAAATCGGTTCCTCCCCTGTCCTTCAGTTACAGTATTGGCAGGTGATAATGTCACGCTGGGAGCGGGAGAGGCACCCAGCGTAGGACCACGACGGGGGGGGGAAGAAGGAGTCCCTAAAGCTATGGGCACAAGAGGGAGAGGGTGACCCCTAGTCTTACTAGGGCTGACCCTGTCTGCCCTAACGTCCCTATACAGTTTCCTCAACTGTCGCCGACCACGAACCTCGTCCCTCTCTGATCCTAGCACTACCTTATCTAAGGATCAGATGGAGAGGTTCACTAGACCCCTCCACTAACAACTAAAGACAACACAAGGAAAAAACAGACAATGGGGAAAGAAAACACTTATCTTGCAGCAGAGCACAGCAACCTCCACAACCTCAGCTTCTGCTGGAGCAAGGATAATGAGTCCACAAGGAAATATCACCTGCACCGAGGGAGGGCAATGAAACTCCTTATAAAGGAGGGAAGAACCTGCTGGGTCCTAGAGACCCAGAATACTGGTGTAGAAACCAGACCGAGCACAAGACCTTCCCAGCCGTCTCCCCATGATAGGGAGATCTTGTCATACCTTCTCTTTATCTACACAGAAGGTAAATGCCCCTGAAAGACGGACCGTCCTCAAACCTTATGGCTGATTGGCCAAACGCTGGGACCGTCTGCGCGTGGCCTCTACCCTGTCATCCGTGCCACCCGTGACAAATCCGTGGCTAACATAAAAATCCCCAATTCATTCATTTTGTTTGCAAGACTTCTTGCATTTGCCAGAAGACATTTAATACTATTAAAGCAAATATTTCTCCTCGCTTCCTTAATTTCCTTGATCTTTGTTGAACCTTTATCTATGGTTCCCTTATAAACTTCACTCTAACCATTCCCATTCAGCTCAAATGAGCACTCTTGTTTCTTAGTGGTAGTACAGGCTGTTTATGTTGCTTTTATGGAGCTAAAAACTCAACATAAAATAAGTATGTATTTGTACTTCTGCCAGACAATAGGAGATAAAAGTTAAATATTGCCAGAAATAATCAATAAATCACAGACCAGTACAATAGTACAGTTATTGAAATGACATATAACCTAGATGTCCTGCAATACGTGTTCTAAGGAGACTCCTGACTTATTGCACATAGCTTTAAAATGTTTTGAGTCCAATATGATATAAAACATTTTCATATATTCAAGTCTATCCATAGAATGACTATGTCCGGCTCCAATGTTAACCATTCAATAACTTTAGTTTAAAAAAACTTTCTTTATTCAGAAACTTGATTTGCTTATTGAGAAATGACTAATGGAAAATAATTGTGTTCATTTTAGAGTTTGTTTAAAACTGAATGAGCAAAACCATTGATGCAAAAAGACAAAAAAAATAGTAAATTAACAGTTATATTTTTTCTTTCGTATCTTTGTAGGGTTACGTGTAATAAGGTAAGTTACCATTTAATGGACAAGATGGGAGGGTTGGAATTTTCAACCCAACACTTTGCTTAATTTGTTAAAAGGCCATTGAAAGATAAGCACTAGTTTTGATTAATGTCTGAAAAATGAGTGAACATATTTTAAATCGATGTCTAATTTATTTGTAAGACAAAAACATAAGTAAAAACGATGCCCCGATTAATCAAAACTTTTGCACCAGAAAACTGGCAGAAAAAGCTTTGAAAAATCACTTTTTTTGTGCAATGGTTTTCACACCATTTTCGGCAATCTCTGACAAAGTGGGCAGAGCTGGGAGAAATGGGATGTGGCAAACTCCACTCATCAAATTCATGACAAGAGGTAGTGTTACCTAGGCCTCAAATCTTGAGAAGCGGCAAATGGAAGCACATGTCAGTTCATCACTCATCATATTCATTCTGCACAATCTACCGTACCTCTGGGAAAACACCAATCATGATAAATTTTGGCCGTTAATATTTTTGAGAATTGATAATCTAATTACTTTGCTGCTCTCTTTTAAAGTTTACTTTAATGTCAATCTAAAGAGTTTTTAGATTTGGAAACCTATAGCAAATTTCTATTCTTATTTTTTTTTTTGCTTTAACCCCTTCACGACCTTGGACATATCTATACATCCTAAGTTGCAAGTACTTACCGACCTAGGACGTATGGATACATCCTAGCAATAATGCGACACCAAGGCGGCAGCAATGGTGATCGTATGAAGGTGCCTTCTGTCTCTAAGAGCATGACACCGGTGCTCCTCACCACTCCCTACTATGATCACTGTAATTGGCTGTTCGATTTTGAACAATCAATCACAGCAACGGTGGCATCATCCCCTCCAACCCTGATTATAGAGACCATACTGTGATGCATGATCACTAAAATCAGCGTGCAGGGGGGCAGTTTAACCCTGCAGTGACCGCTCTCTTCAGCCACATTCCGGTATAGAAATGTGAGGAGAGTGGTCCCTGTACCATTTTGCGCCAGCATCTAGTTGGGATTTGTGCTTCTGCAATTTCAGCTTGTGCTGTCCTCTGAACCTATGAGTAAACCTGTTAATGTCCCTGCTCTTTTCTAGTCAACCCCAATAACACCCATTTCCCCCCACCCCATCCCCTCTTCTGCCGCCAAGCGCTGATCGGGTACTTGATTGCTGATAAGGTACTTGATCACTGATTGAGTATGTGATTGCTGATTAGGTACTTACTTGATTCTGGATCTGGTACGTAATCGCTGATCAGGTACATGATTACTGATCAGTTACTTTATCGCTGATTGGGTACTTGATTGCAGAACGATTACATCATCGCTCGAGTTCTGGCAGTTTTTTTTTCTTCCACCACATTCATGTGTGTGTCCTGCAGCTGCCGAGCCACTGGTCAGTGAAGCACATGACTGATTGGTGTCCTTGCTCAATTTTGGCCAGGACTTTTTTTTTTTCTTCCCCCCCTCCTTTTTGCAGCATATCTTCCTGCATGCTTCTGATCTGCAACCAGCTGTTTATTTTTTTTTATTGAAAATAAAATAAAAATAATACATTAATATTAATTGATAGGTCTAGATTAGGGACTGTAAAAATATACCATAGTAATCGTTATCTACTACATTACTTTTTACTGAATATAGTCAGGATTAGTGTTAGTTGTGGGCGCTGAGTACTTTTTTTACTGATGTACGTTTAGTAAGTTTTTTTTATGTTACCAAACTTTAGTATTCTCCTTTTAATTTTCTCTTTTACTTTCTAGATTCTTTTCTTTTACACTTCTCCTAAGAAGTAAAAAAGTTTACACCAAACACGCACGCACACACACACATGAATAAAGTTTAGTTATTTTACACACACACACACCACACACAAATGTTTTACTCGTCCCAGTCCCAAAGACTGAATTCACTCGAGGAGCCATATGTCATCATTGCCTGACTAAATCAGGGACAGCTTCGATCCACTGTTCCCTCCCCCTCTACCCCCCAACCCTCCTAGTCCAAAAAAAGCTTCTCCACCATGACAGAAGACCACCTCTCCTCCCTTCTAGCCTCACCACCTGCGCCCTCGACCTACTCCCCTCCCGCCTCATCCCTAACCTTACCACAATCCTCATCCCTGCCCTAACCCATCTCTTCAATTTGTCACTCACTACTGGTGTCTTCCCCTCATCCTTCAAACACGCCCTGATCACACCCATCCTCAAAAAACCTTCCCTCGACCCTATATCTGTCTCCAACTATCGCCCCATATCTCTTCTTCCCTTCGCCACAAAAATTACTCAAACAACATGTCTATTCTGAACTGTCCTCCCACCTCTCCTCCTGCTCCCTCTTTGACCGCCTGCAATCCGGTTTCTGACCCCACCACTCCACCGAAACAGCCCTTACCAAAGTCACCAACGACCTGCTGACCGCCAAGAGCAAACAACACTACTCCGTCTTCCTCCTCTTCGACCTTTCTCCCGCCTTTGACACCGTCAACCATTCCCTCCTACTTCAAATTCTAGAATCTCTTGGCGTCACTGATCTAGCCCTCTCCTGGATCTCCTCTTACCTAACAAACCGGACCTTCAGCGTCAACTACTTCTACACCTCCTCCTTGTCCTACCCCCTATCTGTTGGTGTTTCCAAAGGCTCGGTCTTGGGACCCCTAGTCTTCTCCATTTACACCGTCGGCCTAGGCCAACTCATTGAGTCCCATGGCCTTCAATACCACCTCTACGCCGACGACACCCAGCTCTATCTGTCCGGCCCTGACATCAACTCCCTACTATCCAAAATTCCGCAATGCCTGTCTGCCATCTCATCCTGCTCGCTTCCTAAAGTTGAACATGGACAAAACGAGTTCATCGTCTTCCCCCCAAAGTCGCTTTCCCCCTACCCGACCTATCCATCACTGTCAATGATTGTTCACTCTCTCCCGTCCCCCATGCCAAGTGCCTCAGGGTTATCCTTGACTCCTCCCTCTCCTTCAAGCCCCACATCCAAGCCCTTGCCACCACCGGCCAACTCCAGCTCAAAAACATTTTTCCGAATCCTTTCCTTCCTTGACCTCGACACTGCCAAAACACTTGTCCATGCTCTCATCATCTGCTGCCTCGACTACTGCAACCTCCTGCTCACCGGCCTCCTTGTTACCTCCCTCACACCTCTCCCCTCTCCAAACTATCCTCAATTCCGCTGCCTGCCTCAACCACCTGTCTGCACGCTGCTCCTCTATCTCCCCCCTCTGCCAAGCCCTTCACTGGCTCCCCACTTCCCAGAGATCCCGGTTGAAAACCCTAACCATGACATGCAAACCTATCCACAACCTGCCCCCTCCATACATATCCGACTTGGTCACCCGTTACCTACCCACACGCAACCTACTCTCCTCCCAAGAGCTCCTTCTCTTCTCCCCCTCATCTCCTCCTCCCACAACTGCATACAAGATCCCCTACCCTGGGAACCTTCAAGAGAAACCTGAAGACCCACCTCTTCCGTCAAGCCTACATCCTACACTGAAATGTGATCCACCCACCGTCTCATGCTCGGCCCTCCCCGCCTACTGTCTCTCCACCCATCCCTTATAGACTGTGAGCCCACGTGGATAGGGTCCTCTGCCCTATTGCATCTGTACGATTTGATTGTCATCATTTTATGTTATTGTCCTTGTTTGCTCTTGCACATGTAAAGCGCCATGGAATCCAATGGCGCTATATAAATATATAATAACTAGATGTCGGCCCGATTCTAAAGAATCGGGTAGTCTAGAATATGTATGTAGTTGACATACTGTGACTGACAGAACTTGTTAAGTCAACGTGAGTGAACTACATATATATATATAGCAGCACTATGGTATATGGTGGTACATTACAGCACATGTATAGCAGCACTATAGTATATGGCGGTACATTATAGTAAATGTATAGCAGCACTATAGTATATGGCAGTACATTACAGTACATGTATAGCAGCGCTATGGTATATGGCAGTACATGTATAGCAGCGCTATGGTATATGGTGGTACATTACATTACATGTATAGCAGCGCTATAGTATATGGCGGTACATTACAGCACATGTATAGCAGCACTATGTTATTTGTCGATACATTACAGCACATGTATAGCAGCACTATGGTATATGGCTCGCCACGGCGCCATGTGTAAAATCCACCCATTACTTCAGATTTTACACATGGCACCGTGGAGAGCGCCGCTATGCTGATTGGCCGCCCTCGTTCAGCGCCGACCAATCAGAATAGCGGCGCGCACTATGGCGCCATATTTCAAATACACTGTGTATTTGAAATATGGCACCATAGTGCATGCCGCTATTCTGATTGGTCGGTGGTGAACGCGGCGACCAATCAGAATAGCGGCGTGCGCCATGGTGCCATATTTCAAATACACTGAGTATAGTGTATTTGAAATATGGTGCCATGGCGAGCGCCGCTATTGATTGGTTGCCGCGTTCACCGCCGACCAATCAGATTAGCGGGGCGCGCCATGGCGCCATATTTCAAGTACACTGAGTATATTGTATTTAAAATATGGCGCCATAGCGCGCGCCGCTATTCTGATTGGTCAAGGCAATCAGAAGAGTACTGAGGCTTGGCGCGCGGTTTGAATGCCGCGGCCACGGCTATTCTGATTGGCCACGGCGACCAATCAGAAGAGTACTGCGGCTTGGCGAGCGGTTTGAATGCTGATGCCGGTCATCTCCCGGCTAGCTCGCCGCTGACCGGAGGTCAGCCGCGGCTACTGCGGCACAGAGGTCAGCAGCTCGCCAGCTGGGAGGTGACCGGCTGATGCCGGTCATCTCCCGGCTGGCTCGCCGCTGACCTCCGTGCCGCAGGTAGCCGAGTGTGTGTTTTGGGGCCCTGTAGGGGCGGCCGTAAGCGTAGCGGGCTGTATGAGTCCCGCTCCCGCTTACGGCCGCCATCTTGGTTCACCCTGAACGGGTGTAGGGTCCGGTGACGTCACGTAGCTCCGGACAAAGTGACGGAAGTGCCATTGGCTTCTATATATAGCTCTGGACAAAGTGACGGAAGTGCCATTGGCTTCTATATATAGCTCCGGACAAAGTGACGGAAGTGCCTTCGGCTTTTATATATTAGACTAGATGGTGGCCCGATTCTAAAGAATCGGGTAGTCTAGAATCTATATAGAGTTTATTTAGTAATAGGGGAGTGCTGTGAAATTAATTGTGTGTATACAGGCGGCTCAGTGGTTAGCAGAGTATACGGTGGCTCAGTGGTCAGCAGTGAGTGCGGTGGCTCAGTGGTTAGCAGTGAGTGCGGTGGCTCAGTGGTCAGCAGTGAGTGCGGTGGCTCAGTGGTCAGCAGTGAGTGCGGTGGCTCAGTGGTCAGCAGTGAGTGCGGTGGCTCAGTGGTCAGCAGTGAGTGCGGTGGCTCAGTGGTCAGCAGTGAGTGCGGTGGCTCAGTGGTCAGCAGTGAGTGCGGTGGCTCAGTGGTCAGCAGAGAGTGCGGTGGCTCAGTGGTCAGCAGTGAGTGCAGCACAGGCTGGAGGGGGCAGAGGCTGGAGGGGGAAAGGAGGGAGGAGGCAGAGGAGGCAGAAACTGGAGGGGTTAGAGGAGGGAGGGGTCAGAGGAGGGAGGGGGCGGAGGCTGGGGGGCAGAGGAGAGCGGAGGCTGGGGGGGCAGAGGAGAGCGGAGGCTGGGGGGGCAGAGGAGAGCGGAGGCTGGGGGGTCAGAGGAGAGCGGAGGCTGGGGGGTCAGAGGAGAGCGGAGGCTGGGGGGTCAGAGGAGAGCGGAGGCGGGGGGGTCAGAGGAGAGCGGAGGCCGGGGGGTCAGAGGAGAGCGGAGGCCGGGGGGTCAGAGGAGAGCGGAGGCCGGGGGGTCAGAGGAGAGCGGAGGCCGGGGGGTCAGAGGAGAGCGGAGGCTGGGGGGGGGCCGAGGAGAGCGGAGGCTGGGGGGGGCAGAGGAGAGCGGAAGCTGGGGGGGCAGAGGAGAGCGGAGGCTGGGGGGGCAGAGGAGAGCGGAGGCTGGGGGGGCAGAGGAGAGCGGAGGCTGGGGGGGCAGAGGATAACGGAGGCTGGAGGGCTGAACACTCACTGGGCTGTTGGCGGTCAGCGGCAAGGCTGGCGGTGGTTCCGGAGGCCGGCCCCGGAGTGCGGGCGGGGCTAGCTCCGTGATGGAGGAGAGTCACCGGGTGTGTGGAGAGAGTGGCAGGACTGGGAGCGGTGCGGGCGGAGGCCGCACACTGGAGTGTGGGCCGGTCCGGGCCGGTTCCCGCATGTTGGTGGGCGCACAGCAGGCTGTGTGCGGAGCCAGTGGCGGGATGGCGGTCCCTGATGGAGAGTGGGCGGTGAGCAGCAGGGCTGTGGGCCGGATGTGGGTGGGCGCAGACGGGGCTCTGTGCAGGGCCGGTGGCGGGATAACGGGGAGTGGTGGCGCTTTAGCGCCCACGGCGAGGCGCTGTGCCATTTTGTCAGCGGCTCGCGGTGAGCGCTATGCGCTCACCGCTCGTGGGTCTGGTACTTCCGGTTCCGGTCTTTGACACAGGGCGCAGGCCATCACGGAAGTTGAGCGGATTGGCGGGAAGTGGCCTTCGGTTTTTATATATAAGATATATAAATAGCAGTACGATGGTATATGGTGGTAATTAGAGCACATGTATAGCAGCACTATAGTATATGGCGGTAGATTATAGTAAATGTATAGCAGCACTATAGTATATGGCGGTACATTACAGTACATGTATAGCAGCACTATAGTATATGGTGGTACATTATAGCACATGTATAGCAGCACTATGGTATATGGCGGTACATTACAGTACATGTATAGCAGTGCTATGGTATATGGCGGTACATTACAGTACATGTATAGCAGCACTATGGTATATGGCAGTACATTATAGCACATGTATAGCAGCACTCTGGTATATGGCAATACTGCGGTGACCGCGGTCCCCCACTCCTCCTGGCCCCCGGTCGTCCACAGTAAAAATAAAAAAATCCTCAGTGAGGATACTCACCTGTCCGGCGGCTCGCTCCGCCTCCGCCTTGTAGGTCCTACAGGCCTTTAGGACCTGTAGTTGCCTGGGCAAGCAATCAGCTGAGGAGGTGAGGGGGGGCAGGATTGTGTTGGGGGGGCAGAATGGAGCGAGTGGGGAAAGAGTATGGAGGCGGGGCAACAGGATGGAGGCGGGGCAACAGGATGGAGGCGGGGCAACAGGATGGAGGCGGGGCAACAGGATGGAGGCGGGGGGCAGGATGGAGGCGGGGGGGCAGGATGGAGGCGGGGGGGCAGGATGGAGCGGCGGGGGCAGGATGGAGCGAGCGGGGCAGGATGGAGGCGGGGGAGCAAGAAGAGCGGGGGGCAGGATGGATTGAGCGGGGCAGGATGGAGGCGGAGGAGCAGGATGAAGCCGAAGGGGCAGGATTGAGCAGGATGGAGCGGGAGGAGCAGGATGGAGGCAGATGAGCAGAATGGAGCAAGCGGGGCAGGATGAGTAAGCGTGAGGGCAGGATGGAGGCGGGGGAGCAAGAACAGCGGGGGTGAGGATGGAGCGAGCAGGGCAGGATGGAGCGAGCGGGGCAGGATGGAGCGAGCGGGGCAGGATGGAGCGAGCGGGGCAGGATGGAGCGAGCGGGGCAGGATGGAGCGAGCGGGGCAGGATGGAGTGAGCGGGGCAGGATGGAGTGAGTGGGGCAGGAAGGTGCAAGGGGGACAGGAAGGTGCAAGGGGGGCAGGATGGTGGGTTGCGGAGCAGGATGGGGTGGCGGAGCAGGATGGAGGGGGCGGAGCAGGATGGAGGGGGCGGAGCAGGATGGAGGGGGCGGAGCAGGATGGAGGCGGCGGGCAGGATGGAGGCGGCGGAGGCAGGATGGAGGTGGGCGGGGGGCAGGATGGAGACGGAGGGGCAGGATGGAGACGGAGGGGCAGGATGGAGACGGAGGGGCGGGAAACGATGGAGACGGAGGGGCAGGATGGAGACGGAGGGGCAGGATGGAGACGGAGGGGCAGGATGGAGACGGAGGGGCAGGATGGAGGTGAGTGGCGCAGGATGTACAGAGCGAGGCAGGATGGAGAAGGCAGGGCAGGATGGAGGCGGCAGGGCAGGATGGAGATGGCAGGGCAGGATGGTGGTGGGGGAGGGGGGAGGATGTAGGGGGCGGGGCAGGATGTTGGCGGGGGGTGAGGATGGTGGTGGGGGTGCGGGATGGAGTCGGGGGGCAGGATGGTGTTGGGGGGCAGGATGGATAGGGGGGGCAGGATGGATAGGGGGGGCAGGATGGAGGCGCTCCTCCTGACCCCTTCCGCTCCCCGCGGCACCCGTCCCTCTGGGCCTCCAGTCTCTGCGGCCGCCCTCCCTCTGGGGCTGCACACCCCCCTCCCCTTCATGGTGATAATAAAAATAAAAAAACCTCAGTGAGGATACTTACCCTGCGGCGGCTCGCTCCACCCGTCTTGTAGGTGGCAGGACAGGAGCTGTCGTTGGCTGGGAAACCGATCTGCTGGGGGTGAGTGGGCAAAGCGGGGGTCAGTGGGCAGAGTGGGGGATGAGTGGGAAGAGCAGGGGTTAGTGGGCAGAGTCATTGGGCAGAGCAGGGGTCAGTGGGCATAATCAGTAGTCAGAGCAGGGTCAGTAGGCAGAGCTGGGGTCTGTGGGCAGAGCTGGGGTCAGTGGGCATGGTCAGTAGCCAGAGGGGGGGGGGGGTAGGTAGGCAGAGCAGGGTCAGAGGGAGAGCGGGGGTGAGTGGGCAGAGTGGGGGGTGGAATGGGCAGAGCATGGTCAGTGAGCAGGATTGGGGCATCAGTGGTCAGAGCAGGGTCATAGCGGGGGTCAGTGGTCAGAGAGGGGTTAATGGGCAGAGTGATTGGGCAGAGCAGGGGTCAGTGGGCACAGTCAGTAGGCACAGCAGGGGTTAGTGGGAAAAATCAGTGGGTAGAGCAGGGGTGAGTGGGCAGAGCAGGGGTGAGTGGGCACAGTCAGTGAGCAGAGCAGGGGTCAGCGGGCAGAGCGGGGGTGAGTGGGCAGAGCAGGGTTTAGTGGGCATAGCAAGGGTTATTGGGCACAGTCAGTGGGCAGAACAGGGGTTAGTGGGCAGAGCGGCGGTCAGTGGGCACAGTGAGTGGGCAGAGAAGGGTGAGTGGGTAGAGCATGGGTGAGTGGGCACGGTCAGTTGGCAGAGGAGGGGTCAGTGGGCATGGTGAAAGGGCAGAGCGGGGGGGTGAGTGAACAGAGGGTGGTCAGTGGGCAGGCCAGGGTGAGTGGTAAAAGCAGGGGCGAGTGGGCAGAGCGGGGGTGAGTGGGCAGAGCGGGAGTAAATGAGCAGAGCAGGGTCAGTAGGCAGTGTGAGGGGTCAGTGGCCAGAGCATGGTCAGTGGGCAGTGTGAGGGGTAAGTGGGCATAGCATGTTCAGTGGGCAGTGTGAGGCGTGAGTGGGCAGTGTGAGGGGTCAGTGGGCAGTGTGAGGGGTCAGTGGGCAGAGCAGGGTCAGTGTGAGGGGTGAGTGGGCAGAGCAGGGTCAGTGGGGTGTGTGAGGGGTCAGTGGGCAGAGCAGGGTGAGTGGGCATTGAGGGGTCAGTGGGCAGAGGAGGGTCAGTGGGCAGTGTGAGGGGTCAGTGGGCTGAGCAGGGTGAGTGGGCAGAGCAGGGTCAGTGAGGGGTCAGTGGGCAGAGCAGGGTCAGTGTGAGGGGTCAGTGGGGGGTGAGTAGGCAGAGCAGGATGAGTGGCCAGTGTGAGGGGTCAATGGGGCGAGCAGGGTGAGTGGGCAGAGCATGGTCAGTGGGCATAATGGTGGGTGAGTGGACAGAGAGGGGGTGAGTGAGCAGAGAGGGGGTGAGTGGGCAGAATGTGGGTGAGGGGGCAGAGAGGGGGTGAGTGGGCAGAGTTTGGGGGTGAGTGGTCAGAGTGGGGGTCAGTGGTCAGAGTGGGGGTCAGTGGGCAGAGCAGGGGCAGAGTGGGGGTGAGGGGGGGCAGAGGGGGTGAGTGGGCAGAGTTGGGGGGTGAGTGGGCAGAGTTGGGGGGTGAGTGGGCAGAGTTGGGGGGTGAGTGGGCAGAGTTGGGGTCAGTGGTCAGAGTGGGGGTGAGTGGGCAGGGTCAGAGTGGGGGTCAATGGTCAGAGTGGGGGTGGGTGGGCAGAGCAGGGTCAGGGGCAGAGTGGGGGTCAGTGTGCAGAGTGGGGGTGAGGGGGCAAAGAGGGGGTCAGGGGGAAGAGTAGGGGGGTGAGTGGGCAGAGTTTGGGGGTGAGTGGGCAGAGTGAGGGTCAGTGGTCAGAGTGGGGGTGAGTGGGCAGAGCAGGGTCAGGGGCAGAGAGAGGGTCAGTGTGCAGAGTGGGGGTGAGGGGGCAGAGAGGGGTTCAGGGGGAAGAGTAGGGGGGTGAGTGGGCAGAGTTTGGGGGTGAGTGGGCAGAGTGGGGGCGAGTGGTCAGAGTGGGGGTCAGTGGGCAGAGCAGGGGCAGAGTGGGGGTCAGTGTGCAGAGTGGGGGTGAGGGGGGCAGAGAGGGGTTCAGGGGGAAGAGTAGGGGGGTGAGTGGGCAGAGTTTGGGGGTGAGTGGGCAGAGTGGGGGCCAGTGGTCAGAGTGGGGGTGAGTGGGCAGAGCAGTGGCAGAGTGGGGGTCAGTGTGCAGAGTGGGGGTGAGTGGGCAGGGTCAGGGGCAGAGTGGGGGTCAGTGGGCAGAGCAGGGGGTGAGGGGGGCAGAGGGGGTGAGTGGGCAGAGTTGGGGGGTGAGTGGGCAGAGTTGGGGTCAGTGGTCAGAGTGGGGGTCAGTGGTCAGAGTGGGGGTCAGTGGGCAGAGCAGGGTCAGGGGCAGAGTGGGGGTGAGTGGGCAGAGTGGGGGTGAGGGGGCAGAGTGGGGGTGAGGGGGCAGAGAGGGGGTCAGGGGGAAGAGTAGGGGGGTGAGTGGGCAGAGTTTGGGGGTGAGTGGGCAGAGTGGGGGCCAGTGGTCAGAGTGGGGGTCAGTGGGCAGAGCAGGGGCAGAGTGGGGGTGAGGGGGGCAGAGAGAGGGTGAGGGGGCAGAGTTGGGGGGTGAGTGGTCAGAGTGGGGGTCAGGGGCAGAGAGGGGTTCAGGGGGAAGAGTAGGGGGGTGAGTGGGCAGAGTTTGGGGGTGAGTGGGCAGAGTGGGGGCGAGTGGTCAGAGTGGGGGTCAGTGGGCAGAGCAGGGGCAGAGTGGGGGTCAGTGGGCAGAGTGGGGGTGAGGGGGCAGAGAGGGGGTCAGGGGGAAGAGTAGGGGGGTGAGTGGGCAGAGTTTGGGGGTGAGTGGGCAGAGTGGGGGCCAGTGGTCAGAGTGGGGGTCAGTGGGCAGAGCAGGGCAGAGTGGGGGTGAGGGGGGCAGGAGGGGTGAGTGGTCAGAGTGGGGGTGAGGGGCAGAGTGGGGGTCAGTGGTCAGTGTGGGGGTGGGTGGTCAGAGTGGGGGTCAGGGGCAGAGTGGGGGTCAGTGGTCAGTGTGGGGGTGGGTGGTCAGAGTGGGCGTCAGGGGCAGAGTGGGGGTCAGTGGTCAGTGTGGGGGTGGGTGGTCAGAGTGGGGGTCAGTGTGGGGGTCAGGGGCAGAGTGAGGGTCAGTGGTCAGTGTGGGGGTGGGTGGGCAGAGCGGGGGTGAGGAGATCGTGGGTCAGTGTGCAGCGGAGGGGGATGAATAGGCAGAGTAGGTGAGATCGGGACAGGACCTTTGATGACGTCACGGTCATGTGATATGTGACTCCACCCATCATCGTGACGTCATCAGAGGTCCTCAAGCCCCATGAATAGAGATCGTGGCTGGCTGGAGGGAGCTGTGGTAAGAGGCGGGGGGGGTGACCGGAGAGTGGGGGGGTGACAGGAGAGTGGGGGGTGACCGGAGAGTGGACGGCGGCTATGGTGACAGGCAGGGGGGTGATGGGGCAGCGGGGGGAAGTGTTGTGACAGGCGGGGAGCGCGGGCAGTGGAGGATGGCTATGGTGACAGGCAGGGGGGTGATGGGGCAGCAGGGCTGTGGGCCGGATGTGGGTGGGCGCAGACGGGGCTCTGTGCAGGGCCGGTGGCTGGGGCTCTGTGGGTCTGGTGCTTCCGGTTCCGGTGTTTGACACAGGAGGGAGGCCATCACGGAAGCGGAAGCGGATTTTGGGCGGAAGTGGCCTTCGGGTTTTATATAATAGATAATAACAATAGAGGGATGCTACTAGTAGAACTTGGTGCAAGTAAAGAACTACTTGCCTTTACAACATCACCTGTTCAACTTAAAAGTAACTTGAGGCCTACAACACTCTAATAATCTCCTCTATATAATGACCATAGAAGGAATTGCTCAGTAAATTGTGGCAGGTAAAAACATTATCAATTATGTACTTACTGCATCCAACTAAATCCACAGAAAAATTTAAGGATCCCTGTTTATGTTTTCCAAAGGATAAACTGGCATCTCAGGTAAAAGTCAATTCTGTCCATCTCATGTCCCTGCTTTTAGTCAAGGTTCTGATTTGGCCATCTTCTGTGATTAAAGGAAACATGTCACCCCCCTTGGGCATTTTAAACTGCTCACCAGCTTACACATAATTTAAATGGGGTTCTAGTAATAACTTTTATTCTGTCCAGCGCTGGCCTCCTAAAAGGTCTGGGAGGTCGCTATAGGGTCATGTTGGATCGTGTCCTCGCCGCCCCCCCCCAACCCCCCGGATGCAAAACCCGCCCTACATTTTTTAAAATTGCCGCCCCCCATCTGTGACCGGAGATGTGTGAAGTTTCGCGAGACATCGGCACCATGTTCAATGGAGGGTGGACACCTGCTCCACTGCGCAGGTGCGACTGCGAATGTCACTCAAGCGTCTGTCACAGATGGGGGTGGCAATTTTAAAAAATGCAGAGCTGGTTTTGCAGCCAGTGGGCAGCAAGGACATAATCCATCAGGACAAAATAGCAGCCTCCTGGACCTTTTAGGAGGCCAGCTCTGGACAGAATAAAAGTTATTTTCTCAGGTATGAGGGGCACGTCTGGGCACATAGAGGGGTTACTACAACCCCATTTACATTATGTGTAAGCTGGTGAGCACTCTTTAAAATGCCCAAAGGGGGTGACAGGTTTCCTTTAACAAAAGGATGTAGCGTTAGTTCCATAAATATTTGGACACAGACAACATTTTTTCAACTTATGTTCTGTACATTACCACAATGGATTTTAAACAAAACAATTCAGATGCAGTTTAAATTCAGATTTTTAGCTTCAATTCAGTGGGTTGAACAAAATTATTGCATAAAAATGTCAGGAACTGAAGTATTTTTTAAACTCAATCCCTTCATTTCAGGGGCTCAAAAGTAATTGGACAAACTAAATTATTGTAAATAAAATGTGAATTTCTAATACTTGGTTGAAAACCCTTTGTGGCAATGACTGCCTTAAGTCTTGAACTCATGGACATCACCAGTCACTGTGTTTCCTCCTATTTAATGCTCTGTCAGGACTTTACTGCATAGTTTTTCAGTTTGTTTGTGGGCCTTTCTATATGACGTTTAGTCCTTTAACAAGTGAAATGCATGCTCTATTAGGATGAGATCAGGTGACTAACTTGGCCATTCAAGAATATTCCACTTCTTTGCTTTAATAAACTCCTGGGTTACTTTGGCTTTATGTTTTGGGTCATTGTCCATCTGTATGATAAAATACTGACCAATCAGTTTGGCTGCATTTAGCTGGATTTGAGCACACAGTATGTCTCCGAAAACACCAGAATTCATATGTCTGCTTCTGTCCTGTGCCATCAATAAACACTAGGGACCCAGTGCCACTGGCAGCCATGCATGCCCAAGATATCACACTGCCTCTACTGTTTTTCACAGATGATGTGGAATGCTTTGGATCATGAGCTGTACCATGCCTTTGCCATACTTTTTTATTCTATCATTCTGATAGAGGTTGATTTTGGTTTCATCTGTCCAAAGAATTTTCTTCCAGAACTGTGCTGGTTTTTTAAGACTTTTTTTTAGCAAAGTTCAATCTAGCCTTATTCCTGAGGCCTATGAGTGGCGTGCAGTGTGCAGTAAACCCTCTGTATTTACTTTCATGCAGTGTTCTCTTTATGGTAGATTTGGATATTGATACGCCTACATTCTGGAAAGTATTGTTCAATTAGTTGGCTGTCGTGAAGGGGTTTCTCTTCGCTATGGTAATTATTCTGTGATCATCCACCATCGTAGACGTCCAGGTCTTTTTGCATTGTTGAGGTCACTGGTGTTTTCTTTCTCAGGATGTACTAAATTGTATATTTTGCCACTCCTAATTGTAGCAGTTTCTTGGATGGGTTTTTTCTGTTTTCGCAGATGACGGATGGCTTATTTCAACAGCATGGAGACTTCTTTTGACTGCATGTTTACTTCTAAGCAAAATCTTTAACAAGGCACCACACCTTAAATCAACTCCAGGCCTTTTATGTGCTTAATTGAGAATGAAATAACAAAGAAATTGCCCACACCTGCCCATGAACCATGAACTGAGTCAAATGTCCAATTACTTTTGGTCCATTTAAAGACAGAGTAGCACATGTAAAGGAGCTGAAACTTCTAAGCCCTTCATCCAATTGTAATGTGGATACACTCAAATGAAAGTTAAAAGTCTGACTTTACGTACATGTCCATATAGTATTTATTATACAGTTGTGCTCAAACGTTTACATACCCGGCAGATTTATTGCTTTTTTTTGCCTTTTTTTCAGAGAATATGAATGATAACGCAAAAACCTTTTTTCTACTCATGGTTAGTGGTTGGGTGAAGCCATTTATTGACAAACTACTGTGTTTTCTCTTTTTAAGTGACCCTGATCAAAAGTTCACATACCCTTGTGGTTTGGACACGATAACATGCACAGAAGTTAAAACAAATGGGTTTGAATGGCTAATATAGGTAACATCCTTGCCTGTGACCTGTTTGCTTGTAATCATTATGCGTGCATAAAAGCTGAGTGAGTTTCTGGGATCCAGACAGACTCTTGCATCTTTCATCCAGATACTGATGTTTCTGGATTGTGAGTCATAGAAAAAGTAAAAGAATAGTCAACGGATCTATGGGAAAAGATAGTTGAACTGTATAAAACCGGAAAGGGATATAAGAAGATATACAAGGAATTGATAATGCCAGTCAGCAGTGTTCAAAGTGTGATTAACAAATGGAAAATCAGGAGCTCTGTAAAATACAAATCACGATCAGGTACACCAACAAAGATTTCTGCCACAACTGTCAGGAAAATTGTTCACGATGCAAAGAAAAACCTACAAATAACCACAGCTGAAATACAGAACTCACTGAAAACTAGCGGTGTGGCTGTTTCAAGATGCACAATAAGGAGGCACTTGAAGAAAAATGAGCTGCACGGTCGAGTGCCAGAGGAAAGCCATTTGTGCACAAATGCCGCAAAGTAACTTGCCTACAATACACTAAACAGCACAGAGACAAGCCTCCAACCTTCTGGAACAAGATAGCTTGGAATGATGAGACCAAAATCAAACTTTTTGGCCATAACCATAAATGTTACATTTGGAGAGGTGTTAACTAGGCCTATGATGAAAGGAAAACCATTCTTACTGCAAAGCACGGAGGTGGATCGCTGATGATGTGGTGATGTGTGAATTACAAAGGCACAGGAAACTTGGTCACAGTTGAGGGAAAGATGAATGCAACATGTTATCAGCAAATACTGGAGACAAATTTGCACTCATCAGCCAGAAAGCTGCGCATGAGACTTACTTGGACGTTCCAACATGACAATGATTCAAAACATAAGGTCAAGGTCAGGGCCAGCTCCAGGTTTTTGCCCTGGGTGAAACTGTGTCAATGAGCCCCTTTAACAGATGCCACAATTCATGATTTATGATGATTTATAATATAGAAGCTGCAGGCTGTGTATATAATATAGAGGCTCTTGAGAGGGCTGTATATATAATATTGAGGCTGTTCAGGGCGCAGTTCATGCAAGAAAACCCAAGAATTTACAGGAACTGGAGGCCTTTTGCCAAGAAGAATGGGCA
>JARQOC010000003.1:531635505-531648246 GCA_033576535.1 Allobates femoralis | reverse complement strand
GTAGCATCCAACTAGACTGCTGATCCGGGAATCTGAAAGCAACTGAATTACTGCTACTATCACAAAAATACTGATTCTTATATACAATTAGGTCCAGAAATATTAGGACAGTGACTGAAGGAAGCTATGTGATTTGGGCTCTGCACTTCCCTTTTTTTTTAATTAAGATGAAACAACTGAGATGTAGTGAAGTGTTGACTTTCAGGTTTAATTAAAAGGATTGAAGAAAAAAATCTTGTGAAATGTTTAGGAATTGCAACCCTTTTTTCTACAAAGCCTCCTCATTTCAGAGGCTCACAAGTAATTGGACAAATTTACTTTACTATAAATAAAATGTTGAAAATGTGAAATGCATGCTCGATGGGGTTGAGATCTGCATAATATTGCATAATATTACTACTTCTTTGCCCTAACCTCTGGGTCAAAAACAACCTTGCTGAATTTGGTTGAATGTAAACAGAAAGTATAGTTCTGTACAATTCAGAATTCATCCGGCTGCTTCTGTCCTCAATCACATCATCAATAAACACTAGTCCAATGTCCCTGGAAGCCATGCATGCTCATGCCATCACACTGCCTCTACCAGGGTTTATAGAGAATGTGGTGTGATTTACAAGCTTTCTCCATGGTTTAATCTGTCCACAGAATTCTTTTCCAGAACTGAGCTAGTTTTTTTAGATCTTTTTGGTAAAGTCTAAACTGTCCTTCCTATCTTTAAGGCTGATTTACCACTTCATATGGAGTCATACCGTTACATCATATACTGTGTCCCTGACTATATATAAACAGGAAGTCTCTTTTCCGTGAATGACTCATCATTAGAACTACAAATCTATTTAACTAATAATGGTTCATGCAGGGAAAGGAGACTTCCTGTTTCTACGTAGAGCTTAGAAGGATTCAGCTAGTCTGTGTCTAATCATGTGATGTCCTAGCCCTAATTGAAAAAGAAGAATTTACTGGGTAGCAGGGCAAAGTGAGCAATTGTAATTACACAGTGCTATGTAATATGATAATTACAAAATATTAAGAGGCTAAAAACTTTAGTGAGAGTGACTCTCTAAAGGAGTTTTATTCCTCTGGAGCTTCTTATTTTATTATTTATTTTATTCATTTTGGTATAACAATATGCTCTACAGCATTGTATCGAGATGTATCATCACTTATATCCATCCCTGTTCCCACTGAGGAGTACTATTTTACATTTTACTATTTACATTACTATTTCAATTTTACATTAACCTATCTTTTTATTTTTTCTTTCCTGCAAAAGCCAGTTTCACTAGCCATTTTTTATGCTAGAGACCTTATGTAAAGAAAAAGAAACTGATCATTAAAAGTTATAATAAGGCTCTGATAAGTCTGAAATGCATACATTTTTACTATCACCCATAGAGAAGAATGAAAGAGTAATATATTTCTGTAGTGTTAAATATTGCACGTTGCTTCGGCCAACTTGATCATTTGCTTCAACTTATCTTTTCTTTCTAGAGAGTCATTTGTGTGATGGATTTGAAGGATTAAACAAGCAACTAAATATGTTTTTTAATTATTCTCCCACAATGATTTTTTGTAAAATGGTTTCTACTGCCAGTAGGACTTGACTGTTATGTCTCACAATCTGAGGTGAGTCCTTAAAGCCTTTGATCCAGATGAACAGTTGCTAAGTAGTACAGACAAATGATGTTGGTGTAACAGGAAGACCCAGATAGAAAAACAAAAGTATCAGTGGTTGAATAGCAACAGGAGAAGTAACCAAGAGCAAAGAATTGTTGATGAGAAACTGGTACAGCAGAGATAAGTTGGGCCAACAATATTTCAGAGCTGAGTAAGTTGCAAAGTTCGAAACAGAGCTGGCAGCAATACAGTAGTGTTGTCAAAGTGGTACATGAGCGGAGATTGGCACAGAGTCCAACGCAGAGTTAGCAGTGGTACAGCATGGTTGATTCAGTGATGGCAGAGTTGAGAAAGTCAAATGCAGAGTATTTAAATAGCTTAGTTAACTCAGAGATAGTGGAGCAAAGGTCATTTCAAGGCAGAACTTGTGAAGCAGTCTATGGTAGTAGTTATCACTACCTGAATTCTCATGTGGTATCACAACACCTAGACCAGGCTCAATGGACCTGTAGAGTGACTTTACAAAAGCGCATTCGATTTCCATAAGAACTCGAGAAAAAGAGGAACCTGGTGGTAGAAGATAATAAGACAGAGAACTCAGAGCTAGATCCCGGAATGCTGAGTGTTATGAGCTCAATTGGTGAGTTGGATTCTCTATGCCACACGTTAGGGTCATCAACACAGATGAAGACAATGGCACAGTGAGCAGGACTTCAAAGATAGCACTTGTATCAGCAAGGACAAGGACATAGGCCATGTTGGACTTCAATGAAACAATCAGAATAGGAAACACCAGAACACATAGAGATAGAATTGTACCATACACAGGAATTTTATATTTTAAGCCAGATAAAGTATTGGAGTTATTTGGCTAAAGAAAATGATAATTTTATTTATTACAAATAGTAAAAAGAGATTTTGTTCTGAAAAATATTAAAACTCACAACAAATGAGGCTTTAGACAAATGACTTACAAACAAGAAGGGATCTGCAGGTTGAAATAAGGGAATCCACATATGTAAGTAATATATAAAGTACAGCACTTACAATAGAATGAGCAAAAGCCCATAAAACATAAGTTTTGAATTATACATACAGGCATCAAAAAAATTCATACAGAGTAATTGTGCCAAAACATAGTTTTTTTGCCACACAGGGCTCACACTATTATATACACATATTACTTTTAGTATTATAAGAAATCAAGACTAGCCCCATAGATCAATGCACTGAATGCTAAGCGAGATTACATCAACAGATGTAAGCTCTAAACAGTACAAAAAGTGCCAAAAAATTATTTTACCCATACTGAGATATGGCTAAAAATACAAATAGTGCTATCTCCAATGAGCGTTTCGCGTATTTAGTGTATAATGCTTCTTCCGGGAGCGGTGCTGAACGTCTGCATAACAGGACTTTTATTGCAGTCACATGATCATGCTTAATCAACAGGATCTGTGAAACCTCAACCTTCAGTCAATCACAGCCCCAGTACTGACGCATGTGCCCCACCTCGCCGGCCTCCCACACACGCTCCCTGGAGGAAACCCAGAGCATTGGCCCCTTGTACAGTAACCAGGGAAACGTATGCTTCAGGACAACCATAGAGACGCTGAGGGAACAAGCAGGAAAAAGGGTAAGCAGGCGCACAGGGGAGGGGAGAGGCAGAGGGACCGGACTCACTTCATAATATAGAATATTCACATCCCAAAACGAGGCTTATTATACATTACATCATATTAACATACATTTAAAAATCCAATTACAAATTACAATGAAGGTGTCACTACACTTTTAACAATTCCAGTTTCAGATGATAATGATTGAAGATAGTATTCGTAGATTATAGCCATCCGGATCAAGCATGGAGTAAAAATGATGACCGCTGAAAAATGCAGAAATAAGCACAAATTTTAGACAAATATGAGAAAACACATTAACAACAATTATTAAAAATCAATACAGTGAGACATCAAGAGAACCAAATGAGTGCTCAAAAAACACCACAAAAAGATACTCAACTATGATGAGCGAGCACTAAAATGCTCGGGTGCACGATGCTAGGGTCCAGCATCTCGAGATGCTCGGGTGCTCGACTGAGCACCGAGCCCAATGTAAGTCAATTAGTGTCAGGCTCCGCCCACAGACTTCCGGCTATAAAACGAGTGTTTCTGGGAAAGGGCGGGGGGGGGGGCTTTTTCAAATCATCGCAGCATACAACACCTTGCTGTGCCCCAAAGAGGGACCCTAGCAATCAATCTGCTCTCTGTGAGGTGCCAGCTCACTTTGTGCACTGAAGGGAGCTGTGTATTTGTGTCAGAGCGATAATTATTAGTAAAGAGTCCAAGCATCTCGGCAGTACTCGGTGCTCGCTCATCACTATACGCAACTAAAGAAAAGGAGAAAAGTTAAGGGCCTCATTTAAGCCTAATTGTGTGACAGTGTTCAAAGTACTAATCCATTTGGCTTCTTGCTACGCTAACAATTTCCTAATGTTGCTTTTTCTTATGCTGCAATGCACTTCATTGATCCCCCTTACCCAAAAGGATTTCAGATTGCAACCGTGGTTTTGTCAAAAAGTGTCTTGGTATAGTCTTTATTGTAGACAAATCAGTAGCCATTTTGCCATGCAAATATCTCTTACATGCTCCCTGACTCTGACCCCCAATTTATGGAAGCTGAGGTCCATATAGATAAGAGGACAACTACATGTTGCAAAATAAATAAAATTTTTGGTGTTATAAAATACTGATTTGTCCTGAGGAAGGCGCCTGAGAGCCTTGAAATGCATTGACAACAAACCACAACTATATTTCAATGTTTAATGTCTCCTGCAAGTAGGCTTGGGTCCCTTGGAGGACTGGATCCCGGAATGAGATCAATAAGGCAGTCATATGGCCTGCGTGGTGGAAGAGTGTCCGCTTATTTCTTATCAAAGTCATCAGCAAATGCCCAGTAGGCTGATACTAACCATGGTTATACAGAAGGAGTCTGTGGGATGTGCCCTGGCCGGATAGACTTTAGACAATAGTTTTGGAAGGACTGGCCCCACCATAGAACTTCTCTGAAATGCCAGTCAAGAACCAGCTCATGGGTGCAATCGTGGAAGACCGAGCTGGAATGGTGAAGATAGGTTGGGTAGTATGAAGTATCTGTAGTTCCACTTCCTTGGTGATACCTTGAATGAAGTCCTTCAGGGCTCTTCCATTGACGGAGGTAATAAAACAAGGATGCTGCAAAAGGATCACTGGAATCCCAATTCGACATGCAAATTCCCTGCTGACCCAGAATTGAGATAAGCCATCTCCAAGAATCGCACTCCACCGAAACACACCTGTACAGACGAAGTTAATGGAAGAGAGAGATCATTTTCGCCTAGGGAGGCCTTTCTTACCTGGCCTAGACGGAGGTGTTTTCTGGTCCCTCCAGACATGCCTGGGTAAGTCTCTCTTACCTGCTGCTCTGTCATCTTAAGACGGTCGACTTGCATAGGCTCAGACAGTGCCGAAAAAGATGAAGCAGAAGATTGAGGCAGAATGGGGTTGAGGAAGGATGACGCAAGATAAGGAGACTTTTTCTTCAGACCTAACTCCCTGGAACTCTGTTGAAAGCGTTAGTGAATTCGGGTGGCAAAGGAGATCAGGGTAGAATGTATGTCATGACCGGCCAGCTCGTCCTTGATCCTTCTGGAGAGACCTCGCCAGAATGCTCCTACTAGTGTCTCGTTATTCCAGCCTAGCTAGGAGGACAAGTTGCGGAAGCAGATCGTGAACTGTCCAACTGTGAGAGACCCTTTGTGCAGTTCAAAGAGGGCTTCCGTAGCAGAAACAACTCAACCTGACTCATAAAAAAAAAAACCCTTGTAATGTCTCCAGGAAAGTCTGTAGGTGGAAAAC
Source organism: Allobates femoralis (assembly GCA_033576535.1). NCBI lineage: Eukaryota > Metazoa > Chordata > Amphibia > Anura > Aromobatidae > Allobates > Allobates femoralis. The sequence continues at coordinate 531,642,733 of JARQOC010000003.1, read as the reverse complement.
AAGGGAATTGTTCTTCTTCCATAGAGGATTAATCCAGGTCAAAGCCTCGCTCTCTAGATGGTACGCAAGAAAAGCTACACTGGCATGATCTGTAGGGTACTGCTGAAGTAGCAGCTCGAAGTTCAGCAAGCACTGGTTAACAAATCCTCTACAGAGCTTGGAGTCTCCATATTACCAGAAAGTATGCAAAAATATGGAGGCGGACTGGAAGTCTGAACTCTTCCAGGATGTGGAGTAGCAGCTGCAACAGGAGCTGGAGTAGAGGCTGCCTGCAGACTATTCAAACATCCGTCCCCCGAGAACATGAAGCTCATCATACTGGACTGGATATCATGCTGCTGAGAGAGCTCTTATTGAAAGCTCAAGAGCAGCATAGAGTTGACAGGGTCTGTGGACTGCAAGGATGTCAGATTAGAGTTCATAGATTGCATGAAATTAATGATCTTTTTCTGAATCTCTCGTATGTAGGCCAATTCCTTCTGTGTGGAAAATGGGGTCCCAGTGGGGTCCATGGCCTGGGCAAACTGTTATGAAGGCAAGCATCCAGGAGTGAACTCTCTGGGCCGTGACACCGAATTCCCTTAGGGGAGCCCAATGCAGGGGTCATCAGGAGCAGCCCCCGAGAGTGTAATTGCCATGACTGCCAGGACCAGAGTAGCGGCTCATATGGACTCAGTCTTTAGGAGTACGTGGATCAGCAAAATGGTGGTAGGTGTTCTGAAACAGGACTCTGTGATGACAGGTGCTTGTAAGTCCTTACACAAGATCACAGGATTCGGCACTTAGGTATGCAGCCAAGAGAGGACTGTAGCAGGTGGATGTAGATAGAAGCAAGCAGGTGCACACCATCACCAACAAGTGTAGACCAAAGCACAGTCTGGAGAGAAATAAATGTTAGTATGCTGAAGCAGCAAGAGCACGAGTATGAGCACCAAGTACAATAACAGAGCACCTGAAAACTAGAAACGTCCTAAGGAAGGAACAACGTTGCTCAGGCACCTCACAAAAGGGGGAATGTGCGTCAAATACTTGGCTCCTATCAGCCTATGGCCTTTTAAATTTGCAATATGTGGCGCGCAATGCCTATGCTTGCTTCTGAGAGACCTGCGAAAGTCCTGGGAGCGAGAGGACGCAGGAGGAGAGTAAATGGGCAGTGCTGGACCATAGCCAGGGTGAGTATGCTGTGAAGGGACAGCCATGGTAGAGCAGGAACACTGTGTGGTCCCACTGCCATAGTAGAGTAGGCAGGCTGCACGGGGCTTCGTCGTTCACACTGGTCTCCCTTCCTTGTGGAGACTGGTCCCGCTGCCAGAGACATAATAAGTAGATGTACAGAAAGAAAAATGTGACAGCAGGTTTGAGTTTAAGTGTGGTATGTACAGCTGTCAAATTGGTGTCACATTGTATTAGAAAAAACAGGTGTAAAGCATGCACCATTAAAGGGAACCTGTCAGTCAATTCATGATGCCTAAACCACAGGCAGCATGAATCAGAGCCTGGTATCATGATTGCAGCATGATATATTTTTCTCTGAAATACTCTGGCATTCAGAAAAGTTTGAAAATCTGGCCCTTGGTAATATGATGAATTTTTGTTAAACAAAATGTTACATTTTGTCAGCAAACCTGGCTGGAATGGCATTTTGGTACATAAAATTATTATAATTAGGTATTTTCCTTTGAGGCTAAGTCCAACTTGGACATATAAGTACAATTTTCACGTAATTGGATGATTAAACGCATATTTCTTGTGCACAAAAAATGAGAACTGACAATGCAATGGAGGTAGAGGGAGAAGTGTATGGAAGGCAGTAAACAAGGATGATGATAGGGCTGATGACAATGACAAGGCACTACTTGCCGATGCAGACTGGTTACCACAAAGTTGGTGGAGGAAGGAGGACAGCTTGAGCCTTGCTCATCTTACTGATCATCTTACATTTTTAACATTATCATATGATGTGGTTTCATGTTCAGATGGATAGATGTAGTTCCTCATTGGATTTTTTAGATCTACGTCGCCTTCACTCTGTATTGCCGATGCGAGCAACATCCTTCTTGGACGACCTCAACTCCTCGTTATCCCTCTCTGGATCCGAAGATTTGTTCAACACACAATGATTATCATCATCATGATCATCAATCATGATTCAAATGACAGGTACCTTTGTATGTGAAATGGCAAGCACTCCTTACCCATCACCTGATTTCCACCAAATTGTATGCCCTGGATCACAATGCTGCTGCCACGAACAATATCCCTACCATCTCAGCTTGCAGAGCATTCAACCTAGATTGGCATTAGAATTGTGTTGTCCATCTCCCACCATGTCTTTCAAAAATAAAAGCTCACTGCTCCTGTCTTCCAAAATATCAACTGGAAGACATTTTTCTCATGTAGTGTGTTCCTTAGTCTCCACAGTACTGTAGGATAGGGAACTTTGGGGCATAATAGAAACAGGTGTCATGAATGGATTGGAAATTTTGCCCTTTGAATAATTACTGGCGGCAAAGGAGGTGGACTGAGCAGAGCGCTAACTCCCGCTAATGGTGTCGTTCTCAGATGTTACATTATTCTTCTGTGATTGAGATGAGCGATGGGACATACATTTTTTCTGCTTCCTCCATGGTAATGCGCTTGCCAGAATTTGCAAATGCCAAATGTGACTTATGTTTGGTAGAACTACTGCCAGGATGACTGTTGACAGTATTACCTATGGTGTTAGAGCGGTTGCTGGTGATAACTACATTGTTATCTGTGATCTGGGGCATAATGACTGTGTTCGCAGAGGTTGTGACTGTGATTGGGCCCGCAGGGTTGTGGGCTTACCCTGCAGAGAAGCAGCCGCCTCTTCTCAGTGAGAGAAGAGCTGTGCTTGTTCCTGTACTTTCAATATGATCGGCCGGGCAGTGCTGGGCTCCACTCTGCCTCTGCCTGTGACTTCAGTCTCTGTTTGTGTGTGACAGTATGCTGACTGAAGATAAATCATTTGAGGCACTGGATGTCTGGAGTTTGCCTAGTCCCAGTACTAATATATTTTCACTTTTAATTTGAGGATTTTTACATCCTAATTGGAGTAAGGATTAAGGAATCACAGCTTTTAATTATGTTGCTGCCTGTTTTTTAGAGGACCAAAAATAATTGGACATTTACTAGGCTGCATGGACTATTCCCTCATGAATCCATCATCACTTAAGCAGGTAAAATATCTGGAGATGATTATAAGTGTAACATTTGCATTTTGGGAGCTGTTGCGCTGAACCCACAACATGTGCTCAATAGAGCTCTCAATGGAACAAACAGACCATCATTACTCCGAAAAAAAGAAGAAATCCATCAGAGAGTTAACAGAAGTGTTACCAAATCAACATTTTGGTATATTTTGCAAAAAAGAGTGCACTAGTGAACTTGGGAACTCAAAAACGCCTGGACATCCACAGAAAACAACATTGGTGGATGATTGCAGAAAGACCCCCTTCATAGCATCCAACTAAGTGAAGAAAATTCTCTAGGAGAAATGTGTTTGAATATCTAAGTCTACCATAAAGAGAAGACTTGTAAGGCCAGTTTACATGTTGCGACATCGCTAACAATGTCACTGCAACTTGTGACGTTGCAGCGACCAAGTAGCGACGTTGATGCGTGTGACATCCTGCAACGATCAGCGATCACCTCGCTGATCGCTGTGGAATACCCAGGACCATTTTTCGGTCACTGGTCTCCCGCTGTCATGCATGCATCAGCATGTGTGACAGGCGCAGCGACCAGCTAACCCAATGTGTTCCCTGGTAACCAGGGTACACATCGGGTTACTAAGCGGGAAAACGCTGGTAACCAGGATAAACATTGGGTTACTAAGTGCAGCGCTCTGCTTAGTAACCGATGTTTATACTGGTTACCAGTGCGCTGTGCTTGGTAACCAGGATAAACATCGGGTTACCAAGCAGAGTGCTGCGCTTAGTAACCCAATGTTTAGCCTGGTTACCAGCGTTCTCCCGCTTACCCCAGCGTAGCCGGACCTCGATATCGTGGAAAAGAATATTTTATATTCTTTTCCACGATGTTGAGGTCGTTACACGGGTAACTGATCACTGGTGAGTTTGCCTGTGTGACAGCTCACTAGTGATCAGATAGCAATGTCCCAGCGATCCCGATCATTGGTCGGGTCACTGGGACATCGCAACGTGTAAACTGGCCTTTAGAGAGTACATACAGAGGGTTCACCACAAATTGCAAACTATTAGTCAACCTTAAAAATAGAAAGGCCAGATTAGACTTTGCCAAAAAAAAAAAAAAAATCTAAAGAAGCCAACCCAGTTTTGGAAAATAATTCTTTGGACAGCTGAAACTAAGATCAACCTGAATGATTGGAAGAAGGAAATATAAAAAAGGCTTGGAATAGCTCATGAAGCAAAGCACACCACATCCTCTGTGAAATATGGTGGAGGCAGTGTGATGGCCGAGCATGCATGGCTTTCAGTGGCTCTGAGTGACTTATGTTTATTGATTATTTGACCGAAGAAAGAATCAGCCGAATAAATTCTAAAGTGTACAGAGCGACACTTTCAACTCAGATTCATCCAAATGCAGCATGGTTGATTAGATGACTCTTCACAGTACAGATGGACAATGACCCAAAACAGAATGCAAAAGCAACCAGGAGTTTTTAAAGCAAAGTAGTGAAATATTCTTCGATGGCCAAGTCAATCATCGGATCACAACCCATCATATATGCATTTCACATACTAAGGGCTCGGACACACTCATCCGAGTTTGACGGAGGAGTCTCGGAAAGGGCTGGATCAGTGACCCTGAATGGCCTCTCCCTGTCAGGATGGGGAGTCTGGAGCTGCACAAAACCACAAGCAGTCGACAGCCCCGTCCAAAGAGGGAGAGGCCGTTCAGGGTCACTGCTCCAGCCCTTTCCGAGACTCCTCCGTCAAACTCGGATGTCTGTCGGACAGTGTGTCCCTGCCCTCAAGGCAAAACTAAAGGTAGAAAGACCACAAACAAGCACCAACTGGTCAGCTGCAATAAAGGCCAACAAAGCATCAATAAAAAGGAGACCTAGTATTTAGTGATGTCCATGGGTTCCAGACTTCAGGCAGTCATTGCCTACAAAGGATTCTTTACAAGTATTACAAATCAACATTTTATTTATGGCAAAGATTATTTTATCCAATTACTATAGAGCCTCTGAAATGAGGAAGTTTTCTAGAAAATCGGCTGCAATTCCTAAACATTTCACAGGATATTTTTGTTAAACCCCTTTAATTATATCATAAAGTCCACAGTTCAACAGCAATTCAGCTGTTTCATTTTAAATAAGAAATAATGGAATTCAGAGCCCAAATCAGGAAGATTCTGTCACTATCCAAATATTTCTGGACCTAACTCTATAATGCAGATATAATTTGTAATGTAAATCCAGAGGCAGAAAACATCCCATATTCTATACATGCTCTTAGAAATGTTAATGGTTTAAATGGATATTATACAAAGCTGCATTTTGATTTTTGCTTTTTTTTCTTGCCTCAATATATCTGCACCAAAAATACTAGTAATCCCTATTCCTCTATCATATTATAAAAGTAATAAACCATATTGCCTGATAAAAGTTTCCAAGAATCTGAATCAGAGAATAAAATATTCACTTAATGCAAAAATAGAGAATAATTAAGTTCCAATTGAAATGTATTAATTTTCTCTACATTAAGTTTCGAGTTAGTAGGATAAATCCAATCATATCCAGAGCCATGTGGTTTTTACAGCTTTATGTACTGTATTTACTACAGCCTCTAGAATGCATATTAATAAATACCATATTCCTTTATGCCACATTGTGGATGTATAGGATTCCAACATGGGTATATAGATAATCCATGTTTGTAGCTAAAAAGGGATTTCAAAATACAAAGGAAAATCGCATTTATGTATGTCAAATGAGAGAGAAAAAGCGACTCAAGTCGATTTATGTGTAAAACTACAAAACTTTAGTTATATTTAGGGATAAGTAAGGTGCAGGTTGAAAACCAAATGGCAAGGAGGCTGGGGGGTGAGGGTGGGCAGATGCTTTACATATATTGCATATTACAATTGGTATCATACACAGGGGTGCACCAAGCCCCTCCGCCGCCTGTGCCGCGGCACCCAGCACTGCCGCCCCCTCTGCCTGCCCGAGCCGCCTGAGCCGCGGCACCGGCAATATTGACGGCCGCGGCCGTGAGTACCGGGGGGGGGGGGGTGCTATTGAGCCGTGGGCGCCTCTTCTGTCCCTCTCCCCGGGTCGCGCCGCTTACCTGCGGTACGCTCGGGGTGAGCGGCCGGCGCCATGACAGGGGGAGGCTGCGTGCATGAGGCGCCGCTTCTGCACTGCCGCTCCCCCTGCCGGCTGCCGCCTGAATGACAGGGCTCACCTTGTCCAATGGACGGTGCGGCCCTGATCATACATTCTCTTGGCATACATTTTTCCAATATCCATAACGTACAGATATTAAGTATATATAATACCCTTTTTATGTTATAGGGCCAATAGGGTCCTCAGGAATATATTAACAGGTGGTTTTTAATAACCTTACGGCAACCATATTGTCACAAATACCTGTATAACTTCACACTTTTATCTTACAAAGGGCGGCCTGTACAATTAGGGTATGTGCACACTGGCCGGGTTAGGGTCGGTTTAGGTGTGTAAACCGCCGGTTGGTTTACATAAATTTCATGTAAATTTATGTTAATCCAAACCGGCGTTTGGATTAACATTAAAACCTATGTAAACCGACACCCGGTGTCCACACACCGGCGGTTTACACATGCTCATCCATTGCTAACCCGCTGGGTTCCCAGCGGGTTAGCAACGAATGAGCATGTTCTATAAACCGGCCGGTTCTGCAGCGGCTGCAAGCAGAATCATGTACTGCTTCCAGCCGCCGCAACACCGCCGGCGCTAACCCGCTGGCCACCCGCCCGGCACCCGCCCGTCACCCGCCGCACATACCCGCCAGGATGCCGGTGGACGGCTCCGGAGCTTCCTGGCGGGTCCGCACAGCCGCCGCCGACCAACCCGCCGGCCAGTGTGCACATACCCTAACAGTGCCAAACCTTTGGATATATACATTCTCTTATTAAGCAGTTTGTGAAGATGTTTGTCATAGAGTATTAGTATCTAAAAACTGATTTATAGCCACTGATTTAAAAGCATTCATGAAAGTAGTACCTTTGGAAATAG
>JARQOC010000003.1:531501461-531635405 GCA_033576535.1 Allobates femoralis | reverse complement strand
TGATTTTGTTAGTACTTGGAAGGCGGGAAAAATTCATGTGTGCCAGTATAATAATCATTGTCAGCTGCCAATACTTCTGCAGCTTACACATCACTTGATGTGACTATGTATTTAGCTGAACACATAATTTGTTGCCCCTCTGAGAAACTTTGGAAGGTGGGTAATAAGTTAGGTGTGGCAGTATATTTATCAGACTAAAGAGGAACTATATGCTTATATTGGCCTTACTCTTCTGGCAGGGTCGACAAAATCATATGATGTTCCAATCAGAGAGTTATTTCAGAACCCATTTGCAGATCCACACTACAAAGCTACTATGTCCATCAATAGATTTGAGTGTATTCGGAGATGCCTTCGTTTTGATAAAAAGAGAACTCGCCCTGTGAGGTTGGCAACCGATAAATTAGCCCCTATTAGCTATATCTGGAATCATTTTATCAAGAACTGTACAAAGCTTTACCATTCCAGTGATAATGTGACAGTGGACGAGCAACTTCTCGCCTTTAGGGGACGTTGCAAATTCATTCAGTATATGCCCAGTAAGCCAGCTAAGTACGGCATAAAAATTTTCTGAATGTGCGATTCAGCAAGCTATTATGGGATAAATGGTCTGATTTACTGTGGCAAAGAAGCTGATGCTCCAGTCCAGAAAGACCTATGTTCTGACATAGTAAAAACACTTGGAGTACCAATTTTCAATTCAGGAAAAAATATTACAATGGATAATTACTTTACCAATTTTGAAATGGCCAACTTTTTACTTCAAAAACAACTTACACTTGTTGGTACTATGAGGCCAAACCGCCACGAAATTCCTCCAATCATGAAGCACAATGCACAGCGAAAAATCTACGAGAGTGTATTCGGTTTCAGCAATCAAGCAACAATGGTGTCTTATAAAGCAAAGAAAGAAAAATCTGTGATATTACTGAGTACAATGCATCACGATGGAAGTATTGACACCAATGACAGGAAAAAAAACTTGAAATCATACTGAATTATAATAAGACAAAAGGAGGTGTCGACAAGATGGACGAAATGATTGGAGAGTATTCGTGCAAAAGGCAGACTAAATGTTGGCCTGTTGCCCTTTTTTCAATATCCTTGATGTGTCAGCCCTCAATAGCTACATTGTTTATTGTCAAACTAATCCAGAATTCCATGCCAACAGGAAAGACAAGAGACGTCTATTTTTGACAGAACTTTGTTATGAACTTTTGAAAATAAAGCAAATCAGTGCTGAAATTTATACATTGATGACATTGATGTTTTTGTGAAAATCAACAAATAAACCGTACCATATTCCCAGATATCATTCTCTGCACACTATATTTTCACTATGATCATCAGCTTGTTCAAGTTTTAATGAAAATATAGTAAATCAGTGCTGAAATTTACACATTGATGTTTTTCTCAAAATCAATAAATATACAGTACCATTTTCCCAGATATAGTTCACTGTACACTATATTTTCACTATGATCTTTGTTTTAGTACCAACTCACTACAGATTCCATCAGAATATTCAAGTTCTAATAAAAATACAACAAATCAGTTCTGAAATTTAAACCAGCTGGACTACGGGTATCCAACTTCAAAATCCAGAGAATTTCCCTGTTGTGAAAGGCTCTTTCCCAGTCCCCGCCCCTATATGGGCGGGAAACCCTCTCAATACGCTTTACTTTTAGTGATGTTAAATCGCCTCCATGAGCTTCTCTAAAATGCCTTGATAACCCAGACAAATTAGTTCTCAATGCTTTTGAGTCTGCATTAGTGGCAGAAATGTGTTCTGCTAGTCTTTTCTTCATGGTACATGTAGTGCAACCAAAATAATATTTCTTGCATTCCACACACATTGCCATATAGACCTTCGTGTGTGGTATTGCAGTTGATGTAAGATTTTATTTGAAAACGTTTGTTAGTTATGTTGTTGCAGAACACGTTACTTATTTCCACAAATCTAAACAGATTACATTTGTTATGGCCGCATTTGAACATGCCTTTATAGGTCAACAACGTAGCTTTTTTAGGGGGGTCACTAACAAAAACACTGGGAGAAATAATACTACCAATGTCACTGGATTTTTTTGGGACAGTTCTCCAGCTTTTCTGTAGGATTTTTCTTAGGATTTCATCCTGATATAAGATGGGGATATTTTTGTTGAGTATTTTTTTAATGTCATTAAAGTTGTCACTACATGGGGTTACAAAGGTACGTAAGTATTTTTTGGACACTGGTATAGAATATTTATTGAACAGAAACTACCGTATATACTCGTGTATAAGCCGACGCGTGTATAAGCCGACCCCCCTATTTTTGCCCCAAAAATCTGGAAAAACCTATTGACTCGTGTATAAGCCGAGGGTGGACCCCAGCACAGGTATACAGCCCCCAGCAGTGTGGTATACAGGCCCCCCCAGTGGTATACAGGCCTCCCCAGTGGTAGTATACAGCTGCCCCAGTGGTAGTATACAGCAGTCCCAGTGTAGTATATAGCAGCCCCAGCAGTAGTATACAGCAGCCCCAGTGGTAGTATATAGCAGCCCCAGTGGTAGTATACAGCAGCCCCAGTGGTAGTATATAGCAGCCCCAGCAGTAGTATACAGCAGCCCCAGTGGTAGTATATAGCAGCCCCAGTGGTAGTATACAGCAGCCCCAGTGGTAGTATATAGCAGCCCCAGCAGTAGTATACAGCAGCCCCAGTGGTAGTATATAGCAGCCCCAGTGGTAGTATACAGCAGCCCCAGTGGTAGTATATAGCAGCCCCAGCAGTAGTATACAGCAGCCCCAGTGGTAGTATATAGCAGCCCCAGTGGTAGTATACAGCAGCCCCAGTGGTAGTATATAGCAGCCCCAGTGGTAGTGTACAGCAGCCCCAGTGGTAGTATATAGCAGCCCCAGCAGCCCCAGTGGTAGTATACAGCAGCCCCAGTGGTAGTATATAGCAGCCCCAGTGGTACTATACAGCAGCCCCAGTGGTAGTATATAGCAGCCCCAGTAGCCCCAGTGGTAGTATACAGCAGCCCCAGTGGTAGTATATAGCAGCCCCAGTGGTAGTATACAGCAGCCCCAGTAGCCCCAGTGGTAGTATACAGCAGCCCCAGTGGTAGTATATAGCAGCCCCAGTGGTAGTATACAGCAGCCCCAGTGGTATACAGCAGGCCCCCAGTGGTATTCAGCAGGCCCCCAGGGGTATATACAGCAGCCCCCAGGGGGTACCCAGCAGACCCCTGGGGTACCCAGCAGCCCCCAGGGGGTACCCAGCAGCCCCCTGGGGGTACCCAGCAGCCCCCAGGGGGTACCCAGCAGCCCCCTGGGGGTACCCAGCAGCCCCCAAATGCTGGCACTTGCCCCCCCTTGCAAGGGCCCCCCCCGCTGCTTCTCTTACCATCCCGGACTTCTGCTCAGCGCTGCTCCTCGGTGCTCGGTCCTCGCTGCTCCCGTCCTGCTACATCCGGGATCCCCGGCCGTCGCGCGATGACGTCATATGCCTGCGACGGCCGGAGATCCCGGATGTAGCAGGACGGAGCAGCGAGGATGGAGCACCGAGGAGCGGCGCTGAGCAGAAGACCGGGATGGTAATATAAGCAGCGGGGGGTGCCCTTACAAGGGGGGGCGAGTGCCAGCATTTGGGGGCTTATATGCACTGCTTCCCCCTGCCGCTGATTGACAGGGGAAGCAGTGCATATTTAATGAGCGGCCCCACGTGACGGGGCCGCTCATACAGCAGCCTCCCCCTGCCTCCTCCAGCCTCCACAGCCCCGGGACACAGCCCCCACCACTCCATGTACCGTATATGACCGGTGTATAAGCCGAGGGGGAGACTTTTCAGCCCAAATTTTGGGCTGAAAAACTCAGCTTATACACGAGTATATACGGTACTTCAAATTTGATGGTGATTTCTATTTGCAACGGTGTGGATGTCCGATGGGGAAGAGATTTTCTCCCTCGCTTGCAAATATATATATGAACATATGGGAAAGAGAAATTTGAGTATATTTACAGGATGGTCCAAATGTTGATAACATTTAGTGGTACGGGAGATACATCGACAATATGATCCTGATTTGGAGTCGGCCATCTGTTGTATCTCCCGTACCTACTCCTCATTCCCTATTGGAATTTTTCCACACAAATGATTTTAATCTAACTTTCACAATGGAAATGCATACTGATTCTGTTCCATTTTTGGACCTATGCTTATCGGGGCGTAAAAATATGAACAAGATACATTCAAATTGTACTGTAAACCAATAAGTGGCAATTCTGTATTATGTGCTAGTAGCTGCCACCCTAAACATATCATAAAAAACTTAACGGTAGGAAAGCTGATAAGAAACTGAACCAAAGGCAATGAGTATTTACAAGAGGCAGATAATATAAGTAACAGATTAAAACTGCGAGGTTACAGAATCATGGATGATGAAAAGAGCAACGAATATAACAAACAATAAGAGCAGACAAACATTGTTGTCAGATGGGTTGGAAGAAAAAAGGAGGAATAAGAAAAATGTTCCAGTGTCCAAAAACTACCTACCTACCTTTATAACTCCATGTAGTGACAACTTTAATGACATCAAAAAAATACTCAACAAAAATATCCCTATCTTATATCAGGATGAAATCCTAAGAAAAAGCCTACAGAAAAGCTGGAGAACTGTCTCAAAAAATTCCAGTGACATTGGTAGTATTATTTCTCCTACATGGCTGACCTATGAAGGCATGTTCAAATGCGGCCATAACAAATGTAATCTGTGTAGATTTGTGGAAGTATGTGAAGTGTTCTGCAACAACATACAGTTAGGGCCAGAAATATTTGGACAGTGACACAATTTTCGCGAGTTGGGCTCTGCATGCCACCACATTGGATTTGAAATGAAACCTCTACAACAGAATTCAAGTGCAGATTGTAACGTTTAATTTGAAGGGTTGAACAAAAATATCTGATAGAAAATGTAGGATTTGTACACATTTCTTTACAAACACTCCACATTTTAGGAGGTCAAAAGTAATTGGACAAATAAACATAACCCAAACAAAATATTTTTATTTTCAATATTTTGTTGCGAATCCTTTGGAGGCAATCACTGCCTTAAGTCTGGAACCCATGGACATCACCAAACGCTGGGTTTCCTCCTTCTTAATGCTTTGCCAGGCCTTTACAGCCGCAGCCTTCAGGTCTTGCTTGTTTGTGGGTCTTTCCGTCTTAAGTCTGGATTTCAGCAAGTGAAATGCATGCTCAATTGGGTTAAGATCTGGTGATTGACTTGGCCATTGCAGAATGTTCCACTTTTTTGCACTCATGAACTCCTGGGTAGCTTTGGCTGTATGCTTGGGGTCATTGTCCATCTGTACTATGAAGCGCCGTCCAATCAACTTTGCAGCATTTGGCTGAATCTGGGCTGAAAGTATATCCCGGTACACTTCAGAATTCATCCGGCTACTCTTGTCTGCTGTTATGTCATCAAAAAACACTAGTGACCCAGTGCCATTGAAAGCCATGCATGCCCATGCCATCACGTTGCCTCCACCATGTTTTACAGAGGATGTGGTGTGCCTTGGATCATGTGCCGTTCCCTTTCTTCTCCAAACTTTTTTCTTCCCATCATTCTGGTACAGGTTGATCTTTGTCTCATCTGTCCATAGAATACTTTTCCAGAACTGAGCTGGCTTCTTGAGGTGTTTTTCAGCAAATTTAACTCTGGCCTGTCTATTTTTGGAATTGATGAATGGTTTGCATCTAGATGTGAACCCTTTGTATTTACTGTCATGGAGTCTTCTCTTTACTGTTGACTTAGAGACAGATACACCTACTTCACTGAGAGTGTTCTGGACTTCAGTTGATGTTGTGAACGGGTTCTTCTTCACCAAATAAAGTATGCGGCGATCATCCACCACTGTTGTCATCCGTGGACGCCCAGGCCTTTTACAGTTCCCAAGCTCACCAGTCAATTCCTTTTTTCTCAGAATGTACCCAACTGTTGATTTTGCTACTCCAAGCATGTCTGCTATCTCTCTGATGGATTTTTTCTTTTTTTTCAGCCTCAGGATGTTCTGCTTCACCTCAATTGAGAGTTCCTTTGACCGCATGTTGTCTGGTCACAGCAACAGCTTCCAAATGCAAAACCACACACCTGGAATCCACCCCTGACCTTTCAACTACTTCATTGATTACAGGTTAACGAGGGAGACGCCTTCAGAGTTAATTGCAGCCCTTAGAGTCCATTGTCCAATTACTTTTGGTCCCTTGAAAAAGAGGAGGCTATGCATTACAGAGCTATGATTCCTAAACCCTTTCTCCGATTTGGATGTGGAAACTCTCATATTGCAGCTGGGAGTGTGCACTTTCAGCCCATATTATATATATAATTGTATTTCTGAACATGTTTTTGTAAACAGCTAAAATAACAAAACTTGTGTCACTGTCCAAATATTTCTGGTCCTAACTGTAACTAACAAATGTTTTCAAATAAAATCTTACGCCAACTGTAATACCACACACATAGTAGTATATACTAAAAGTAAAGAGTATTGAGAGGGTCTCCCGCCCGTATAGAGGCGAGGACTGGGAAAGAGCCCTTCACAACTGGGAAATGCTCTGGATTTTGCAGTTGGATGCGTGTAGTCCAGCCGGTTTAAATTTCAGAACTGATTTGTTGTATTTTTATTAGAACTTGAATATTCTGATGGTATCTGTAGTGATTTGGGCACTAAAACAGAGATCATAGTAAAAATATAGTGTAGCGAATGAGATCTGGCAATATAATACAGTTTATTGATTTTCATAAATATCAATGTCATCAATGTGTAAATTTCAGCACTGATTTGCTATATTTTCATTAAAACTTGAATATGCTGATGGTATATGTAGTGATTTGAGCACTAAAGCAGAGATCATAGTGAAAACATAGTGTGCATATCTGGGAATATGGTACGGTTTATTTATTGATTTTCAGAAAAACATCAATATCATCCATGTGAAAAGTTCAGCACTGCTTTGCTATATTTTTATTAGAACTTGAATATGTTACTTGCAGATTATTACTCGCACCTTTATAACCTGAAATTAGACCCTAATACTCACCAATCCTCGGCTTTTCAAATAAACGAATTCCTCAACTCTGTTTAACTGCCTATGATCACAAAGACTCAACTTGAACTCTTAAATTCCCCCCTCCAGTCCAGGGAAGTCGTAGATGCGATTAATTCATCTAAATTACACTCGACCCCAGGGCCAGACGGCTTTGCTAATGAGTACTATAAAATGTTTTTTGAACAATTAATTCCGTACTTGCAGCAGCTGTTTCTGGACTGGAGGGCAAGGGACAAAATCAACCCGCTGTTCTTAGAAGCCACAATTGAAACCCTACCAAAACCAGGCAACCTCCAAACAAGACAGAGAACTTATAGGCCCATTTCAATTTTAAATTGCGACTTGAAACTTTATTCTAAGATTTTAGCTCAAAGAGTCAATACGGTTCTTCCCCAGTTGGTTGCTCCTGATCAAAAGGGCTTTGTGCCGGGGAGACAAACTAGAGACACGACTCGCTGTATTCTGAATTTGATTAATGGAGCGGAGGCGTCTGGGATCTCAAGTGTGCTCATTTTATTAGGCACAGAAAAAGCGTTTGACCGAGTGCACTGGGGGTACCTAGAAGCAGTGTTAGCCAAATTTGGGCTTACTGCACACATCCAGAGAGCCATTTTGGCATTGTACACCTCCCTGAGTGCAGTAATGACAGCGGGCTTTAGCTCTGGCCTCTCTGGTATTTCTAATGGTATCTGCCAGGGGTGTCTGTTGTCGCCTGCAATCTTTACATTAGTGATGGAGCCCCTGGTGGAGAAAATACTTACCTGTGATGATATCACAGGAATAAAGGTAGAGCAGGTGACCCACCTGATTGTACTGTATGCTGACGATATAATTGTTTCAGTAATGAACCTGGAAACATCTCTCCAGACCCTGCTGTCTATCCTCTCTCAATTTACCAAAGTATCATTCTACAAATTGAACTCCTCAAAGTCGATGGTCCTCCCCGTTGGTTGCCCGCCTGGGGTAATCAATAGTCTAAAAAGCTTACTGCCATTCACTTGGGCTAAAAACTCCATGACATATCTAGGAATCCAACTAGTATCCTCCTCCAATAGTCTAGTATCCACAAATATTTTTGATTTACTGCATTCTGTTAAGCTGGAACTAAATAAAATAAGCGCACTAGAAATTTCCTGGTTGGCACACATACAGATGTGCAAGATGATAATTTTACCAAAAATCTTGTACATTTTAAGATGCGTCCCACTGCCCATACAAAAAAAAAATAGATGAAATTTAATCCTTACTCCTTCGCTTCATCTGGACTGGTAAAAAAAGCAGATTTCAAAGCACTTTGTTATTTCATAACATGGGGGAGGGCAGTTTGGGACTACCAGACATTCACCTCTATTACAAGTCATACACGATAGACGTCCTTAAAGAATGGTGGGACCCTAAGTCCAACCACTCATGGGTTCAAATGGAATGATCAACTACCAAAACCCAATTCACTAGATTAATGCTAGAGGTAGAATTCTTACATTTGGGATCGCAAACGTGTTCACTCCCTGTGATGGAACATGCTCTTAAAATGTGGAGGGAGTTGGTCTCTGGAAAGTTGATTCATATCCTGTTGAAATATATCTCATTTACTAGCATTGATCTGGTGGTCCCATTCTCCCAATTTCATCGCTGAGGTGACTATAGTATCCCTAACTTACAGGCATTACTTCCAGGGGCATCCCTCAAAACATTTGAAGACCTCGTATACCGACTCCCTCCTAATTTTTACTTTTCCTATGTTTAGTTGAAAAGTTTTCTATCCTCCTGTCCAACAATTTTCTCTCAAGTATCTCCTTCTCCTATTCAACAGTTTATCTTGGGGAAAAAAGGATTCACAAGAGGGGTTTCAGTCGGTTATGACTATGTAAGTTCTCCCCAAGATCAAAATAAGCTTCCATATATGATCAAATGGGAAAATGATCTGGGCACATCGTTTACCCAAGATCAATGGCAGTTAGCCATATCCTGGTCCCTTAGATATTCATCATGCATAAACCATTTGGAAATCTCAAAAATAATTCAACTCTGATGGTATCTACCTCTTAATCACATAGCTCATTTGTCCCAATGAACTTCCCATCTTTGTTGGAAGAATTGTGGTGAAAGAGGCACACTTTTGCACTCGTGGTGGTCCTGTTGTAAACTTAATCACTTTTGGGAAAACATATTTCGGATATTGTCAGTTTGTGCTGGGCACATTGTCCCGCTGGACACAGCGCTGGCTTTATTGAACATAGGCATTACTGACCTCCCTTATGCTAATAAATGGTTATGTTCTTTTACACTAAGTCCTAAAAGACAAGCTCTTGCTTCTGTCTGGTGCCAAGGGTCGGGGTACTCGGATCTCGGACGTACTGGTATGGGGATGTCATGGGTGGTCGGTGCCCGAGTCCGTGCCCTTGAGCAGACAATGAAAAGGGGATAAATAATAAAAATAATAATATAAAGTCAATCGTGACGCCACCTGTAGGTCCAGTGATGGCACCGGTGCTGCTGGAACCTCCGGGGGATGGGCGGCAGTAAGATGTCGTAGCTCCCTACAGGAAGAGCAGAGTCCCCGGGTTGTTGGAAGTAGCAATGGTGAAATAGGGCAGCGCGGCCTCCGCTGCAAGATGTAAGGCAAGTAAACCACAGTTCATTAGAAAGGAACACAGACATGTTGCTCACTCTGAATGGGTACTTTACTCCAGTAATCTGCAGGTTTACAGGATAATGCAGTTCTTTTAGCTTGGGTAGTGAACTGGGTGGTTCTGATAGTGAGCAGTGTCCCTCCGAAGCTTCATTGATGTTCCTTTTCTATCACTTTCTCTGTCCTTTTCTGTGGTGCCCTCCACAATCCCACTTCTTGAACCAGGCCCGTCGGGTGATATGGGAACCTTTTATATCTCCAAAAGGGACCCAACCCTGTTTAGTGCTTCTGGTGGAGACCGTGCTTGGTGTAGGGCGGTTGGATCGTGCTCCTAAGAAGACATCGACCATGCCGGTAATTTGCAGTTCAGGGATGAACCTCTGATCCACGTCGGAGCCGGTACCCCGCTTCGGACTGGGCCAGGGTAGTTGGTTTTTGGTTATCTCTGCCTCTTTCTCTTCTGGGTCACCAGGTTGAGTTGCCCTCCACGTTACTTCTCCTCTGCTGTTCTCTTTTCTGTGCTTTTCTGTTTCTCTTCACTTCTGCACTGTGTTCACTGTTCTGGTCACTGTTCCTACCCTCCCCACTCACTTTATAACCTAGCTCTCCACCCACCGGGACCGGTTACCCTAGTAACGGGTGTCTGATTGGTCCCCTATCACTAGGTGTGTGTGTGTGGGGTGCTGGAGCTTCAGGCTTCTACTACTCCTTACCAGAACAAAGCATACTGCACCTTCTGTTAGGGGTGCAGTACCCTTTTGTAGCACGCTGACTAGCGGGGCGCTACACTTCCAAATGGAAGTCACAAACAGTCTCAGCATTGGAAGACATCTGGCAAGAATGGCCTCATTGTTCTCATATGAACTGATTCTGACATGGGACGCTTCCAAAAGGGACAAACTTCAACAGAGATGGAGCGCGTGGCCAGATATTAAAAAATGTATTTTGAGTGGAGTGCTTTGTAATTTATGCATAGCAAGTAGTACACCAGTCTCATATAGATATAAAAAAATTGTTATACTTACTACATGTAGAGATCCTAACTGTCCTGGTCACTTGGCTGACTCTTTGAGAGTCGTAACCTGGAGAGAATACCCTACCCTGAGTTTTTGCCTTTGTTTTTTTCTTTTTACCCTCAACAGTTACCAATCCCCTATTGAGAGGATTGTTTAACTTCCTCCCTGTTACGCCTCTCTCTTTCCCCAGGTTTAAGTGTGATACCCTCTAAGAACTATTGTTAGAATTGTTTCTCATGTATCATTATTGTGCACCACAGTAAACCTGTCAACCCACTCTTTCTTTTTGTAACTGTTTAAAAATCTAATGAAAAATGTAGTGTTTAAAAAAAAAAAAAAAAACTTGAATATGCTGATGGTATATGTAGTGATTTGAGCACTGAACAGAGCTCATAGTGAAAATATAGTGTGCAGTGAATGATATCTGGGAATATGGTATGGTCTATTGATTTTCAAAAACATCAACGTCATCAGTGTGTAAATTTTAGCTCTGATTTGCTATATTTTCATTAAAACTTGAATATGCTGATGGTATTTATAATGATTTCGGCACTAAAGTAGAGATCATAGTGAAAATATAGTGTGGTGTGACGAATATCTTGGAATATGGTAGATATATTGAATTTTTTTTTAAAAATCAATGTCATTTTTTTTCCAGATCTAACAGTAGCAAACCTCATTGCATTTATGTAATTTGTCATAGAAATGTGCTGGCGAGGCAGGAGTTAACTGATTCTTTTCAACAATTATGCGTATGTGTAACAGCCATGTGTTCTTACCCTTTGTATATATAGTCGGTTTGTTTTGTATAAAACTATGCTAACGACTATGGCTGACTTCACACCACATTTTTCTGCATCAGGTTGTGTCCGGTTTGAACCAGACACAACCTGATCCGGTTTTGCCTTCAGTGTATACTTATGGTGCCGGATTAGTCCTATTTGGCCATCCGGTTTTGTGTTTTCTGTCCTTGATCCGATTTTGTCCGTTTTTTCACCGAGCACAAAATCGGAGCCTGCAATATATTTTTGGCTCCTGTGCAAAAATCAGACAAAATTGGACAGTGCCGGATCCAGCACCCATAACATGGGAGTCTATGGGCGCCGGATCCGTGAAAAAATTGGATCATTTCCCGGATCCGATGTACACCACAGCGCAGGCTCTGAAATGCTACCGTGCTCATTCATGCATGGACAGCAGCATTTCAGAGACACGGTTGAGAGTTCAGCACCATGGAGAGCAGCACTGCACACACAGTCTGGCAGATCAGCACCGTGGACAGCAGCAAAAAACGAATCCTGCAAAAAACAGGATCGAAAGGCATATTTGGCCACACTTTCTGCTCATCCTTTGCTGTCAGGTTCTGTCTGATGGATTCTGCAAAAAACAGGATCCAACCTGACAGCACAAAACCGTGGTGTGACGACAGCCTAAGAGGCACAGCCTCGAAGTCTAGCATTACCGCTTAAGGGGCATGTCTATGATGATTTTATGATGGCATAAATAAAGGAATTTGGATCTGAAAAAGTGGCGCTGGAGATTTCTTCAAATTACTGCTGATTCATTGTGTTTTTGGAGCCAGAAAAAAAAAAAATAAATAAATAAAACCTTTTTAACTTCTTTTCCTTTCCCTATCACCATGTCCTTTACTTCAATATGTATTGTTCTATGCGCTCTTGCTGGAAGACAATGACATAGAGGGACACTCCAACACTGTGCATAACTCCATTCACTACTAATCTTTACCATGTCTTGTATTTCACTGTTTGTTTTCTTATGTGCTCTCGCCACCAATTTTTATCACCCCATCCCACCTCCATCACCACTCATTCACATCAGCCCCTCTCTCCTGCCCTACTCTATGTACAGCTCCCATGCTATCTTCAGTTTACTGAAGACTCTCAGCCCCTCATATTCCAAAGTTTGTCATAATAAATCATGTCCTAATTCCAAAAACTATCTGCTCTTTCTCTTTTTACTGCTGCTCCTCTCAGGTGATATCTCTCCCAACCCTGGTCCACCCTCTGCTAACTTCAACCCCTCTCCCACCTCACACAGAAACCTCACTAACCTTATTAATATCACCTGCACACCTTCATCTCCCTCTTTTAATTGCGCTCTCTGGAATCCACGGTCTGTATGCAACAAACTTCCCTTCATTCACAATTACTTCCTTACCAACTCTCTTAACCTGCTGGCCCTCACAGAAACCTGGATCCAGGATTCAGACACTGCTTCCCCTGCTGCTATTTCTTACGGCGGCTTACACTTCTCTCACTCCCCTAGACCTGGGAACAGACGTGGCGGTGGAGTTGGCCTCCTCCTGTCCCCACAATGTACTTTACAGGTCATTCCTCCAGCCCCATCACTCTCATTCCCTTCTTTTGAGGTCCATACCATTAGGCTATTCCATCCCCTCCCCCTCAAAGTAGCGGTGGTATACCGCCCCCCAGGGTCACCCACCCAGTTCCTCGACCATTTCTCCGCTTGGCTCCCGCATTTCATGTCCTCAGATTTACCAACCTTTATTCTGGGAGACTTTAACATTCCCATAAACAGCCCCATCTCCCCATCTGCATCCCAGCTCCTATCTCTAACTACCTCTCTTGGCCTATCACAGCTCTCAACCTCTAAGACGCACGAAAACGGTAACATCCTTGACCTTGTCTTTACCCGCCTCTGCTCATCCTCCCCCTTGGATAACTCAACTCTACTCTCTGACCACAACATTCTTTCCTTCTCACTCACTAACCCTCGGCCAACACAGCCCAATCCTACCTATCACACATCCAGAAATCTACAGGCCATTAACCCTCAAGCACTCACAGACTCCCTCATCTCATCTCTGTCCCCAATCTCTTCAATCTCCTGTCCAGATCAGGCAGTAAATCACTACAATGACTCTCTCAGAAGCTCCCTGGACCAAGTAGCGCCCCTCACCCACAGAACCTCCAAACAGAGAACAAAACAACCCTGGCTCACACCACAAACTCGATTCCTCCAGCGATGCTCCAGGAGTGCTGAACGTCTATGGAGGAAAACTCGCTCACCAGGAGACTTTATCCACTATAAATTCATGCTCAAAACCTACAACTCTGCCCTTCACCTTGCCAAACAGACCTACTTCACCACCCTGGTCTCCTCACTATCCAACAATCCAAAAAAACTCTTTGACACCTTTCACTCTCTCCTCAGTCCGAAAGTGCAGGCCCCCATCACTGACCTCTGTGCTGATGACCTGGCTTCCTACTTCATGGAGAAAATAGACAACATCCGCCAGGAAATCAGCTCTCAGCCTCCAAGCGCTGACACCCCCATTCTTCCCCACATCTCCTCCGGTTCACTCTCCACATTTGACCCAGTCACATAAGAAGAAGTCTCCAGGCTCCTTTCTTCCTCTCGTCCCACCACATGCACTACTGACCCCATTCCCTCACACCTGCTCCAGTCCCTCTCTCCAGTCGTCACCACTCATCTAACCAAAATCTTCAATCTCTCCCTCTCTTCTGGCATTTTCCCCTCCTCCTTCAAACACTCGATCATTACTCCATTATTAAAAAAAACCACTCTCGACCCAACCTGCACAAATAACTACAGACCAGTCTCCAATCTCCCCTTCATCTCTAAACTCTTGGAACGCCTGGTCTATTCCCACCTCACCCGTTACCTCTCCGCTCACTCTCTTCTAGATCCATTACAGTCTGGTTTCCGCCCCCTTCACTCCACAGAAACTGCCCTTATCAAAGTGACCAATGACCTTCTGACAGCAAAACGTAATGGTGACCACTCTCTGCTTATTCTCCTTGATCTCTCTGCAGCTTTTGACACTGTCGACCATCAGCTCCTACTCTTTATGCTGCACTCCATTGGCATAAAGGACACTGCTCTCTCCTGGCTCTCCTCCTATCTTTCTGACTGCTCTTTCAGTGTATCTTTTGCTGGCTCCACTTCTTCCCCTCTTCCCCTCACTATTGGAGTCCCTCAGGGTTCAGTCCTTGGCCCTCTCCTCTTCTCTCTCTACACGGCCCCGATTGGACAGACCATCAGCAGATTTGGCTTTCAGTACCATCTTTATGCTGATGACACACAACTATACACCTCAGCCCCTGACCTTACCCCTGCGGTAGTAAAGAACACCAATGACTGTCTAGCTGTAGTTTCCAATATCATGTCCACTCTCTATTTGAAACTAAACCTTTCCAAAACTGAACTTCTTCTGCTCCCCCCATCCACTAACCTCCCTAAATCAGACATCTCTCTCTCAGTTTGTGGCACCACGATAACGCCTAGGCAGCAGGCTCGTTGTCTGGGTGTTATATTTGACACCGATCTCTCCTTCTCCTCCCACACGCAATCTCTCGTCCGCTCCTGTCGCTTACACCTGAAGAATATCTCTAGAGTCCGCCCCTTTCTCACCCTGGAGACAACAAAAACCCTCACCGTGGCCCTAATCCATTCCCGCCTTGACTATTGCAACTCTCTATTAAGCGGCCTCCCCCTCACCAGACTTTCTCCTCTCCAGTCCATCCTTAATGCAGCAGCCAGGATCACCCATCTGGCCAATCGTTACTCAGATGCCTCTGCTCTGTGCCAGTCATTGCACTGGCTGCCCGTATATTACAGGATCAAATTCAAATTGCTTCTTCTCACCCACAAAGCTCTTCACAGTGCAGCACCCCCCTACCTCTCCTCCCTCATCTCTGTCTATCACCCCACCCGCTCTCTACGTTCCTCAAATGACCTTCGACTAACATCTGCACTAATCCGATCCTCCCACTCCCGGCTCCAAGACTTTTCCAGAGCTGCACCAAAACTCTGGAATGCTTTACCCAAAGAAATCAGGACTATCCACAACTTGCATGGCTTCAGACGATCCCTAAAAACGCATCTTTTTAAGGCGGCCTATCATACTCCCTAATAAGTCCATTGTACTGTAGACAGTGAAGGGGCTATCCCTCTGGACATTACTCTTCTACAAACTCCACCAAACCATAAAGGTCTACACAGACTGTATAATGACCATCCATGTAAGCTTAGCCCTATACCCCATTTCCTCAAGATGCCTGGACCACCAGTGCAATAAGCCCCGGCACCTTGTGCAACCCCTATCCCGTTGTAGATTGTAAGCTCTTTTGAGCAGGGTCACCTTCATTTCTTGCTTTATTTATTGTATTTTTTTTTTCACATTGATTGTATCCAATTATTGTACTTTATTTGTTCTCTATTGTAATTACTTACTGTATTTTCTGTACTCTAACCCTACATTGTAAAGCGCTGCGGAATATGTTGGCGCTATATAAATAAAGTATTATTATTATTATTGCATGGATCTGGTTTTAAATGAAAGAGTATTTCTCTATTAAAGGGCGGCTCATTCTGAAAGACAACTGCCACTTCACTCACTGTTGGTTTGTTGTATCATTTTGGATTGTGATTCCTGTTTTGCTTAATTGCCATTGTAATGTTTGGCATAACACTTCCATTTTTAAGAGCTTTGATCTCTTCTTGCTGTTCAACATTGTGTAGCATTCGATAGGCGGCAGCGAATGGATTGATTACCTGCAATTGATCAGCAATAATGTTCATAAATGCAGGATGACATTTTTCATTTTCTTTTAATTTTAGTCTTTGTTCATTTGCGTCTGCGGTGTCCACTAGGTGAAGATGCACACATTTTGGTAGGTCTTCCTTTGTTGGATGTAATATGCCTGTTCTAGGATAGATCTGTCCATATATTCAAAAACAGTATGGGACATATCTACGAGGTGTAGTTTGGGTAGATGTACTTTACCCTTCTGACAGCACTGATTATACTTTTCATCGGAAGGCGTTTCAGCTCCAAAATTCAAAGATTGGCAACTTTGGCATACATAGTTCATGTCACCACAGCTGTATTCTTGAATACTATTTTCCGTATGGGTAAAATTTTTGCTTGCATTTGAAGTGCATTTCTTACATTTTCTATGCGGCTTGTTTCCAGCTAGATGTAGATTTTTAGATTTTTCGTTCGTGTTGATGTTGCACTTCTCTCTGGTATTGAGTTTCAGGAGCCATGTTGGTGAAGATCTTTGCAGTTTGACCAAACATAATTGAAATAGTGGCCAAAAAGCTGCATAGGACAGTGTTCTATTTATTTTGAAAGGTGGGCTGGGTATTTGGTGCTGTTGTTCTGCAGCAGCTGCCGGCAATATATGACTGACAGTTGGATATAAGATGTTCTGCAGCAGCTCCAGGCAATATATGACTGACAATTGGAAATAAGAAGTTCTGCACAGCTGTAGGCAGTATATGACTGTATGACTGACAGTTTGATATAAGATGTCATGCAGCAGCTCCAGGCAGTATATGACTGACATCGATTTAAAAGGTGGGCCAGGTATGTGGTACTGATATTCTGCAGCAGCTGTGCGCAGTATATAATTTACAGCCTTGTGATTTTCTTTTTTTTTTTTTTTACAAGATATGGGCCGGCTATGTAAGACTGGTGGGGGGGTTCTGCATCAATAACTTTTATTTCTGACACTTGCGGACCAGTTGGGCCTGGTACTTCGTCACGCTGCCCTGTCATTGTCCACATTGCTTTGAAGACACTTGGGTGCAAGCATGCGCAGTTACTCAGACGGAAGCCATCTTTGTTTGCATAGCTTTGGAGACATTTGGGTGTTCAAAGATGGCCACTGTCTGAGCAACTGCCCATGCGAGCATGGGCAGTTACTTAGACGGCAAAGCGCGGCTGTCAGTTACGATGAAGATGGGACGGCAGTGGCATGGAGCGTCGAGTGTCTGTGGTGACTAAGTATCTCAGTGGTTTCGAGTCGTATGCAGGCCGCTGTGGCACTGCTGGCAGTAGTTCGCAATGGGCCATTACTGCCAGTGGACACCATATTTGTACACCCATCACTTGGCTGTGCAAATATGGCTGCTGCGTTGCGTCATATTGGGACAACATGACACCAGAAGTGGATGACAGATGGGATAAGGTAATTCTATAGATAGTATAAAGGGGTTGTCTGGACTTTTTGTTTAATTTATATGTGTATCTAGGCTGCAGAATGCTAACAGTTTGTAAATGACACCATGTTAGCATTTTGCATGGTTACCTAGATATCAGCATTCTACGTGTAGAGGAGCTGCTCAGCCCCGACTAGAGTCATATTATTTTGGAGTCTTGTCGTAATGTCCCAGATGGATGTTACACCCAGCCTCTTGCAGGCCTGCACCAGTCTCCAGCAGGATGACTTCCATCACGCTATGTAAATGCTGATTGCACTGAGCTGTAAATGGGGACACTCCCATTGTGTTCACAGCAATCTCTGTGAATATACACAGAACAGCTGATTAAAAGAGCTCAGTGCAATGAGTGGGGTTATCTTCACCGTGCCTGCGCTGTGTTACTAATACGATCTCAGAGCATCCTGTGCTGTGAAGGAGGGACACTGTGTCAGTGATATGATCATCTGTCCCACACTGAGCCCCAGCCATCCCCCCCTGTGAAGGAGAAACTGCTCTGTGTCAGTAATACGGTGTTATGAGGTATCTGTCTGGCTATCTCCTTCACAAGGAGACGGCTCCAGCAAAGTGAGGGAGAAATGATCATATCAGTGACACAGCGCAAGCATGGTAAAGAAGACCCTGCTCTTTGCACTTGGCTGTTTCAATTAGTTGTTTTCTGTATATTCACAGAGCTTGCTGTGAATACAAGGGGAGTGATACTACCTATGGCTCAGTGAAATCCACGTTTACTTGGCTCGATGGAAGTGGTCCTGCTGGAGAATGGGGCGGGCCTGCTGGAGACTGCGGCGGGACTGCTGGAGACTGGGGTGGGCATGCTAGGGACTGGGGTGGGCATGCTGGAGGCTGGGTGTAACGTCCAGCTTGCAACAAGACTCCAAAATGACATGCCTCGAGACGAGTGTGAGCATGTCCTCCACACGCAGAAGGTTGATATCTAGGTAACCATGCAAAATGCTAGCATAGTGTAACTTATAAACTGTTTGCATTCTGCAGCCTAGAAACACATATAAATTGTACAAAAAGCCCGGACAACACCTTTAACACAATCAGTATACACTTAACAACATTTAAAAAAAAAAAATCAAAATTAAGGTTTTTTTTCGTCGCTGCAATACTGCAAGAAATGCTATAACAAGCTATTAAAATATTTATCTCAAAATGGTATCAATAAAAATATCATGTTGTCCTACAAAAAATAAGCAGTCACAGATATTGATCAACCAAAAAATGAAACTTTACCTAACTTGAAAATTGGCGATACAACCCCCCAAAAACGTCAGAATTTTTTTCACTGCTAAAATCATTAGAGATCATTAGTGATATCGTTTTAACATTGAAGCGTGTAACGGTACTTTTAGACAGACTTGTGAACAATATTTGAGACAAACAGACCTTTTGAGCACATAGAAAAAGTCTTAATTAGATCTTTGAGTTCAGCTCGTGACAAATGGGAGCAGAAACAAAAGGGTTGTGTCTATATTTTAATTCAATATAGTAAACAGATTTTCATATTATTTACCGTAGCCTTCATTAAAATATTTACAAGCTTCTAACTATCTAACCATATTGTAGACTCCTGAAAATCTACCAGCTCTATTTGTGGTAGTTCCAACTTTAGTTAGGCTGGTGTCATAGTACCGTATGACTTGTGTGAAGATCACATCACACTGCGTGGACTGGCCATTGGCGCTACCAACCTGAGAGTGACAGCCGCATAGAAGTATATTAAGTTGTCGCGCTAGGTTCAGAAGAGCCACTCTCCGGTGATCCTCGCACGACTCATATGGTAGTCATATGGCAATGCTTTATCACAGCATTGTGCGTTGTGGTTATTTCAAAAAGTGGGTTTGAGAATTGTGTGGGAGCCAAAAGATTTTTTTAATGGATTTAGGCCTCATTCAGACATTTTTTCACATATATAAAAATGTAACTATTTTCATCAGTATGCTGGATCATATTTTCATCAGTGTTTGGTTAGTGTCTGTCAGTTTTTGTGGTTGGTTAAATTCTTGTAAGCAAAAAAATTGTAAAGCTTCTCCTACCTAGCATTCTTGTGCTATTCTTGATTTTCACAGACTAATAGACAGCAATGGGTGATTGTGATCCATGACTTGGATAAAAAGCCATGATTTCATAGTAGACACACAGTCCTCTGAAAAACACATACCCGTGAATGGCACCATAGACTATAATGAGTAAGTGTTCTATCTGAGATAAAACGTGTGCATGAAACTCTCTTGACCAGTGGTGTAACTTGAAGCTCACGGGCCCTGATGCGAAAGCTCAAACGGGGCCCCAAATATTGCAAATCTTTAATAGCAATAGTATTTTTTTTCTAGGCCAAAGGGACTTTTGGAGCCCCCTAGGCTCCGGGGCCTGGGTGCGATTGCAACCCCTGCACCTATAGTAGTTACGCCCCTGCACTTGCCTGAATGACGAATCACCCACAGATTTCTCCCCTTGCAATGAAAGATAAAGGCCACTTCACACACTAGGATCTCGTTAACGATATCGATGAAACGTCACGATTTGTGATCGTTCAAACTATATAGTTTGTGCGTCGTTGCGTGTAAACAAACAATGTTGGAAGGATAAATCATTGGATCGTTCAGCAAAATTTGAGATCCTGACCTCAAATCTATCTTTCATCGTCCAATTAACGTTCTGGGAAGCAGCAACATCGTTCAGTGTGACACCTTTTTGAACGATGTCAATCATATTTCTCTTATTCCTGCCGCTGTTTTACATCGTTCAAACGTTCTTCTCAAAATAGATGGCGCGTTGCCAAATTTAAGAACGTTAACGATATCCTTGCGTGTGACAACGCACTAACGATGTCGGAAGGATTGCGGTCATGTGACATAGCTAACAATATCGTTCACCTATATCCTAGCGTGTGACGGTACCTTAAGATATATCAGCCTTGGTAGCCTTTTTTTTTATCAGTAATTCCTA
This sequence comes from Allobates femoralis, assembly GCA_033576535.1. NCBI lineage: Eukaryota > Metazoa > Chordata > Amphibia > Anura > Aromobatidae > Allobates > Allobates femoralis. The sequence goes on along the minus strand of JARQOC010000003.1, from coordinate 531,614,694 downwards.
TTGTTCTAAACAGAGGTGTGCTGAGCTGGACATGTTTGATAGCGGATCTCCATCCTCCATAGTAAAATACATAATCATCACAGAAGAATATGTATATATGTGGAGAAAGTATATAACTGATAAAAACATATTTGGCTGCAACTTTAAAGAATTCCTCTGATACATTATTACAATTGAGATTGAAATTTCTTCTATTTTTCTTTTAACATATCTGTGCAATTATCTCTAGTTCCAGTTTCACATCTATCTCTTCAGTCCCCACCACACACCAAAGTAATAATTAATCACACTCGTTTACTGGAACAGTTAGGGGTATGAGTACAATAATTTGGTAATGGAAAATATAACAAAAGTCATCTAATTAGCTAAAAATCTCATTACCATGGTAGTTAGGTCTATGCAATGTAATGTACTACTAATAATTCTATTATATTTAGCTGCTTAGCAATAACTGACAAATAAAATATGTTATTTGTTATAACATAGCAAATAATATACTCAATTTCCTTAAGAAAAGAAGCCTTTTAGACATATAATTGCAGCAAACATGAACAACATGGAAGATTATGATAACTAATTATCTGGAAAAAGTGCTGAAGTTCCTCAAATACTAATGGCCTCAGGTTAGACTATAGTTTACAAATTTCAAATGCGTTAAATGTGTCATAGGATTGTAAAACAAAGAGGACATATCAATAATTCAGGGTCGGCGTTAGCAGAAGGCAAACACCTGGGGCCCCCTGCCATGGAGGCCCACAGGACCTAAAAAAGGGACCTACAACAGGACCTTCACTGAAAATAGCATTAAAACAATTAAAATACAGGGTGGGTCATTTATATGGATACACCTAAATAAAATGGGAATGGTTGGTGATATCAACTTCCTGTATGTGGCACATTAGTATGGGAGGGGGAAAACTTTGGCATATGGGTGGTGACCATGGCGGCCACTTTGAAGTTGGCCATTTTGGATCCAACTTTATTTTTTTCAATAGGAAGAGGATCATGTGACACATCAAACTTTTTAATATATTTATTAATGACCTTGTAGGGGGCATACAGAGTAGAATCTCAATATTTGCAGATGACACTAAACTCTGCAGGGTAATCAATACAGAGGAGGACAATTTTATATTACAGGAGGATTTATGTAAACTAGAAGCTTGGGCTGATAAATGGCAAATGGGCTTTAATGGGGATAAATGTAAGGTCATGCACTTGGGCAGAGGAAACAAAAGGTATAATTATGTGCTTAATTGTAAAACACTGGGCAAAACTAGCACTGAAAAAGACCTGGGTGTATGGGTAGATGACAAACTCACATTTAGTGGCCAGTGTCAGGCAGCTGCTGCAAAGGCAAATAAAATAATGGGATGTATTAAAAGAGGCATAGATGCTCACGAGGAGAACATCATTTTACCTCTATACAAGTCACTAGTGCGACCACACTTAGAATACTGTGTACAATTCTGGTCTCTGGTATATAATAAAGACATAGCTGAACTAGAGCGGGTCCAGAGAAGAGCGACCAAAGTCATTAGGGGACTGAGGGGTCTGCAATACCAAGACAGGTTATTAAACTTGGGGTTATTTAGCTTGGAAAAACGAAGGCTTTGGGGTGATCTTATAATAATGTATAAATATATGAGGGGACAGTATAGAGACCTTTTTAATGATCTCTTTACTCTTAGGCCTGAGACGGGGACAAGGGGGCATCCTCTACGTCTGGAGGAAAGAAGGTTTAATCATAATCACAGACGTGGATTCTTTACTGTAAGAGCAGTGAGACTATGGAACTCTCTGCCACATGATGTTGTAATGAGTGACTCACTACTAAAATTTAAGAAGGGCCTGGATGCCTTTCTTGAAAACTATAATATTACTGGTTATATATACTAGATTTTTTGATAGGGCATTGATTCAGGGAATTAGTCTGATTGTCGTATGTGGAGTCAGGAAGGAATTTTTTCCCCCAATGTGGAGCTTATTGTTGCCACATGGTTTTTTTTTGCCTTCCTCTGGATCAACATGTTAGGCTATGGATTGAACTAGATGGACTTAAAGTCTTCCTTCAACCTTTAAAAAAACTTTTTATGTAAACGTATTGAGAATTTCATAAGAAAAATAATGGTGTGCATGGTTATAACATAACTTTATTCTTTCATTTGTTATTTTCAGGTTTCTCTTTGTTTACAGCCATTGACATGTCGCAGAGGTTAACATGTGAGGAGCAGATAGAAATTGTGTTGATGTCTGGTGAACGCAGTAGCCAGGTCATTGCAGCAGATTTCAATGCAAGACACCCTACGAGACCACCCATCTCCCATGCTACAGTTAGCAAACTGCCTGCCAAATTTCATGAAACAGGTTCAGTGTTGGATTTGACAAAATGTGGACACAAGAAAACTGTCACTAATGAAGAAACATCAGTGGCTGTCCTATCTTCATTCAGCAAGACCCTAAAGTGTAGCACTCGTCACATGTCACTGGAGAGTGGCATCAGTCGAACATCCCTCCAGTGGAGATTAACTACTCACAAATGGCACCCTTACAAAATCCAGCTGCTGCAGCATCTCAACGAGGATGACCCAGATTGGCACTCTGAATTTGCAGAGTGGGCAAAACTAAAATTGGAACTGGACCCTCAGTTTACACATAACATTATGTTCGGTGATGAGGCAAACTTTTTTGTGAATGGTGAAGTTAGCAAACAAACCACCGCTATTGGTCTGACACTATCCCACAGTGGATAGATCCCTCCAAGACAGTTGGAACACAAAAATTGATGGTATGGTGTGTTATATGGGTTACAAAGATAGTGGGGCCATTCTTCATCAATGGAAACCTCAATGCGACTGGATATTTGAAATTGCAACATGATGAAGTTCTGCCCTCTTTATGCGCTGAAGATGGCACTTTCACTGAGTTTTTCCAACAAGATGGTACAACACCACATTATGGGTTTCAGGTCCGAGCATTCCTACATGAACAGTTTCCTGGAAAGTGGATTGATCGTCGTGGGCCAGTTGAATGGCCACCAAGGTCTCCTGATCTGATCCCCTTAGACTTTTATCTTTGGGGTCATCTGAAGGCAATTGTCTATGCTGTGAAGATACGAGATGTGCAGCATCTGAAACAATGGATACTGGAAGCCTGTGCTAGCATTTCTTCTGCAGTGTTGCTATCAGTGTGTCAAGAGTGAGAGAAAGAGGGTTGCATTGACAATCCAACACAATGGGCAGCACTTTGAACACATTTTATAAGTGGCCATAAACTTGTAAATAAGTCATGAAAGAATAAAGTTACGTTAAAACCAAGCACACCATTGTTTATCTTATGACATTCTCAATAAGTTTGATGTGTCACATGACCCTCTTCCCATTGAAAAAAATAAAGTTGGATCCAAAATGGCTGACTTCAAAATGGCCCCCATGGTCACCATCCATCTGGAAAAGTTTTCCCACTCCCATATACTAATGTACCACATCCCGTGAGATGTCATCGTGAGATTCACCTTTTTTCAAACTAAAGACAAAGTTAACAAGTACACTAGACAAAATGGCCTTTGCCGTCTCCTTATAGTAACCTGAAAATTTACTCAGATATATCTAAAGACACGGCAATGAGAAGAAGAGTTCTTAGACCCGTCACAGAGATATTACGAAAAAAGCAGATCATCTATAGATGGGGAAGACCCTCATACTGCGGTTTGTTTACCTATAAACAAAAGAATATCTCAATTGAAGACCCTGAAACAGGCCTTAAAATCCTTAAGAATCTACGTATCAGTGAGTAAACACTATTTTTGTATTGTCCAGATATGTTACTGGTCCAGAACATACTGCGCCAAAGGCCCGAAAACTAGCCAAAAGAGGAAGTTAACATCTGTTCGCATTGAACACTTCCTACATCTGTTGACCTACGGGTCGTATTTCACATTTGTTTGTGGACTTAGTTTATAAGCCCAAGTTATCTTTAGTATTACTTCCTTTCCTCCCCTTCATTCCTTCCTCCTTACACAAGTGGCAGAAACTCTTATTCTACTTAACACTAGCCATCAACATACCAATATCAATGTCCATTAAATTCATGTCCCTAAACACAAATGGTTTGAACTACCTGCAAAAACATTTTCATGTTTGGAAAGATCTCCTGAACAACCACATAGATGTAGCAGGAATTCAAGAGACCAGATTCTCAGTAGATAAACCACCCAAGTTTGGTAACAAAAAATATCCGCATATATACTTATCATCAAATAGCAAAAAAAAACAGGTGTAGCAATTATTATCAAAGAATCCCTAAAATACGAAGAAATTGAAATCACTAAAGACACTGAAGGGAGATATATCATACTAATCTGCAAAATTAACGATGTCACATACACACTTGCAAATATTTATGCTCCCAACAAGGACCAGATTACTCTTATCAAACATTTTTTCAAAATTGTACAGGAAATCCAAAAAGGTACCCTTTTAATAGTCGGGGATTTCAACGCAGTCCCAAACCCCCTCCTGGACTCCTCAAATAAAGCAAGAAACATTAATACACAAATAGACCCCTTGATTAGGAAAGAAGAATTTTATGATGCATTCAGGTGTTTACACACCTCTTCTATCGAGTTTTCCCATTACTCAAATGTACACAGGTCATTCTCCAGGATTGATTTAGTATTGACGAATATCTACTCCCTGCAAAAAATTAAATCCATAAAGATACTGCCAAGAACGTGGTCAGACCACTGTCTCATTATCTTTGAAACCATCAACAGCCCCCCTTTAATAACCATTCCCCATGGAGAGCCAACTCTTACTTGTTTACTCACCCTCAATACAGAGAAAAAATCCAAGAAGAACTGAAATTATATTTTAAGTAAAATGATACTCCCGAAATGTCTACCTTCACCTTGTGGACTGCTCACAAGGCTGTATTACGGGGGTTACTAATGCAACTTAAAGGGAACCAACCAGCAAAAAATCGCTATCTAAGCTATAAATATCTGTCCCTGGAGGCTTAAATTACTATTCTAACTATCCCTGACTGACTAAATCTAACTAAGTACACCCTCAATAAATGACTTTTTATACTTACCAAATTCTTGTTGGCTGGGCGTTCCTCCAGGCTTTGTCAGCGAGGCGGGTCTCCTCGCCACTGTCCATCTTCTTCTGTGGTTCAAACTACCCGCCCATTGCGTCCTTGCAATGAGCGGGTCAGATGCTGCAGGCCCCGCGTCACTTCTACCCGCCGCGTCACTGGTACACCCAGGCCGGCTTCTGAGCATGCACAGATGACCCGCCTCGCTGACAAACCCTGGAGGAACGCCCAGCCGACAAGAATTTCATAAGTATAAAAAGTCATTTATTGAGGGTGTACTTAGTTAGATTTAATCAGTCAGGGATGGTTAGAATAGTAATTTAAGCCTCCAGGGACAGATATTTATAGCTTAGATAGCGATTTTTTGCTGGTTGGTTCCCTTTAACGCAAAATGAAAGAAATCTTTACAGGAAGAAACTAAAAACTTAACTCAACTAATTACCACACTAGAATCAGATATTATCCTTAAACCCACAATACGTAGATAAACACAAAGACCTTTTAAAACTCAGAATCGAACTTCGGTCTCTCCTGTCATCTGAATATGACAAAATTTCTAGGATATTGAAATCCAACTTCTACTCCAACATCAACAAACCCTCCAAAATCTTTGCAAACCTCGTAAAAATATGCAGATCCAAAACTAACATCTACCAAATTAGGGGAAAACACAAACAAATTAAGAAAACCCCGTTGGAAATATCGAACACCTTTGCAGACTTCTATCAGAACTTATACAACCTTAAAGATGATAGTTCAGAACCCCTTCCTTTATTAAAAAATATTAAAGAATTTTTAAACACTATCACACTCCCATCTCTCTCAGATGAAGATCTCCACATGCTCAATCAGCCTTATACAGTAGAAGAAATTAAACAAACCATCCATACCCTTAGCAAAAGCAAAGCCCCAGGACCTGATGGTCTGCAAAATGAATATTATACCTCAAATGAAGATATTCTATCACCTTACTTAACAAAAATTATCAATACACTAACAAACAACAAGCATTCAATTCCCCAAGAGATGTTGCAAGCAATAATATCGGTTATTCCCAAAAATAAAGGAGATAAAGATATTGTTTCCAACTACAGACCCATATCCTTACTTAATACAGACATAAAAATTATCTCTAAAACAATTAATTCAAGAATACAAAGAATACTATCAAAATTCATTCACGGAGACCAAGTGGGATTTACACAGAACAGGAATTCAATAGATGCAGCAAGAAGACTTCTAAATCTGATATCTCATGCTGAAATAACAGGAACCCCAATGACAGTAGTCTCTGTTGACGCCGAAAAGGTGTTTGACAGAGTCCATTGGGGTTACTTATTTGAGGTCCTCCGAAAATTCGCATTCCAGGGCCATATCGTAAATGTTATTCGAGGTCTCTATACTAATCCCTCTGCAAGACTTCTCTCTAATAATCATCTATCTGATCCCTTCCCATTATCAAATGGAACAAGACAGGGGTGTCCCCTTTCACCTTCCTTGTTTAATTTATTTATAGAACCCCTATCCGAAAAAATCCGAACTAAACCACACATATCTGGAATACACTTAAATAAAAACGAATACAAAATAAGCCTATTCGCATACAATATTATCCTAACCCTATCCAACCCCTTAACCTCTACGCGAAATCTCTTACTAATAATTCAAGAATTTGCAAATATTTCACATTATAAAATAAATATCACCAAAACACAGGCCCTAAGCATTAATTTACCACAACAACTCATTAGTAAGTTACGACTGGAAAATGATCTGGACTGGGAAGCTAAATCCCTAAACTATCTAGAAATAATTATTACTAAAAACATAATTTATAGGAGACCAATTTACAAACAATGTACAAAACTATCCAGAATGACAGGAGCCATATCGCTAAAACAGAACTTTCCTGGATAGGGAAGATAGAGGCCTACAAACTATTTATATTACCAAAAATATTATATATTTTTAGGTAAATTCCCCTCCAAATTAATCAGATCTGGTGTAAATAACTTTAATCACAACTCTCAACATTCATATGGGGAAGTAAAAAACCAAGAGTGTCCCTTACCACACTGGAAAAAAGCAAACTCAATGGAGGACTGGCTGTCCCCAACATCTTAGCTTACTATAACTCCACTATGATCAAACTCAGCCAAAAATGGTGGGGAACAGACCACAAACCAAGGTGGTATGATCTTGAAAAATCTAGCCTCTGAAGAAAAATCTTAAGTGGACTCTACTTTCTTATCTTTGTGACAAAAACAAGAAGCTGCCCAAAGAACCCATAATCAAGGCCACCATCCGCTCCTGGAGATCTCTAGTTGCTAAATCAATTACTTCACATATTGAAACATCTCTAGAATGGATCCCAATAGACGTTCTATCAACACTCGCAACTAACATTAAAATTCAAACCTGGATAAATCACAGAATAAAAAACTTTTCAGATATAATAGATGAAGAGAAACAACTTTTAACCTTCAAACATTTGCAAAATAAAATCAAACTCCCAGATGAAGAAAACCTAAATTGGAATAAGGTCAAAAACATCTTTCTCAAAATCAACAAGAATTTCTGCCTACCACAAAACGTTGCACAACTGTTTCGATTCGGTCAATCAAAGATTTTTTGGACACTCAAAAATATCTACAAAGAGGTCAACACTGATTCGACATTCCTAAACTCAACATGCATTGAAACCTGGAGGAAAGAACTTCAAATCCCAATATCCATTGACTCTTTAGAAGGAACATTCAAAACTGTATACAGAAGCCTATCGAGCACATCTCTTATTGAAACCTTCTACAAAACCTTTATAAGGTGGTACACCTACTAGACTTTATCAATTCACGAATGACCAATCTCCCCTATGTTGGAGGAGCTGCAACTACATGGGAACGATGTTGCACATGTTTTGGGAATGTTCCCTGTTGCGTGAATTCTGGGGAAGGTACAAATTCTAATAAGTGAAATTGCTAATGAAGACATCGATCTAACACCAGAGTTAGCCTTATTATTGATTGGCATAAACAATGTACCCACGCAATTCAGAGCTCTAGTAGTTCACATTCTCCTGTCAGTCAAAGCTTCAATAGCAGCCAAATGGAGAGACCCCAACCCCCCCTCATTCACAGCTCTAGTTGAAACTATTGCATCACATAACTCATACGAGTGGACGTATGCAGTAAGAAACAACTTACAAAGAAAATACAACAAAAAATGGACACCCTGGAACCACTACTTCTCTATCCAGAACCTGGAGCACACACCACCATGAACCTGCTACTATCGTATCATAATGGACCAAACTGACACATCTAATACTCCAGTATATTTCACCCTTACCCCTGAACCTTCCCCCCCTCATTATTTTGGGATAATCATTTGTTAATAATATGTTTATTACTATAATTAAATTTTAACTATAGCATTTCATACCTTGAAAAGCTTTATGAATGTCACTACATGTAATATCACGCATTTGTTGTATGTTCATAAAATCCAATAAACTCGTTGAACAAGAAAAGAATCAAAACCTAGAATTATGTTTTTTGACCACTGCAACATTGCAATAAAAAGGCAATCATAGCATCATATAAGCCATTACCAAAAATCTCAACGCTTGTATCGTTTGATTGGGATCTCGCAATGGTGAAGCAAGTACAATTCAGGTCCCAGCTCATCATCATAGTTCGTAACTACACAAATGATCTCACCTATTTTGGACCGAAAAGATCAAAGGATACTGCAATCCCAAAAAATATGTAGAAGAGAGCACTCCAACACAACGGGTTAGTAGAGGGGAACATTTTATGCAAACACAGGGGGGTCCTGTACCAGCGGGTAAGCAGTTTATAGTTTGCCACTTGAAACCTCGAATTAGTCGTATAAATTCTAGTCCTCTGTTCAGATGTTCAGAGGTCAGTCCTACACTTAAGTCCGCCTCCCATTGTAACATATACTTCGGCTTAGGCAGATCTGGGGGAGAGATCAAGAGGGCGTATGTCCTAGATAGTGCATGTCTACAGGGTCCCGAGCCCTGACACAACAATTCAAAAGTAGTTTTGGTTGTAAGAAATTCTACCCTTGGGGGAAGGATGCAAAAGTAATGTTTGAGTTGCAAACATCTCCAGAATCCCAGGGAACCAGGAGCTGAAATAGAGCTCAGGGTCTTGAGTAACGGCCACACATCAGTCCTTCCCCAGCTCTCCACTCTGTCCACCCCATTCCCAATCCACGAGCCAAACACTTGATCCTTAACACTTGGCTTAAAATTGGGATGGCTAAGTATCGGTACTAAAGTGGAGTTGGCAGGAATCATTGTTGCGCGGATCAGTCCCTGATTGCAGACAAATAACGTAGGTTCTATGGTCGGATGATTATGTAGGGTCTCCTCTGTTCCTGTTGTTATCCAAGGCAATGTGTGTAATTGAAACTGAGTAAAACTCTGTTCAATCTGTACCAAGGATTTGTCATCCTTGTTTCTACACCAATCTATCACCCGCGCTAGTTGACTCGCCATATGGTATAGCCTGACATGTGGTAGTCCCACTCCACCCTACTTTCTAGATCTAAACAATATAGATTTTGTCAACCTGGCACTTTTATTATTCCATATAAAAGTTGTTTGAATTTGGGTGATCGATTTAAAAAAGGAGGGTGGAATTCTAATGGAAAGAGCTTGCAGGTAGTACAACATTTTAGGCAAAATAGTCATTTTAAAAAGGTACATCTGCCCAGCCATGTAAAGGTCAGCTTCAACCATCTATTGCAATCTGATCTGATAGCACTTAAAAGCTTAGGAAAATTAGCCGTGTATAAATTATGGACATCTGCTGTGATCTGTAAACCCAAATAATTTATAGTTTTCTGTGACCAATGGAATCCAAATGCACTTTTCAGCCTATCCACTAGCTGGGGAGAGAGAGTGACACTGAGAGCTTCAGATTTGGATTGATAAATTTTGACGTTGGAAAGATATGAATAGGCCTCCAACTCCTTCAGAAGGTTAGGGAGTGCTTTTTCAGGGTTTGACAGGAAAAATAATAAATAATCCGCATACGCTGCAATTTTGTGTGAAGACGAATTCACCTTCACCCCTGATATATCGGGGATCGCCCTTATGTGTCTCAATAAAGGTTCAAGAGTCAATATAAAAATTAAAGGTGATAACGGGCAACCCTGGCGGATACTATTTACGATGTCAAATGAGTCAGACATGACCTCATTCACCCGGACCCTAGCTGATGGTCTTGAGTACAGGGACAACATCCACTTCAGCATCCTGGATCCCAGACCAATATGGGCCAGGGTTTCTCTCAGGAATATCCAATTAACTCTATCAAATGCCTTCTTTGCATTCGTCGATAAAAGTATCAACGGAGTGCCCGACATTTTAGCCTTATAGAGTAAATTTATCACTTTGGCAGTGTTGTCCCTAGCCTCCCGCCCCACCACAAAACCCGCATGATCCGGGCGGACAATACTCCTCACCAAAGGAGATAATCTGCCTGCCAGGATTTTGGCGAATAATTTGGTGTCCACATTCAACAATGAAATTGGGCGATAGCTCGAGCATTGTACTGGATACTTCCCCGACTTATGGATGACCGCTATTGTTGCTCTCAGTGTGTATTTTGGGAGAGCTTCCGTCTCTGTCATAGCATTAAAAGAAGCCCTCATATGAGGAATCAACTTTTCTTGTAATACAAGACCGTGAACCCATCAGGTCCTGGTGCCTTCCCTGATTTGGTAGAGGAAATCGCCTCTCTAATCTCTTGCTCCGATATTGGCTCTTCCAGTGACTGAATCGTCACATCCTGCAAGGTGGGGAGTCCTGAAATTCTAATATAGTCTCGTATACGAGACCTGAAACGAATCGAGGAGGTCTCATTATTATCACTGTCCACATTATACAGCGAGGCATAATATGTTCGGAATGCCTCAGCTATATCTAGCGGGAGTGTGACCCGATGTGACCCTCCAGGTTGTGCAATCTCAGGAACATAAGTAGCCGTTGGTTGTAGATGGGCAGCCTTAGCTAGAGACTTACCAGTCTTATGTCCATGTTCGTAATAATGCAGGCGACTTCTGGCAAGAATTAATTTCTCTTTTTTAATCAGTGGAGCACACAGCACCTCTCTAGTTTCTAGTAAATCCTGTCGCAATTTGTCTCAGGCCAGTTGTTTATGTTGGGTCTCAAGAGTTTTCAAACGTGTCAGTAAAGTTACGATCTCCATCTCTCTCCCCTTTTTTAGCCTAGCACGATGCTTTATCAGGGCTCCTCTTACTACACATCCATGAGTCTTCCATATGGATATTGGAGAGGAATCACCGGAGTTGTTAATGTCAAAATAATCGTCTATTATCTCGTTAACATCTCGCGGTCATCTAGCAGGGAGGAATTCAATTTCCATTGCCACTGTCTAAGTATTGGGGCAGTAAGAGAGATCGACAATTAAATCAAAGCGTGGTCAGAGAATGTGATAGATTCTATTTTTGCTTCTTGTATTCTAACTAAATCCGTATCAATGATTAAATATACTGTAAAGATAAAATAGGGAGGGGGACAAGAGGCGCAATAGTGCCCTATCACTAGTGACACTTATATACAGTGGTGGTGCTGTGAAGCTGCTCACCTGGTCCAGTTGTGATCCCCACAACTGGTTTGAAGGCGTTTTTGGAAACGATGTTCCAGCTGCTGCAGGACCTCCACCAACCACTGGATAGGGATATCCCTGATGAAGGTGCCAGGATAGGCGCCGAAACGCGTAGGAGAGAGGAGGAATAAAAGGATGGAAATCGATTTGGCTCTTTGGTGAGTTTATTTAACCCTGAAGCAGAGCGGACCGTGAGACACCAGTACTCCCATCATTTCTTTGAACTAAATCCGTATGGCGCAAAAAAAAATGATCTATTGTAGAATAAGTATCATGGGCCGTAGAATGGAACAAATAATACGTGTCTTGGGATGGAGAAGATGCCACGTATCTATCAATTGATGGTCGTGAAAAGCCTTCTGCAGTTGTTATTGGGCTACATTAGATAGGGTTGATATCCCCCGGAGGGGTCTATCATAGGGTCCATAGTTATATTAAAATCTCCCCTAAGGACAAGAATCCCTTCCGAAAATTCCTCAACCTGCTCCAAAAACCTCAGGACGGGAATCTGACCCGTGTTTGGAAGGCATAGAGAGGCGAAGGTGTATATCTGGGAAACAATTTTACCTTTCACTAACAGGAGTCTAACAGCTTCACCACTCAGAGAGTCCAGTAGTTCCCATGGCAACGATTTTGCCACCACTATGCTAGCACCAGATGAGTTTGCATCTGCTGATAGACTGTAGGGAACCAATAGTTGGAGAGTTTGAATGACTTGGCAGCACATAAATGAGTCTCCTGCACAAAAGCAACATGGATCCCATTCGATTTTAAATATCGAAACATGATGGACCATTTACCCGGGTCGTACAGGCCCTTCACGTTTAAAGAGCCAACTTTCAGTTTTGTTAGGCAGCTTTGTGCCATGTTTTTTTGTTAGGTAGAGGCTGGATATAGCAGGGGAGGGGAAGTGGGAAGGAGGAAAGGAAGGGAAAAGTACCGGTAGTGTGAGTAGAAGAAAAGAAACACCAAAGAGAATACTAAGATGAGATATAAAAAGAAAAAGAGACTAAAATCATCTAATCCGGGCTATGCCAGAATGCAGAATCCCCACAGAAAAAGTAGGAGGATCCTAGGGGTCGTAGACAACCAAGTAGTAGCCCATGGCAGACCAGGGGCACATCAAAAACAGCCCATAGAAATTTTAAGAACTAAACAATTTTGGACACTCAACCAAAAAGTCCTAATCAGGACAACATAACCACTAACTTCCTTTGTCCCTCTCCCTCCCCTCTCCCACCTCTCAACCACCCTTTGGGTTCAGACCATATAAGTCCAGCAGGCATAGTTCAAAACAGTTGTAAAAGCCAAAATATGTATAAAGAGGAGGTCCAGAATGTCAGTCCCAGTGAATCCACCCGAGAAGGAAAGCACATCAGCATATCTAATTAGGACATGGGTTCCCTCCACCATGGGATGGAGTCTTGACCTAGGAAGAAGAAGAAAAGAGAAACAGGGCAACAGAGCAAACTCAAAACAAGTCAGAAGTCAATCAAGACTTGGGAGCCTCCTGTGATGCTCTCCTCTTGCGCCGAGGGCTAGCCATAGAGGGGTTGTTGTCATGGTAGCCCATCCCTGTACGACCTGACATCATATATCTTGTGAATCCCTCCAGAGACAGCCAATCTGGAACTGGGAACAGTGCGATATCCCGAAAGTTAAACAGGCCAGCCAGGTCTTCATTCATCCACAGATAGAATAATTTGCCATTCAATCTCACAATCAGATGGAAAGGATGGCCCCATCGGTACGTCGCTCCTTTTTCTTTAATCTTCGCAAGAAGAGGGCGCAGTTGTCTCCTCATGTATAGCGTGCGGCTAGAAACATCTGCAAAAAGGCGTATCTGAACATCCTCAAAGGAAATCTTGCCATATGACCACGCTGCTCGGACAATGTCATCTTTATCCGTGAAGTTATGCAGCCTGCAAAGGACATCACGTGGGTTGTCATTATCTTCGGGACCAGGCCGGGAGACTCTATGGATCCTGGCAATCTTGTATAAGGCGTCTGATGACATCCGTGTGACAGTATTAAGAATTTCTAAAGTCTTTTCTTTCAAAGTCTGTGCAGTAATAGATTCAGGGATGCCTTAAAGACAAACGTTGTTTTGTCTCTCCCTGTTCTCCTGGTCATCAGACTGTAGTATTAGGGAGACAATATGGGAGTGTCAGCGGTGAACCTCCTTCTCCAGACTAGTCACCCTCTCCTCTATGGAGGTAATGGCCTCCTCGGTGGCAGGTGCTTACTCCCTGACAGTGTCCAGCTCCTCTATAATGGAGGTCAGTGCCCTCTCCCGAGAGGTCTCCAGCCTTGCTGCTATAGCATCCAGGTCCTGTTTGGATGGCAGGGCCTGGATGAGGGTCCTAATAGCCTGCAACTCTGTTCGGGGATTGTATGTCTGGGGGGGAGAGAGAGCCTGCATGTCTGCTGCTGCAGTAAGGATCACAGTAATGGACTCACAGCCGCTTTCTGTGGCTCTCCACTCCGCTCTCTGTCGGTATGGGTCCCCAGGTGATGAGTCTGCCTCCTTCTTTTGCTCTCTCCCTCTGTGACACTGCTGAATGGCTGACGCGGGTGTCTGTGGCTGGCTGCGTGGGCCTCCCAGCTGTTGCGGTGAGGCCCCATGCTGCAGCTTCTGTGAGGAGACAGGCGCCATGTTGGGAGAGCGCGCGCTCCTCTCACCGGCGGTCTCAAAGAGCTTGGAGAGGCCGGATGCGTTGTTTACCCGTCCCAGGGACAGCGGGCGGCTGGGGGGCTGCTCGGCCTTCCTTCTCCTGAACATAACCGGGCCATATCGGCGGTATAATGCCACTTTATAGCCACAGGTCTGTTGAGTCAGCACAAAGTGACTCTTCACAGACTCATGGTCAGGCCATGCCCCCCCCCCACTATTGAGTTTTTGATGCTCTGTATTTTCATTGCGTAAAAAGCACAGCATCTTATATTTCCAGCAAAGTGGATGGGATTCATAGAAATCTCATGCCCAATGTACTTGTTTTTTTACATAGAATAAACTGACCTGTGGTGCACGTTTGATATCTGCATTGTGTTAATTTCTCTTGTGAGTACAGTGAATATTATGTTAAGGTTTTCCCCAAAGAATTGCATTGGATGCAGAAAATCGACAGGTAAAAAAAAGGTATGCACTTTTAGTGTGTTTCAGCTGTGGAAATCTATAAAAAACACATTTAAACCACACAATACTGTACAATAAAGTTTTATCGAAGACAAATGCCAGGAAGTATCAAAAACAAAGCATTTATATGTCAAACATGACATACCAAAGAGAGAAAAAAAACACAGCATCTAAAATGCAATTACAACTCTCTCATGTCCAGAATCCCAGAGTGTATATCAGCCAAATCCTACTTCTTCTCCTCTCTCTTCCTAAAACTCAATGTAGACAAAACGGAAACTCATTATCTTTCCTCCATCTCACACACTTCCTTTCCAGACCTATCTATCACAAGAAATGACATCACACTTTGCCCTGTACCTGAAGTCCGCTGCCTCGGAGTAACCTGTGACTCTGCCTTGTCCTCCAAACCGCACATCCAAGCCCTTGCCACCTCCTGCCGTCTCCAACTCAAAAATATTTCCAGAATCCGTCCCTTCCTCAACCCTCAATCTACTAAGCTACTAGTGCATGCCCTGATCATCTCCCAACTCAACTACTGCAACCTTCTACTCTGTGGCCTCCCTGCTAACACTCTTGCACCTCTCCAATCTGTCCTTAACTCTGCTGCCCGACTAATCCACCTCTCTCCTCACTATTCCTCCACTTCTCCCCTCTGCAAATTCCTCCACTGGCTCCCAATTCACCAGCGTATTTAATTCAAACTACTAACATTGACTTACAAAGCCAATCCTCCCAAGACCTCCTACTTTTCTCCACACTTGTTCGTTCCTCATCTAACCATCTGCAAGACTTCGTCCGAGCATACCCAGTCCTCTGGAATTCTGCACCCAAAACGTCCGACTGGCCTCCACACTCGGAACCTTCAAGCGGAACCTAAAACTCATCTCTTCATAACAGCCTACAACATGCAATGACCACAATGCTACCTCACAACCAAAGGACCTGGTGCCCCACCACCACTGGACCTGGTGCTCCACCATTGGACGTGGCGCTGCACCACCACCAGAGCAGACCCAATCTACTGTCTCTCTCCCCATTGTCCTGTAGAATGTAATCCCGCAAGGGCAGGGTCTTCTCTCTCCCCTCTGTATAGGTCTGTCACTGTTAGATTGTTCTTTGTATTTTTAACTTGTTTGTATGCAACCCTTTCTCATGTACATCACCATGGAATCAATGGTGCTCTATAAATAAATAATAATAATAATAACGCATCTAGAAAAAATAATCATATTCCTAAAAATAATGCAATAAAAAAACAAGTAACTTAATTTACATAATAGATGCAGAAATGCTAAATAAATTCTGCAACGCCAAAAACTCAACCAAAATATTAATCATGGGAGCTTAACCCTAGCGTCAGATGTATAATACTAATACAGCCGGCATCCAATGGTAATTGTGCGTACTCAGTGCCAATACCATTTGATACAATGTACTTCAGACACCAGTACCATTGATTGGTTGGGGGTCTTGGTATACAATGTGTTCCAAATGATTATGCAAATTGGTTTTAAGTGTCGTAGGGTTTTATTTTTATGTTTTTTCAATGAAACCCATTGATGGTATTGTGTCTCAGGGTTCTTTGGATCATTGAAATTAATCTCAGATATCTGTGATAATTAGTTTGTCAGGTGAGCCCAATAAAAGGAAAACTGGGTGTTCCACAATATTACGCAGGCCACAGTTTTCAAGTAACATGGGAAAGAAAAAGGATGTCTCTGCTGCCGAAAAGCAACAAATAGTGCAATGCCTTGGACAAGGGATGAAAACATTTTATATTGCACGAAACTTAAGCGTGATCATCGTATTGTGAAGAGATATGTGGCTGGTTCTGAGCACAGATGTGTTCATGCAGATAAAGGCAGAATGATGAAGGTTTCTGCCAGGCAAGTTCATCAGATTAAGAGAGCAACTGCTAAAAAGGCCTTACATGGAGGGGACGGAAGGCCAGAATAGCCAGTCGCACCTTAATGCTCCCAAAACTTGGAGGAGGGCTAAATCTCCCTGACATCAGGGGATATAATTTGGCATGCTTATTACGTCACGTTATAGACTGGCTCAAAAAGTCCAACAGATACTCTAATTATACCATGGAAGCGGTGCTATGCAGATCCTGGGAACCGGCCAGCTTACTGCACTCGCCATGGCCGGCTGTGCCTAAACACCTGAAAAACATGATCATCTATAGGGATACGGCTATGTGCTGGAAAGCGGTTCGAAAGAAGTTAATGATGACCTGGAAAACGTCGAAATACCTTAATCCTTGGGCCCACGCAGGATTCAGATTAGGGCGTGAGAACGTCTTATTCGCACCATGGCAAGAAAAGGGGATTCACACATTGGGGGATTTGTTACACAAACCTGACAGGAGGTGGTTAACGGAGTCAGAAGTCTTGGAAAAGTTCCAATTGAGCCCACACCATATCATCCAATACAGGCAGCTACACCATCACGTCCTTCGACACCTTCAAAATGTATCACAGGAATGCAGATTGACTATCTGGGATACCTGGTTGGGAGCGGACCCTCTGACTGTCAACGTATCTTACCTTTATGGTAGTTTACAAGACACGACTCTGGCCTTAAGGGAGGATAACATCTTTCGCGGGTGGCTAAAGTACATACCTCGGACTGATATAGCGGACACGATTCTGAGGGGCTGGGAGGTACTGAGGAAAAATATAATCAGCGAAAAATGGAGGGATGTACAATATAGGATCATACACAGGGCAATCTACGGATTCACCCTACCCCCGAATGCTAGGTTCCCTAATAGACGACAACAATGCCTGAAATGCGGACAACCAAAAACAGATATGGTGCATGGTATATGGCTGTGTGGGGAGGTGCAGAAACTATGGAAGCGGGTGGAAGCCTTAGCGAGGGAGGTGACCGGCAAAACCGTTACATTGGATATGCTTGCCTGGTTGTTTCATTTCCCGGTATCTGGAGTGTGGAGAGGCAAACCTGCTAGAATACTCCATATGCTGGCAATGGTTACTAAAAGGCTAATCCTGAGGGACTGGCTATCTGGGCACAACCCTGGCATGACTGGTATACTCAACAAATTGAAGGCAGTAATGCACGTGGAATGCCTGGAAGCGGCAAGGGATAAAGACGCGTTGACGGGGAAGTTTTTTGAGACTTGGAGAGGGTTCATAACCACCAAGCTATCGTCAGCAGAACTGCACTCAGTAGTCCTACCGTTTGTGCAATCGTCCTGGTATCTGCTGGAGGAGTTACAAGGGTCCTTGGGAAGGCTACGGGTATCCCCTGCTCCAGGCGACTCGGGGCAGGCATAACACTTTTTCCATTTAATTTCTTATGACTGTTAGGAGATGTGACTATGGTGTAGTTTTGGTATTGAATATCGATTATAATCAATGTCCGACCTTGTATGTCTTGGGAGATTGTTGGATGTATTTTCGCTGTAACTATTGATGGCTGGGGGTGGTATGGGGGTTGGATTGTTTTTCTTCTTTTCCTTGTTATTAAAAATGAAAACTCAATAAAAATATTTTATAAAAAAAAAAAAAAAAAAGGCCTTACAAACCAACAAACAGATATTTGAAGCTGCTGGTGCCTCTCGAGTCCCTCGAACCTCAAGGTGTAGGATCCTTCAAAGGCTTGCTGTGGTGCATAAACCTACTATTCGTCCACCCTAAACAGTGCTCACAAGCAGACACAGTTACAGTGGGTCCAGATATACATGAAGACTAATTTTCAAATGATCTTGTTTACTGATGGTCCAGATGAATAGAGTAGTGGATGGTTGGTGGATGCCACCATGTCCCAACAAGGCTGCGACGTCAGCAAGGAGGTGGAGGAGTTATGTTTTGGGCTGGAATCATTGGGAAACAGCTGGTAGGCCCCTTTAAGGTTCCTGAAGGTGTGAAAATGACCTCTGCAACGTATATAGAGTTTCCAACTGAGAACTTTCTTCCATGGTACAAAAAGCAAAAACATGCCTTTAGGAGCAAAATCATCCACATGCATGTCAATGCACCATCTCATGCTACAAAGAATACCTCTGTGCCATTGGCTGCTATGGGCATAAAAGGAGATAAACTCATGGTGTGGCCACCATCTTCCCCTGACCACAACCCTATAGAGAATCTTAGGAGTATAATCAAGCAAAAGATCTATGAGGGTGGGAGGCAGGTCACATCAAAACAGCAGCTCTGGGAGGCTATTCTGACATCATGCAAAGAAATACAAGCAGAAACTCTCCAGAAACTCACAATATCAATGGATGCTAGAATTGTGAAGGTGATATCAAAGTAGGGTTCCTGTTAATGCTGCAAATTCAACAACTGAGCATTTTCAGTTCTTTCAAACATATCAAATGTTTAGAAACTCTACTGTGCATAATAATTTGGAACAGTGCTTTTAGAGTTTTTTTAGTTTTGAAAATTATACTGTTGTCATAGGGAGATTTCTTCAATAAAATTTGATGTATACTCTAACTGGTGATGACTTTTATTACACTGACTGTCATTTGCACCAACCATTTAGAAAAATCAGAGGTAAAAAACATTTGCATAATAATTTGGAACACAGTGTAAGCTTTGCTTGTGCTCTATCAGCTGGGCACTGCTTCCATTTTTAAAGCAATTAGTGGGGATTTCAGAACCTCGACCCCAACAATCAAAATCACTGCACTGAGGATCAGCTGATCAGGTCTGCCATTTTTTAAGAAATCACTGCGATGGTGGGGTTACACGTCCCGATATCGCCGCGATATTGGAGGCAACGCCGCGGGAGCGCGCATTTTTTCAGCCCCTTTCCCAATATCGCATCGCCAGTTTAAACGCTGCGATATCGGGAAACAACGTCCCTCCGATGTGTACGCCCACCAACCCAGTAACGACCATTTAACATGGGAGTTAATGGGTGAGGTGCGAGTACAGATCGGAGTTGGGCTGTCACACGCAGCGATCCTGCTACAACGGCCATGCGATATCGGGGAGTTGAATAGCTCTGCTATTCAACTCCGATATCGTTTTGGCATCGTTCCAGCATCGCGTTGTACGCTCAAACCATACAACGCGCAAGCGATATCGGGTCCAACTCGCGACCCACGTGACTTTTTGTCGGAGTTGGGTCGGAGTTGGACGCCGATATCGCGGCGTGTAAACCCACCATGACTCTCAAGACCCAACTAACCAAAACCAACATATAGTGGTTAAAAAAAACACATAAAATTTATTTTAACACACATAAAATTTATTTTAAAAGTTTAGTTACTCTTTATCTTTTGGCATAATATTTGTTTTTTCTCTACATACTTTACAGCATATAAAATATTTGATGTCAATAGAAATTGATACTAATAGACTTTGTTTAATATAAGGGTTTTTTTTTATTCCATTATATATAGTATTCATGAAATGTTTATATATATCTGAATATTGTTCTCGTTGAACCTTTTCAATTCACTACTTGCAGGTTCTGAGCTATACCTTTATATTTAGCAATGTAGACTGCATGTGACAAACGTATTGGTTTCACATTACTAAGACAGCTTTTCTGCACATTATTAGACAGGAAAGGTCACCTTCAGGAGACTCTCAAAATATGACCCTATGCAACTAATCTTTCCACAACACAGCAGGCTAAGGACAGGGCCACACTTAGCCCAGCACTTACGTTAACTGGATCCAGTAAAAGCAGAGGGAAGTGTGCAGGAACACACAGCGTTACCATCGGGGGCTGCCTGTGATCCAGAGTAATCTGCTGTTTACCATGGATGCAACCACACAGGAAGCCCCAGGGACTGTGTTTTTGCCGGGCGCACAGGAAAATGTCGTCAGCAATGTTTTCCTGTGTGCAGTTCCTGGGGCTTCCTGTGTGACTGCATCCATGGTAAACAGCGGGTTACTGTGGAGCAGCATTTGCAGGCAGCCCCCGACGTTAACGCTGTGTGTTCCTGCACACTTTCCTCTGCAGTTACTGGATCCAATTAACGTAAGTGCTGGTGTGGCGCCTCACCATGTAGGTGCCACAAAAGGGGTACTTCACCCAGAAAAGTGGTTTAGTCACCCCACTGCAATTGGAACTATGGTCACTAGATGGAACCCTAGAGCTGACACCCACACACTAGGATAGTAGGTGGGAGGGACCCCGGGAGGAGATTTAGGACCTCTAGGGGGAACTAGTGAGCAGACGGAGAGCAGTGTGACAGGAGGAGAGAGATGGAGTAGGAAGCAGGCAGCCAGCCTGAGAGGGAGCAAGGAGGGCCTCCTCAGCTGAGGGGCCCAGACCAAGCTGAAGCAAAGATCCCAGAAAGAAAGAGAGAAAAGGCAGCTTATATTGCAAGCTCACTCTAAGAGGGGAAGCGAGTAACCTGAAGGTTTGCCCCGAAAGAGAAACCGGGTACCGGAGCCCGCACCTGTGAGTTCTATATGGCTCACAGAGAATCCGAAGAACAGGGATATTATAGATATGGCCCCGACTCCCAAGGAGCCCACAAGAGGGCAATCAGTCCTGCAGTTGGATCCTGCGAAGGACAAGTAAAAGGTTCACCCGACGGGTACAAGGGTGAGGAGTGTAGGAAAAGCAGCAGGAGGTCAGATCATCTTTAAGAGTCAGACTTCACTGCCACTGGGAGGCAAGGAAAGAAAGGAAAAAGAAAGGTACATAAGGAGGGATCCATCTACAGCCAGAAATTCCAATTGCAGCATACAGAGCATTTTCAATTATACCATATACTGCATTGCTGAACTGTATGACTTTGGAGAAGCTTTCAGTCAAGTTACCCGGTGAAGTGAAGTTCCGACTCTGCTGCATCCTTTCAATATAAACTGTTTTCTTACAGCCTCGCTGCCCCGGTGGTCCAGTCCCGCCTGCAGAGAACTAATCCATCTAAGCCGCAATACAAACGACCACCGGAGGGCTGTGGCGGCGCTGGTGAGCATCACCAGACTCTGCAGGTGGTGTCACGACGACAACTTTGTACATAATCCCCTGTAAATACCCCCCCTATTTAGTTGACCACCAGGGCCACAGCCTTGGGCAAGCCACCCGTGACATCCCAAGAGACCGAAGCCGCCTGAGAGCTGAGTACCCGAGCCCTGGGGCGTGTCACTGGGCTAAGTGTGGCCGTAGCTTAAGGCCCCGATTTATGCCAATCTTGATGATGTGTTCTGTCAAATGCTCCTGATACATGAAGAGTATCTTCATGACTCTAGAGTGTCTAACGAATGGTGTGCAGCTCTGTGTCTCTGCTAGAGTACCATTTGTGACGTGACAAATGTGGCCGCTCATCATGAATTTGATGAGTGTTGGTCAGTACATCCTGTCCCATCCCAACGTTTGCCACTCTGTTGAAGCTGGGCGTAAATGAAGTGAGAATACTAAAGTTGCTAAATTTTAGCGCAGTCTTAAGTTAACCCAAATTTTCTATTTTTGGACGGCTTTTTATGCCAGAATTTTGGATAAATCAGGCCCTTTGTGTTTATTATTACATATAGTGTATATGGGCAAATATACCTATAATTTCATATAAAACCTATAGAAAAGCTTATGCTCCTTATAAATGACTAATTAAAACGGAGTTTGGTTCATATATTATGGCCACTTTACACATCCCAACATTGTTTCGATATTGTATACAACGGCATGGGAGCGCGCATTTTTTTGGCTGAAACCCAAGATCGCATAGGAGCTGTCACACAGGGAGATATTGGCAGGCAACACAACTGCGATGTCTATGCCCCCTTGCACGCGCGAACCAGGGAACGACCATTTAACATGGGAGTGAATAGGGGAAGTTGCTCTCCATGTCGGTGTTGGGCTGTCACACAGCACGATCCTGCCGGATCGTCCATCCAATATCGGGCAGTTGGAGAGCCTGCACAATTCTTCCCCGATATAGTTTTGGCATCGTTCTTGCATCGAATTGGACATTTACACCATACAACGCACGAACGATATCGGCGCCAACACACGAACCATGTGACTTTTTATCGAAGTTGGACGACGATATCGGGACATGTAAAGTGGCCATTAGTCTAATAAGCTCTATAAATTGTCATCCACTTTAATTCAGGCAATTCCTTTTTATTAGCATTCTGCTATTGTTATAGGTGCTGGACTATAATTACCACACTTTCCGGCATACATCGCTTTTGCCACTGTTCAATAACCTTCCTGCCTTCACATCTGGGAGAGTTTTAGACAAGGTGGGGCCCAGAGAAAAACTTTAAAGTGGTGCTCTAAATGCTGACATATTGCACATCACACTCAAGATTTAGGTTGCATTGACATGCGCTGAGATCAGACTGGTACATGAATGCAATTAATATTGAAGTTCTACGATGCTTGTTTCCTAGCCTCTGTACACAGGTTGACTAAAGGCCCCGTTACACGCAGCGATATAGCTAATGATATTGCTGCAACGTCACAGGGTTTGTGATGTTGCAGCAACCTTGCAGCGATGTCGCTGCGTGTGACATGCCGCAACAACCAGCAATCAGCTTGCTGATCGCTGCGGAATGGCCAGGACCATTTTTTGGTAGTTGGTCTGCCTCTGAGCAGTAGACATCGCCGTGTGTGACGCCTTTCTAACCTGATGTATTCCCTGGTAACCAGGGTAGACATCAGGATTCTAAGCACAGCGCGCTGGTAACCAGGGTACACATCGGGTTACTAAGCACAGAGCGCTGTGCTTAGTAACCCGATGTGTACCCTGGTTACCAGCGTTCTTCCACTGAATACAGTAGCGGGACCTCGACATTGCGGAAAAGAATAGTTCATATTCTTTTCCACAATGTCGAGGTCGTTACACGGGTCACTGGTCGCTGGTGAGATCTGCCTATCTGGCATCTTACCAGCAATCACATAGCCAGCGGCGTATCTAGGGGGGTGCAGCCGGATCCTTTGCCCTGGGCGCAAGTCAGAGGGGGTGCCAGCGTGCCGACTCCTCCACTCCGCCCTGCAAATTGTGCATGGCCAGAACCGCGGGGCGGGGAGATGGGGCGCGCCGGACTGTGGTGACCGAGCAGCAGGTGAGCCTGGTACTGGGGGAGGGGGAGAGGTGCGAGTGGACGGGGAGGGCTGAGCCGCACTGTGGCTTCCATCCGTCCGTCTGTCTGTCCAGGCTCTGGTATTATTGTTATGTAATGTGGAGCTCGGGCTGCAGACGGGTGTCAGTGCGGGCACATGTGCCACCTCACAGCGGGCAGAGCTGTCTCCTGGCCACCATACATGTGTATGGAGAGCCCCAAACTATCTGTGATGCGCGCCCTATTCAGCCTGTCCTCAGCCATAGTTCACACCTGCGCTCTTCCCGTTCTTCTGCCCACCTAGAATTTTTTGCATTTGGTGAATTGTTCCCGGTGTGACACGAATGACATGAACTGTTATTTCGTACATTTTTTCCGTATTCCGGGGTGGGGGCGCGCCATAATAAATCTTTGCCCCAGGTGCCAGAAAACCTAGTTACACTGCTGCATATAGCAATGTGTCAGCTATCCCGATAGTTGGTTGGGTCACTGGCACATTGTTATCTGTAACCCGGCCTTTAGGCTAGGTTCACATCTGTATTTATAGCGCGTTTAAACGCAATGTGTTTTTCTGCTGCATTCACGCATAGAAACCCATGCAAACACATGTGTTGACGCA
The DNA here is from genome assembly GCA_033576535.1 of Allobates femoralis. NCBI lineage: Eukaryota > Metazoa > Chordata > Amphibia > Anura > Aromobatidae > Allobates > Allobates femoralis. The sequence goes on along the minus strand of JARQOC010000003.1, from coordinate 531,590,172 downwards.
CCCATAGATGTATGGTAAAGGCATAACAAATGCAATGAAAAATGCGGTTGCGTTTGAAACGCGGTATTTTTCCTGAGCGCACAGGAAACGTTGCCAATGATGTGAAGGGGTTAAAGAGGACCTGTTACCAGGTCAATAGTGGCCAGTTTTTGCTCTTATTTTATTTACAATCCTTCCCTGAATATAGATTATTTTATTTTTTTACTTCTTAAAATGAGCCATGAGGTTCCCCAGATATGAGTCATTTTATTCAATGCTAATTTTGTATGATCTTTACCAAGTGCCCGTGGCTCACAACGAAATATTGACGTCTGGGCTAAAGACACGCCGGCAGAGAACCCTGGTGAATTCATAAAAATTAGCACTAAATGAAAATGCTCAGATCTTTGGAACCATACGGTGGATTTAAATCAAAACCGAACAAAAAAAACCTACCGTAATTACTCAGGGGAACACAGAGAATACAATAATAGCAATAAAATGGCCAGCTTAAATCTGATGAAAGGTCAACTTCATGCATGTAAATTGCACACATTATAGTGATATATGTGCAGATTCAATCATGCTCAATACCATCCTATACCCAATGTAATATTGAGAATTAAGCTAAAAACCTTCAAAATGTTACTAATATTACACTTACCATGATAACTACCATATGTAACAATTATCTTGTATATATGTACCAAAACACACAGAGAATAAAACTATTAGTTTTGCTATATCTCTGCAATATAAAACTACAATGTTGTACTCAGTAGCGTAGCTGGCGGGGGGGCGGGGGGGGGGGCGAGCGCCCTGGGCCCCCCGACACGAGGGGCCCATTGGGGCTGAGAGGTCACCTGGGCCGCTGAGCGTCCGAGACGCCGTGGACCCCACAAGTCGCGCTCTTTTCACAATACAGCCGTGACCCGTCCGATGCTCCGAGCAGACCGCAGCTACTCAAGCCTGCTGTGCTCATTGGAGCAGCTTTACGGCTGCTCTGATTGGTCCCGCGGCCATTCACTGCTGATCGGAGCAGCGGCAGCAGCACTTACAGCCAAAGATACAAGCCTGAGTGTCCGAGCAGACACTGGAGCTACTCAAGCCTGCTGTGCTCATTGGAGCAGCGGTACAGCTGCTCCGATTGGTCCCGTGGCCATGCACTGCCGATTGTAGCAGCGGCAGCAGCACTACAGCCACAGATACAAGCCTGAGTGAAAGAATACGTGGGAAGAAAACTGAGGAGCAGGCATCATCTGAGGAAAAGTACACAATCATTTGACTGCATATTCATTTTATTCTTAATTTGTAACGTTAGAATGATAAATACACGTCTTTAATAGAGCGCACACACGTGGCGGATCTGCATGCGGAATTGCATGCGGATCTGTACGTGGATGTCCATCCCGGACCACCTGCTATGACGGGCTGAAGTTTGGAGCTCACCTGAGCTCCGGAGCGCATCGATCCCGGCATGACCGCGTGTCACACGGACTGAACTGCGAGCGTCGGCCCGTCATAGCGGGTCCGGGACGGGCATCCATGTGTGGATCCGCATACAATTCCACATGTGGATCCGCCACGTGTGTGCACTCCCTAAAGGGGTTATTGAGAGCAGCAAAATGTTTCAGCACCCGTCATAAAATGTAAAATAGAAAGGTAGGCATAGGAGCATGGCAGACACACATCAGCCCAGCAGCATAGGAGGGAAGAAGAGAGAGACAGAGACTAGTGTAATTAGCATGTGTCTCTCCCTCCTGGCAGGTACGAGTCATCTTCTCCAGGAGTTTGACTCTGCACTGCATTGCAGCCAGCCCTCGCATCCATGTCTGCCCCTGCTGTGCAGCACCACCACCCTCCCCTGTGACCTTGTCACCTCCAGCAGCAGCACCGCAGACATGTCCCCGTCGCTTCCATCACCACCACCGCAGCCATGCCCCCAGCAGCACCACCACACCGTGCCCCCGTTGCCTCGATCACCGCTACCGTGTCCCAGTCGCCTCCAGCACCACCGTCATGCCCCTGTCGCCTTCAACACCGCCACATTGCCCACTGTTGCCAGAACATTGCTGAGCTCCCTTACAACTCTGCTCAGCAGCTCCCATGGCTTATTTGGAACATTGCCGCTGCATTAATCACCAGTCTTGGGCCATACCGGCCCATCGGTGCCAGAAACGCAAATTTTTTTTACATTTTTTTTAAAGGCAGCTGGATTTCCGAGCTGAGGAGACTTTCCTACAGGCTTCAGCATCGTCCATCTTGGTACACCCGCACTGAACTGGATTGCTGCAGCGCTGCGGTGTATGAACATACTCACCGACCGTGTGGAGGGTAAGTAATAACACTGGCACTCCGTCTGCGGTGACGTCGCTAATTCTGTGGAGTGGCCCCCATGTTTTGCTGGTCCAGGTATTGGGGTCAGCAGTTAACATGGTACTCAGATGATACTGACAACGACATGCATCGAGCATTTCCAAATTTAACTACACTTTATAAGATTTACTTGACTATTTCTGTTTTAGTAGTGCAAAAGCAGAGAGAAGTTTTAGTCGTCTGAAACTCATTAAAACACACCTACGAGCATGCATGCATGAGGCCAGACTGTCCAATTTAACCTTACTCAGTATTGAGAGAGACATTGAAATTGATAAAGACAAGGTGGTCAACAGATTTGCCAAAGTTATGGAGAGGAAAATGGCGCTGTAAGAAGTGGTTTTCACTGGAATATAGTTCACCACATTTTTGAATTAGTTGCTTATTAATTCTTTAAAAATATGATTTACATTATTATTTTTGAATTTAAACAAACTTGAGTGTTAATGTTATTCAGTTTTCTATTTGACTAAAAGAAATGTTCATGCTTTAGGTTGTACGTGTGATTATTGCTGGTCACCTGGGCAGGGGGCCCACTCATGATGTTTCGCACCCCTTGTGTTGAACCCCTAGCTACGCCTCTGGTTGTACTTGTGAAAACCTCACGTATAATTTGATGCAATTAGTAATTAATAGTCTTTATTGGGGTTACAAAAACTAGCAATTTTAACTTCTTCCGGTTTTTTCAGTTTTTCCATTGTTTATAGAACTACTGAGAATAACTGGAAAAAACCTCAAGATATAATTCCCTTCCCACCTCCTCCCAAACCTCACAGCAGTCCTCATCCCTGTCCTAACCCATCTCTTCAACCTATTACTCACTACCGGCGTCCCACCACTCCACCAAAACAGCCCTAACCAAAGTCACCAACAACCTACTGACCACCAAGAGCAATCGACACTACTCCGTCTTCTTCTTCCTTGACCTATCTGCTGCCTTCAACACCGTTGACCATTCCCTCCTACTTCAGATTCTGGAATCTCTTGGCATTACTGACCTAGCCCTCTCCTGGATCACCTCTTACCTAACGGACCGGACTTTCAGTGTCACCCACTCCCACACCTTCTCTTCGCTCTACCCCTTATCTGACGGTGTCCCCAAGGCTCGGTTCTGGGGCCACTACTCTTCTCCATCTACACCCTCGGCCTAAGACAACGCATTGAGTCCCACGGCCTTCAATACCACCTCTACGCCGACGACACCCAGATCTATCTGTCTGGGCCCGACATCACCTCCCTACTTTACAAAATTCCACAATGCCTGTCCGCCACCTCATCCTTCTTTTCTGCTTGCTTCCTAAAACTGAACATGTACAAAACCGGGTTCATCGTCTTCCCCCCAAATCGCTCTCCCCAACCTATCCATCACTATCAATAACTGCTCACTCTCCCCAGCCCCCCATGCCAAGTGCCTCGGGTTAATCTTTGACTCTTCTTTCTCCTTTAAATCTCACATCCAAGCCCTCGTCACCTCCTGCTCACTCCAGCTCAAAAACATCTCCCATATCCTCACTTTCCTTGTCCTCACTTTCATCATCTCCCGCCTTGACTACTGCAACCTCCTGCTCACTGGCTTCCCCAGTACTTCCCTCACACCTCTCCAATATATCCTAAACTCCGCTGCCCGACTAATCCACCTGTCTCCCCGATACTCCCACGTCTCCCCCCTCTGCCAAGCCCTTCACTGGCTCGCCACTTTTCAGAGATCCCGATTCAAAACCCTAACCATGACATACAAAGCCCTCCACAACCTCTTCCCTCCATACATCTCTGACTTGGTATCCTGTCACCTAACCTCATGCAACCTGCGTTCCTCCCAAGAACTGCTTCTCTCCTCCCCTCTCATTACCTCCTCCCACAACCGCATACAAGACTTTTCCCGTGCATCCGCTATACTCTGGAACTCTCTCCTCCAACATATCAGACACTTGCCTTCCCTGGGAACCTTCAAAAGAAACCTGAAGACCCACCGCTTCCGACAAGCCTAGAACCTACAATGAGACTTTGTCCACCGCACCATCTCACGTTCAACACTTCCCCCTCCTATTGTATCCCAACCCGCCCTTTGCAGACTGTGAGCCCTCGCGAACAGGGTCCTCTACCCTCTTGTATTTGTATGATTTGATTGTTCATACATATTGTACTTGTCCTCGTCTGCCCTTTCTATATGTAAAGCGCCATGTAATCTAATAGTGCTATATAAATAATAATAATATAAAATGTCCATTGTGTAACTTTGAACGGAGCATCAGTACTCTTCCTCCACAAAACAGAATGGCATATGAAATAAAGCTAGTATTGAGTGTGAATCTGACCTACCTGGAGCTATATGAAACAAAATATAAGGATGTGTTGACTCTGTTTTTTTTTCAGGATATTTTGGAGTAACAAAAAAAAAACTTTTAAAAAACTTCAAAGACTTCAAAATCCACAAGATATGACTGGATGGAGAGTTTATAATGTGAAAACTCAAAAAAGATTGGTATTCTCAATACCAGGCTTGTTGAACAGTGTAAGATGTGCCTAAATCATTAAAGAAAATCTGTCAGCAGGTCTTCGCTACCTCATCTGAGAGCAGTATATTGTTGGCAGAGAGAGTCTTTAACTGAGGGTATGTGCAGATGATCCAGAAACACTGCGTCTCCAGACCCGAGAGAACACAGGGAGAATGCAGCCATCCTGTGCCCACGATCTGCATTCGGGCAAGGTGGCTTCTCCCTGCATACATCTGCTGTTCACAAACGCTCTCCATCCAACCTCACTGAGCTTGAGTTGATTTGCAAGGAAGAAAGGGCAAGAATTTCAGTCTCTCGATGTGCAAAACTGATAGAGACATACCCCAAGTGACTTGCAGCTGTAATCGCAGCAAAAGGTGGCGCTACAAAGTATTAACTCAAGGGAGTCGAATAATATTGCACACCCCACTTTTCAGTTTTTTATTTGTTAAAAAAGTTTAAAATATCCAATAAATTTTGTTCAACTTCACGATTGTGTCCCACTTGTTGTTGATTCTTCACAAAAAATTTTTAATTTATATCTTTATGTTTGAAGCCTGAAATGTGGCAAAAGGTTGAAAAGTTCAAGGGGGTGAATACTTTCACAAGGCACTGTATATACTGTATTTTTTACTTTTTAAGATGCACTTTCATTTCCCTCAAATTGGGGGTAAATGGGGGTGCTTCTTACAAAGTGAATATTGAAAAAAATAGGGTTAAAAGTAAAAAAAACCCTTTCTTACCAAGTGACTGGCGGTAGCAGCGGGGAGACTGGTAACAGGCAGGGTGGGGCAATGCAGCAAGCCTGGAGCGGTGCGGTGATTGGCGGTATGTGGGCGGCATTGTGGAAGTCGGCAGCTGCGGCACCATTGCACAGGCCGGCGCCATTGCAAGATCCGGGCGCCGGCTACTAGTTTCCGGTTTGCAATATGAGTTTCCAGTTTGCAGAGGGAAACTCATATTGCGCCTGTGTCTGCCACACAGGACTCAAAAAAAATGGCCAGCGCATGCGCATATAGAGCTTGCGGATACTGAGCTCTCAATCTGCGCATGCGCTGCAGTTCTTATGGGGAAATAGCCAGCAGCAGGCAGGATTCTGGGCTCCGCTGCACATCCACAGATCCTCCATGACAGTGTGTCATCTGCAGATCCCCCATAACAGAGCATCATCCACAGATCCCCCATAACAGTGCATCACCACAGATTCCCCATAACAGTGTGTTACCTGCAGATCCCCTATAACATTGTGTCATCAGCAGATCCCTCATAACAGTGCATCACCACAGATCCCCCATAAGAGTGTCATTACAGATCCCCCATAACAGAGCGTCAGCCACAGATCCCCCATAACAGTGTGTCATCTGCAGATCCCCCCATAACAGAGCATCATCCACAGATCCCCCATGATAGTGCATCACCACAGATTCACTATAACAGAGCATCATCACAGATCCCGTATAACAGACCGTCATCTGCAGATCCTCCATAACAGACTGTCATCTGCAGATCCCCCCATAAATTTGTACCCTGCAGATCCCCCATAACATTGTGCCATTTTAGATCCCCCATAAAAGTACATAATCTGCAGATCCCCCATAACAGTGCGTCACCACAGATCCCCCATAACAGTACGTCATCTGCAGATCCCCCATAACAGTATGTCATCTGCAGATCCCCCCATGACAGTGCGACATCTGCAGATCCCCCCATAAGTTTGTACCCTGCAGATACCCTATAACAGTGCATCACCACAGATCCCCCATAACAGTGCTGCACCACAGATCTCCCATAAGAGCGACATCACAGATCTCCCATAAGAGCATCATTACAGATCCCTGATAACAGTGTCATCCACAAAAGCTCCATAATAGTGCGTCACCACAGATTCCCCATAACAATGTGTTATCTGCAGATCCCCCTATAACAATGTGTCATCAGCAGATCCCCCCATAACAGTGCATCACCACAGATCCCCCATAACAGTTCAGCACCATAGATCCCTCATAAGAGCGATATCACAGATCCCCCATAAGAGCGTCATTACAGATCCCCCATAATAGTGCATCACCACAGATTCCCCATAACAATGTGTTATCTGCAGATCCCCCTATAACAATGTGTCATCAGCAGATCCACCCATAACAGTGCGTCACCACAGATCCCCCATAAGAGCAACATCACAGATCCCCCATAAGAGAGTCATTACGTATCCCCCATAACAGAGTGTCATCCACAGATCCTCCATGACAGTGTGTCATCTGCATATCCCCCATAACAGAGCATCATCCACAGATCCCCCATAACAGTGCATCACCACAGATTCCCCATAACAGTGTGTTATCTGCAGATCCCCTATAACATTGTGTCATCAGCAGATCCCTCATAACAGTGCATCACCACAGATCCCCTATAAGAGCGTCATCACAGATCCCCCATAAGAGTGTCATTACAGATCCCCCATAACAGAGCGTCATCCACAGATCCCCCATAACAGTGTGTCATCTGCAGATCCCCCCATAACAGCATCATCCACAGATCCCAAATGATAGTGCATCACCACAGATTCACTATAACAGAGCATCATCACAGATCCCGTATAACAGACCGTCATCTGCAGATCCTCCATAACAGACTGTCATCTGCAGATCCCCCCATAAATTTGTACCCTGCAGATCCCCCATAACATTGTGCCATTTCAGATCTCCCATAACATTGCGTCATCTACAGATCCCCCATAACACCTATAGATGTTTTTCATTCATCATAGGTGTACAAAAAGACATAGGCCACACATCTAAAATCATAAGTTGATCTAATGCCACTAGGCAAAATAAAACTGAACATGAGGTTTAGTGTAACATTCTGATTAGACTGTATGAAGCCTCTAGCACGTCACGGCGAACCTCTCCATGAGCAAAAATAGGCGGAACCCCTCTTACAGTTTCCAGCCTTTCAGCATAGGTGCTGTGGGGTACCAGGTACCGTACCCACCCTGCTGGTTCATTGTCACTATGATGGTGGTTGGCGCATGACTCCACACCTTTAAGGCAGCAGTATTTAAAGTTATGCACACACTCCAAAGATTCGCTGGAGAGAAGGCTTGCATATAAAATTCCCTTCAAACTGGAGGTTATAAAATATGCTAAAGAGGATGGGAAGAGAGCAGCGGAGAGACACTTCGGACCGCCTACAACAAAAAAATTGATAAGAGAGTGGAGGAAACAGGAGGATGAGCTGCATAAAGCAGGAAAAAGCAAATCTGGTCTTCGTGGGCGTGCTGCAAAGTGGCCAGGCATGGACATGAAAGAGTGGATCATACGCCACAGAAATATTGGCCTTTCGGTGTCAAAAAAAATGATAATCTGCAAAGACAAGCGGATTGCTGCTGAGAAAGGCATTGATGACTTTACTGGATCACCATCATAGTGCTTCAGATTTATGAATAGATGTGGTCTTCTATGCGCACCAAAACTAGAATTGCACAAAAAATGCCAAAAGAATATGAAACCAGGATTTTATCTTTGCATAAATTTGTAATTGACAGCAGAAAGAAAAAAGGATTTGAATTAGGCCCGATTGGGAATATGGATAAAGTTCATCTAACGTTTGATGTGCCATCCAACAGGACTGTTGATGCAAAGGGTGCCAAAAGTGTAAGGGTAAAAACTGCAGGACATGAAAAAAACCATTGCACAGTTGTGATGTCCTGCTGTGCACGAAACTGCCATCAATGTTAATTTTTAAAAGAAAGAACATGCCCAAAGAAGCTATCTCACGAGGAGTTGTTGTGCACGTACACGAGAAAGGATGGATGGACGGGAACGGAATGAGAAAGCCTGGAGGGCTTCTAAAAAAAACATCCCTGTTAGTGCTATACCAATTCAGAGCACATATAAGTGAAAACACAAAAAAAGTGTTTAAAGAAGTGAAGATCCATCTCGAGGTAATTCCAGGGGGGCTTACTAGCCAGCTGCAACCTCTCGATGTTTCGATAAACAAGCCATTTAAAGTCTACATGCGAGAAGAGTGGAATAAATGGATGGCTGCTGGCAATCATGACCTGACACCAACTGGATGTATGAAGAGGCCCACTATCACTCAAGTTTGTGAGTGGGTCAAAACCAGGCCCGGACTGATAGGTGGGAGATTCGGTACTTTTCCCGATGGGCCGGTGGTTGTGGAGTGGGCGGGGCTACAGCGCCCGCTCCTCCAGCCACAGGCCATCTTTTAAATGATTTTGTGTCCACCGCCCGCCTGCATACCGGGGTCTGGGGAACGGCGCCAGACGCTAAGTTGCCAGTACACATCATCAGAGAGAGAGTGACTCACTCTTCGCATAGTCACAGACTCACATCAATCGGCGGGCGGCCCTGACAGCGGCTCTTGAGAGCGCGGCTGTACAGCACGTTCTTTGTGGGCGGAGAGAGCACACACTCTGCTCTCCCGCCCACGAAACAGAACGCGGCCACCTCGGCCATTACCAAGTGGGCCCATGTGAAGGCAGTGGAGCTGGCCTGCAGGCAGCAGTCAGCAGCCGATGACTTTGTCTCAGTCATAGACTGAGTCTCCTCACTCCTCCTGTGACCTGTCTCAGCTGCGGACCCGGGGGCTGCCAGTGCGGGACAACAAGCAAAGCTGAGGCAAGATACTTTCACTGTCGTCTGACCTGAGATGTGTGGGGTGGGGGTGGGGCAGGGCAGGCTGCTATGTGTGCATTTGTGCGTCTGTGTGTGAGGACAGGCTGCTGTGTATGTGTGTCTGTGTGTGATGACAGGCTGTTGTGTATGTGTGAGTGTGTGTGAGACAGGCTGCAGTGTGTATGTGTGAGTGTGTCTGTGTGTGAGACAGGATGCTGTGTGTGTATGTGTGTATGTATGTGAGGACAGGCTGCTGTGTTTGTATGTGAGTGTAGGTCTGTGTGAGGACAGGCTGCTGTGTGTGTATGTGTGAGTGTGTGTGAGACAGGCTGCTGTGTGTATGTGTGAGTGTGTGTCTGTGTGTGAGGGCAGGCTGCTATGTGTCTGTGTGTGAGGACAGGCCGCGGTGTATGTGTGAGTGTGTCTGTGTGTGAGGACAGGCTGCTGTGTGTGTATGTGTGAGTGTGTGTGTGTGTGTGAGGACAGGCTGCTGTGTGTGTATGTGTGAGTGTGTGTGTGTGAGACAGGCTGCTGTGCGTATGTGTGAGTGTGTCTCTGTGTTTGAGAACATGTTTCTGTGTGTGTATGTGTGAGTGTGGGTCTGTGTGTGGGGACAGGCTGCTGTGTGTGTGTATGTGTGAGTGTGTGTCTGTGTGTGACGACAGGCTGTTGTGTGTGTATTTGTGTGTCTGTATGTGAGGACAGGCTGCTGTGTGTGTATGTGTGAGTGTGCGTCTGTGTGTGGAGGACAGGCTGCATGCGTGTGTTTTAAGACATGTGTGGGTGCTGGGCAGGCTTTTACATGTGTGTGGGGAGCGGGGCAGATTGCTGTGTGTATGTGTGAGTGTGTGTCTGTGTGTGAGGGCAGGCTGCTGTGTGTGTATTTGTGTGTCTGTGTGTGAGGACAGGCTGCTATGTGTCTGTGTGTGAGGACAGGCTGCTGTGTGTGTATTTGTGTGTCTGTCTGTGAGGAAAGGCTGCTGTGTGTGTATGTGTGATGTGTGTTATGTGTGTGACAGGCTGCATGTGTGTGTTTGAGGACAGGCTGTTACATGTGTGGGTGCTGGGCAGGCTGTTCGTGTGTGTGGGGACTGGGGCAGGTTGCTGTGTGTGTGTGGACAGTCTGCTGCTACGTGTGTGGGGGCCAGGGCAGGCTGCTGCATGTGTGTGTTGAGGACTGGCTGCTGTGTGTGGTGATCGGGGCAGGCTGTTGCATGTGTTTGGGGCTGGGGCAGGCTGTTACGTGCGTGTGGGGTCCGGGGAAGGCTGCTACATGCAAGTGGAGGCTGAGGCAAGCAGCTACGTGTGTGTGGGCGGGGGCGGGCAGCTATGTGTGTGTAGGGGCCAGGGCAGGCTGCTACATGTGTGTGGGGGCCGGGGCAGCCTGCTACGTGTGTGTGGGGGCTGGGGCAGGCTGCTGCATGTGTGTGTGTGGCTGCTACATGTGTGTGGGGGCCGGGGTAGGCTACTACGTGTGTGGGGGGGCTGGGGCAGACTGCTGAACGTATGTGGGGGCTGGATCAGGCTGCTACATGTGTGTGGGTGATGGGGTAGGCTGGTGCATGTGTGTGGGGACTGGGACAGGCTGCTACGTGTGTGTGTGTGTGTGTGTGTGTGTGTGTGTGGGCAGGCTGCATGTGCGTTTATGTGTAATCCTCAGTGTCTGTATTCTTATGTATATATACTGCACATTACTGCTTATTCTGTCCTGTATACTGGGTGTAATCTCTAATTCCAGGTCTCAAGAGCCACACACAGTGCAGGTTTTCAGGATTTCCTTTATATTGCACAGGGGTTGGAACAATCACCAGTTCAGGTGATTACATTGTCACCTGTGCAATATAAAGGAAATCCTGAAAACCTGCACCGTGTGCGCTTCTCGAGGCCTGGAATTTGAGATCCCTGCTGTACAGTACCACTTCCCCCGTCCTGTATACTTGGTGTAATCCTCATAATCTGTATTATTCTGTATATATACACTGCACAGTACCACTTCTCCTGTCCTGTATACTGGGTGTAATCCTCAGTATCTGTATTATTCTATATATATGCACTGCACAGTACCACTTCTCCTGTCCTGCATATTGGGTGTAATCCTCAGTATCTGTATTATTCTGTATATATACACTGCACAGTACCACTTTTCCTGTCCTGTATACTGGGTGTAATCCTCAGTACCTGTATTATTCTGTATATATACACTGCACAGCACCACTTCCCCTGTCCTGTATACTGGGTGTAATTCTCAGTATCTGTATTATTCTGTATATATACACTGCACAGTACCACTGCTCCTGTCCTGTATACTGGGTGTAATCCTCAGTATCTATATTATTCTGTCTATATACACAGCACAGAACAACTGCTCCTGTCCTATATGCTGGGTATAATTCTCATCCATCCGCTTTATGACTAAGACCACAGTTATGGTCAAATCGCGTCAATGTACGTGATTTTAAACTCTTGAAAATAAAATTGATTATTTTAAGAAGATGTGGAGCTAGACGATTTTCTTTTGGATTACTGGGTGTAATTCTCAGTATCTGTATTATTCTGCATATATACATGGCACAGTACCACTTCTCCTGTCCTGTATACTGGGTGTAATCCTCAGTGTCTATATTATTCTTTATATGTATACTGTACAGTACCATTTCTCCTGTCCTGTATAGTGTGTGCAGGGGCGGATTAAAATTAGCCAGGGCCCGGGGCTGTTTTGAAGGCTAGGGCCCCCCAACCCCAAGTATGTTACATTCTCCAGACCCAGTATACAGCAGGAGGCCGCCCACAGCCCTCGGTATACAGCAGGAGGCCGCCCACAGCCCCCGGTATACAGCAGGAGGCCGCCCACAGCCCCCGGTATACAGCAGGAGGCCAAGCACAGCCCCCGGTATACAGCAGGAGGCCAAGCACAGCCTATGGGGGGCTGTATATGAAATGGGAGCCCTATGGGGGGCTGTATATGACATGGGAGCCCTATGGGGGGCTGTATATGACATGGGAGGCCTATGGGTGGCTGTATAACGAATGGGAGCCCTATGGGGGGCTGTATATGAGATGGAAGTTCCATCTCATATACAGCCCCCCTAATGTCCCATAGGGCTCACATCTCATATACAGCCCTCCATAGGGCTCCCATATCATATAAAGCCCCCCATAGAGCTCCCATATCGTATACAGCCCCTTATAGGGCTCCCATATCATATATAACCCTGCCATAGGGCACCCAAATCATATTCAGCCCCTCATAGGGCTCCTGTATCATATACAGCCCCTCTGTAGGGCTCCCATCAAGAGAGCCCTATGGGGGGTTGTATATGATACGGGACCCCTATGAGGTGGGCTGTATATGATATAGGAGCCTTATGGGGGGCTGTATATGATATTGGAGTCCCATCTCATATACAGCCCCCCCAATACCCCATACAGCCCTCATATCATATACAACAGACCCCAAAGGGCTCCTATATCATATATAGGCTGTCCCCCCTGCCCCACTCTGGGTACACCCATGTATATTTGTGTATATGACTATGTGTGTGATCTCCTGTCCTGTATACAGGGTGTAATCCTCAGTATCTGTATTATTCTGTATATATACACTGCACAGTACCATTTCTCCTGTCCTGTATACTGGGTGTAATCCTCGGCATCTGTATTTTTCTGTATATATACATTGCACAGTACCACTTCTCCTGTCCTGTTGTCAGAGAGGTGGTTTTGATTTTCAGCATTTAAATGTTGCCTTATTTGATTATCCTCAATATGGAAGTCATCACTTCTCTTCTGTATAGGTGATGATTTGCCCTTCGCTCTGGATTTGACTGCTGGAACCCCACAATCCTGAGAAACGTGGCTTTGAAGAGCACCATGGAAATGGAGCTGTGGTAGATTGTATACTCTGCTGCACCATTCACATGTGGCTCTTCAAATAACTCCTTTAAGAAAGTGATGAGGCCACGGTAACTTAAAGGGAACCTGTCAGCTCCATAAAGCCCCCAGACTATTAGTACCTGTTCCTGCACCTTCCTATTACTACTGTAACTATCCCTTTCTGTGCTAAATGTGCCCTGTGACTGTAATAAAAGCTTTTTATCACTCACTCATTAGTATGATAATGAACAGGGGCTACTGTTGCTAGACCCCCAGGCATCCTCTCTGTGTCCCGTGGCCGCCTCTTGTATAGTTTATCATGCCCCGATGGGCATGGTGTTGACATCCAAATGCATGCCCCCCAGCCTGGCTCGCTCCACAGAATGGCAAGTATGATGCCGAGCATTGTAATTTCTGGTACTCATCCACAGAGCTGCGCATTTTGCATGCTCTGTGGAGCACATTACGTTAGCTCATCACAGATGAACTGACGTAATGTGCTCCATAGAGCATGCATACTGTGCAGCCTGAAGTCCTGCCTGCAGAGTACCGGAAATGACGTGTTTGAGTGATAAACAGCTTTTATTACACAGTCACAGGGCACATTTAGCACATAAAGGTTAGCTAGAGAAGTAATAGGAAGCTGCAGGGGCAGGTAGTGAGAGCCTCGGGGGCTTAATGGAGGTGACAGGTTCCCTTTAAAAGCAAACATCACTGATCGGGGCTAATGGGTGATATAGTGTGTGAGCTGGTGGCGTTTGTTTTCCAGGGCTGCTTTCTGGTCCCAGTCCGGCCCTGGTGAAAACATCATGGCAATCTGTGAAGGATGAAACAGTTATACGTTCATTCAAGAAATGTGGGATTAGCAATGCCTTAGATGGCACCGAAGATGGTTTGCTTTATGAGGACAGTGGAGAAAGTGACACTAATGAGTGTGAGGACTTGAGCTTCCTAGACTCTGACAAGAGTGATGAGGAATTCCTGGGATTCCCTGAATAGAAGACTTTCTGTGCTTGAGGACTAAAGTTTCTCCTCCCTTGTTAATCGGAACATGGTTCTTCCTGTTACTTATGGTACATGGGACTGTTCTCACATGTTACCCACAATGCTGCTGTTGACTCCGGTTGAGTCTACTATGTTAAAATAATATTTTGTTATTTAATTAAAGGATTTTGCACACTATTTTTATTCTAATTTTGCTCCTTTAAAACCTAGATGTGTCTTATAATCAGGTGTGTCTTATAAAGCGAAAAATACGGTATATGCCACTAGAAATGATTATATGCATACGGAAATGATAATATTTTCATTAATCCCACAGAGATCTACATAGATTAATGCATTCAAGCACGGTTTCTTAGAAAAATATCTTGTCGCTGTTACTTGGGCATGTGATCACTGCAGTGCATCCCAGGTCACAGCGGTGAAGCGTTGGTTACCACTGCTGCCAGTGATCATATGCATAGACAGAAAAGAAACCATGAAGAGCAATAGGGAACCAGGGCACCATTAGAAGAACAGTGGTAACCAGTAAGGTGAATGTTTTTTTTCCAGAGCCCCCTGTATTACATTTTCAAGAGTAGTTTGGGGCTGGAAAACCATTTTAGGGTGGTCATGTCCCACTGACTCTGTTAGCTAAGTACCGTATATACTCGTGTATAAGCCGACCCCCTACTTTTGCCCCCAAAAACTGGGAAAACTTATTGACTCGCGTATAAGCCGAGGGTGGACTCCAGCACAGGTATACAACCCCCAGCAGTGAGGTATACAGCAGCCTCCCCAGTGGTAGTATACAGCAGCAGCCCCAGTGGTAGCATACAGCAGCCCCAGAGGTATATGCAGCCCCATAGGTATATGCAGCCCCAGAGGTATATGCAGCCCCATATGCAGCCCCAGAGGTATATGCAGCCCCATATGCAGCCCCAGAGGTATATGCAGCCCCAGAGGTATATGCAGCCTCAGAGGTATATGCAGCCCCAGAGGTATATGTAGGCCCAGAGGTATATACAGCCCCAGAGGTATATGCAGCCCCAGAGGTATATGCAGCCCCAGAGGTATATGCAGCCCCAGAGGTATATGCAGCCCCAGAGGTATATGCAGCCCCAGAGGTATATGCAGCCCCATATGCAGCCCCATATGCAGCCCCAGAGGTATATACAGCAGCCCTTAGGTAGTATACAGCAGCAGCAGCCCCAGGGCTGTATACAGCCGCAGCCCCGGGGCTGTATACAGCCGCAGCCCCGGAGGTATACAGGCCCCCCATCAAGTTCCAGGGCCCTCCCCCCCCTTGCGCGCCAGCCTGTAAAGTAAAATCATACTTACCAGTGTCCTGTCGCGCCGTCCGCAGCTGCCGACACACGCGATCCCGGGCTTCAATCCGCGTCTTCCGGCTTCCGACTTCCTGTGGTCGCGGGCAATGACGTCATTGCCCGCGACTACAGGAAATGCGGAAGACGCGGAATGAAGCCAGGGATCGCGTGTCGGCAGCTGCGGACGGCGCACAGGACACTGGTAAGTATGATTTTACTTTACAGGCTGGCGCGCAAGGGGGGGGGCCCTGGAACTTGATGGGGGGCCTGTATACCTCCGGGGCTGCTGCGGTATTTTTTATACACTCGCGTATAAGCCGAGGGGGGACTTTTCAGCCCAAATTTTGGGCTGAAAAACTCGGCTTATACGCGAGTATATACGGTACCTAATGTGTGTGGTACTCTCCTGATTCCTCTGGTGGCATATGTTGGAGTAAAGAAGGGTCAGACTTTGGATTTCTTTATGCTTGAATATATGGTACTTTGGGAGATTAACAATGAAAACAGCCTTTAAGAGGGTTAATTCGCGCCACTAAACTGAACAAAAACATACCAAGGATCATGTAATCACAGTTAGGTTTTCAAAACTCCTTGATTGATACAAAGTTAAGGCAGGGCAACATTTATGCAAGCTGCATGCGAGATCCTGGCATGCATCTCACATGACTTTCCTGGCCCGACCCCGGCCTCTCTGAACGGGAGTGTGGAGCTGCATCGTAACACAATTAGCTGAGACATTCCCTTTCAGAGAGACAGGGGTCAGGCTCGGTGAGTCATGTAAGATGCATGCAAGATATTTGCATGCATCTCGCATAGTTTGTCTCTGCCCTTACTAAAGGCACTTGCTTGTATATACAGTTGTGGCCAAAAGTATTGACACCCCTGCAATTCTGTCAGATAATACTCAGTTTCTTCCTGAAAATGATTGCAATCACAAATTCTTTGGTATTATTATCTTCATTTAATGTGTCTTCAATGAAAAAAACACAAAAAGAATTGTCCTAAAGCCAAATTGGATATAATTCCACACCAAACATAAAAAAGGGGGTGGACAAAAGTATTGGCACTGTTAGAAAAATCATGTGATGCTTCTCTAATTTGTGTAATTAACAGCACCTGTAACTTACCTGTGGCACCTAACAGGTGTTGGCAATAACTAAATCACACTTGCAGCCAGTTGACATGGATTAAAGTTGACTCAACCTCTTTCCTGTGTCCTTGTGTGTACAACATTGAGCATGGAGAAAAGAAAGAAGACCAAAGAACTGTCTGAGGACTTGAAAAACCAAATTGTGAGGAAGCATGAGCAATCTCAAGGCTACAAGTCCATCTCCAAAGACCTGAATGTTCCTGTGTCTACTGTGCGCAGTGTCATCAAGAAGTTTAAAGCCCATTGCACTGTGGCTAACCTCCCTAGAAGTGGACGGAAAAGAAAAATTGACGAGAGATTTCAACGCAAGATTGTGCGGATGGTGGATAAAGAACCTCGACTAACATCCAAACAACTTCAAGCTGCCCTGCAGTCCGAGGGTACAACAGTGTCAACCCGTACTATCTGTCGGCGTCTGAATGAAAAGGGACTGTATGGTAGGAGACCCAGGAAGACCCCACTTCTTACGCCTAGACATAAAAAAGCCAGGCTGGAGTTTGCCAAAACTTACCTGAGAAAGCCTACAAAAAGTAGAGCTTTTTCGGCAAAGGCATCAACATAGAGTTTACAGGAGGAAAAAAAAGGCATTCAAAGAAAAGAACACGGTCCCTACAGTCAAACATGACGGAGGTTCCCTGATGTTTTGGGGTTGCTTTGCTGCCTCTGGCACTGGACTGCTTGACCGTGTGCATGACATTATGAAGTCTGAAGACTACCAACAAATTTTGCAGCATAATGTAGGGCCCAGTGTGAGAAAGCTGGGTCTCCCTCAGAGGTCATGGGTCTTCCAGCAGGACAATGACCCAAAACACACTTCAAAAAGCACTAGAAAATGGTTTGAGAGAAAGCACTGGAAACTTCTAAGGTGGCCAGCAATGAGTCCAGACCTGAATCCCATAGAACACCTGTGGAGAGATCTAAAAATGGCAGTTTGGAGAAGGCACCCTGCAAGTACCAGGGACCTGGAGCAGTTTGCCAAAGAAGAATGGTCTAAAATTCCAGCAGAGCATTGTAAGAAACTCATTGATGGTTACCGGAAGTGGTTGATCGCAGTTATTTTGGCTAAAGGTTGTGCAACCAAGTATTAGGCTGAGGGTGCCAATACTTTTGTCCGGCCCATTTTTGGAGTTTTGTGTGAAATGATCAATGTTTTGCTTTTTGCTTCATTCTCTTTTGTGTTTTTTCATTGAAGACAAATTAAATGAAGATAGTATTACCAAAGAATTTGTGATTGCAAACATTTTCAGGAAGAAACTGAGCATTATCTGACTGAATTGCAGGGGTGTCAATACTTTTGACCACAACTGTATGGTGTGATTATCAACCCCTTAATCATATAAAATCATATAACATCATGTCAGGTCAGCTTTGCTTACACATATTAAATACTTCATAGTTGACTGAAAAAAAACAAAAAAATAGCATAATTATAGGAAACAGGTTGAAATCACAGTCCAAGTACAAATAAACATGGGCTATGTAAGACAATGAAAATTATATGTTTATTCATAGTCTGTAAAGTATGCAAGGACTCAGCTGACATTACTAATAAAGGGTTTGTTATTGGTAATATCAGATTTCTTAATTATACTGGCTTCAAAATATACCTAGCACTACATGCTACTTAAATAATTAGAATGTCTGACCTAAAAGAACCTCAAATAAGTCTAACTATAGAGAGAGAAGATTATTTAGCTCTATTGAAAGTTTAAAATTAAAAACTTACATGGGAAATCTAAAAATGATATTGTAAAAAATATGTTTTTGAAGTTAATTTAATAACTACAGTGGGGGAAATAAGTATTTGATCCCTTGCTGATTTTAAAAGTTTGCCCACTGACAAAGACATGAACGGTCTATAATTTTAATGGTAGGTTAATTTTAACAGTGAGAGATTGAATATCAAAAATAAAATCCACAAAATCCCATTGTCTAAATTATATAAATGTATTTGTATTTTGAAGAACGAAATAAGTATTTGATCCCCTACCAACCACTAGGATTTCTGACTCCTACAGACCAGTTAGACACTTCTAATCAACTTGTTACCTGCATTAAAGACACCTGTATAAAAGACTCCTGTCCATACACTCAATTAATCACTTAGACTCTAACCTCTACGACATGGGCAAGACCAAAGAGCTTTCTATAGATGTCAGGGAAAAGATCCTAGACCTGCACAAGGCTGGAATGGGCTTCAAAACTATAAGTAAGACGCTGGGTGATAAGGAGACAACTGTTGGTGCAATAGTAAGAAAATGGAAGAAATACAAAATAAGTGTCAATCGACATCAATCTGGTGCTGCATGCACAATCTCACCTCGTGCGGTATTCAGCATCAAGAAAAGGGTGAAAATCAGCCTAATACTACATGAAAGGAACTTGTTACTGATCTCAAGGCAGCTGGGACCACTGTCACCAAGAAAAACATTGGTAGCCCATTATGATATGACATAATGGATTCAAATCCTGCAGTGCTCGCAAAGTCCCACTGCTTAAGAAGGCAGATGTGCAGACACGTCTGAAATTTGCTAATGAACACTTTGGCATTGCTGAGAGTGATTTGGAGAAGATGCTGTGGTCAGATGAGACAAAAATTGAGCTGTCTGGCATTAACTCAACCAGCAGTGTTTGGAGGAAGAGAAATGCTGCCTATGACCCAAAGAACACTGTCCCTACTGTCAAACATGGCGGTGGAAACACTATGTTTAGGGGGTGTTTCTATGCTAAGGGCATTGGACTACTTCACTGCATCAGTGGGACAATGGGGTCATGTACTGTAAAATTCTGAGTGACAACCTCTCTCCCTCCACAAGGAAATTAAAAATGGGTCGTGGCTGGGTCTTCCAGCACGACAATTACCCCAAAACATATAGCCAATGCAACAAAGGAGTGGTTCAAAAAGAAGTACATTAAGATCATGGAGTGGCCTAGCCAGTGTCCAGACCTTAACTCTCTTGAAAATATATGTAGGGAGCTAAAGCTCCGAGTTACCAAGCAACAGCCTCAAAATCTTAGTGATTTAAAGATGATCTGCAAAGAGGTGTGGAACAAAATTCCTCCTAACATGTGCACAAACTTTATCATCAACTACAAGAAACGTCTGACTGGTGTGATTGCCAACAAGGGTTTTGCCACCAAGTATTAAGTCTTGTTTGCCAGAGAAATCAAATACTTATTTCTTTCTGCAAAATGCAAATACATTTATATAATTTAGACAATGTGATTTTCTGGATTTTATTTTTGATATTCTATCTCTCACTGTGAAAATTACCCTACCTTTAAAATTATAGACTGTTCATGTCTTTGTCAGTGGGCAAACTTACAAAATCAGCAAGGGATCAATCACTTCTTTTCCCCACTGTAAGCGACGGAGCCAATTTTGACCTTAATGGCCAAATTTCAGAATTCTTATCATTGTCTCTTCATTAGGTTATAACTCTGGAACACTTCAACAGATCCCAGTGATTGTTAGAATGTATTTTTGTGACATATTGTACTTCATGGTAGTGGTATATTTAGGATTATATTCTTGCATATAGTTGTAAAAAAATCTGAAATTTGGTGAAAATGTAAAAAATGTCGCAATTTTCAAGTTTTTAAGTCCTGAAACCATAGGGTTATATCACACAAAACAGTTAATTAATACATTTCCCACATGTCTACTTTACATCAGCACCATGTTTAAAACATACACTTTTTAGGAAGTTAGAAGGGTTTAAAGTTCATTAGCAACTTCTCATTTTTCCAACAAAATTTTCAAAACATTGTTTTAGGGACTAGGAGCAATTACATAGTGGTTTCCGTATCAATCCAAGAAAAATGCTATTTCAAGTAAAGGCCCAAATAGAACCACTCACTCTAAGTCTGCCTTCACATTAGCGTTTGTGTACGCTGCGTACTGAACGCAGCCAAACGCTTGTGCACTGCGTTCCTATGTTTAACATGGGAACGCATGTGCCTGCGTTTAGCTGCGTTCGGTTGCGTTTACGTTTGGATGCACACAATTTGTACGCCCTCCAAATGCAGCTTGTTGCATTATTTGTGCAGTCGCGGGCACTTGTTTTAGCTGCAAGCGCCCGCAAGTGCACAAACCATGCATGGATCTCAATGGATCCGCAGTGTCCTCCGCATGACAGCACAGGAGAACGCTGCGTATCTCATTGAAATCTCTCCCAGAGGCCGCCAGTGATCACCGGCGGCCACCGGGAGATCATGCAGAGCCGCCGCTGCTCTCCCGCCGGTGTCAGCGAGGAGAAACAGCTGATCTGACAGCTGTTTAAATCTCCCGCGCTGACACCGAATAGGTAATGTCGGCGCTGGAGATTTGAAGCAGCTGTTTCATATCTCCTGCACTATCACCCTATCCGGTGTCAGCGCGTGAGATTTAAACAGCTGTCATTTCACCTGTTTCTCCCTGCTGACACCAGTAGGAGATCAGCTGTGCCGGGAGGAGGAGATCTCTGCTGCTGATCTCCTCCTCCCGGCCGCCCCCAGAGGCAGCTGATTGGCTGCCCAGGCACCATACTTATGTGAATGCATGCAGAGATTCTCTGCTGCGTTCACATAAGTATGTGCTGCGTTGCACTGCGTTTGCGTCTGCATGCCATAAGCATTCAGACACAAACACAAGTGTGAAGGCAGCCTGAGCTAGATGGAGACACTTTGGACCCCTTTTGGCAGCTGTTCCAGTGGTCTCCATATTTTTAAACACACACAGAACTGTGGTCGTCCACACTTATCCACTAACAAGATGCCTAAAACAATGGGACACTGCCAAAACAGAGACCAGATGGAGTCCAAAGTGTCTCCATTTGCCTCATTATAGTGAGTTGTTCAGCAGTTTTGCCTGAATCACGGTTTTTGTGATTTACATGGCAATCTCGATGGAAGCTTTCAGCGGAGAACACAAGATACATGTGAATGAGCCTTATTCCAATTTTTCGGAGGTAGAATGAACAAATGGACAACAGTATAAAAATAGTTCTCATTTTTATTTCTGTGCGGTTAACTACATGGTATTAGCAATAACACGGCATTCTTCAGTACAGTGCAATTACAGCAATACCAGATTTCTATAAGTTTTTTTTATGTTTTGCTACTATCACACAGTAAAAATGCTTTTTTAGTATACCGTAAATAGTTTTTTGTCTCCATGTTCTGAGAGCTGTAATTTCTTTTATTTTTTGGTGAACAGAGCTGTATCTGTGCTTATTTTTTGTGTGATGTGTTGGAGATGTTATTGGTCCCATTTTGTGGTATATAACTTTTTTATTGCCTTTTATTCAGATTTTTCAGATGCAGAATTCACAAAAAAACACAATTCACTTACTGTTTATATATTTTTTATTGTTTTATGCAGTTTACCGTATAATAAAAGTGATAAGTATGGTTCAGTGATCAGCTTTATATTGCTCTTTTTTATTACCTAGTTACTTTTACACGCTAAAAACTATATTTTACAACATAAAATTGTTTTTATCGTTGCCATATTTTGGGAGCTATAACTTTTTTTATTTTTTTTCCAAATGAAAAATATTAAGGCTTGATTTTTGCAGGTCGGTTTGGCTACATTTTTGGCATGTTTTTTTATTATTATTTTTTCACTGTGCGGAAGAAATAATGTGACAGTTTTATAGTTTGAGTAGTTTCGGACACAGCGATGCCAATTTTTACTTCTTTTGTTTATTTTTGTTTTAATGCAAACACTGCTCCTTTAGTGACAAAACAAGTTTTCATGATTTTTGTGTGTTTTGTGGGATTTTTACTTTTTGTAAATTTTATTTCACCTTCTTAGTTACCTTTTAACTTAGACCCACTGTGGGACATAAATATTTTTTATTTTGATCACTGGTTGCCTGCACTGCTGTATTTTTACACAACAGTGCAGAAGACCTGTCAGTGATTCACTGACTGTGCCTGTAAGAACCTGCTCATCTTACAGGCATAGGATTTTACAGGACACCGTAAGCTGGGATAATTTAATGTCCTCAGGGTATCATGGCAATGATCGGCACACTCGATTACGATTGCAGGAAGCCAATTCTGCCAAGTGGGGTGTTTTAATCCTCTTGTAACCTCTAAGATACCACTGTCATGATTGACAGCAGCATTTAAGGGGTTAGTTCTGCTCCAATCGGTTCCAATACCATTCGGGGCCTATGCCCATGGGAAATTGGGATATGGGAGTGCAAAATTTGCTGGATTTCTTTTGAAAGAGAGCAATTATTCTTTTCCAGAATTTTATTTTAGCAGTAACATGGAAAGCATTCATTATCATAAGGCTTACGTCTGGCCTTTATTTACAGGGGTCCATTTTACCAAAGTGCAAAAAAATATTGTTAGCTGCACTTTTCTGAATGCTTAAAAAGATGGACTCCACCGGATTATAGGCCAGAGAAAGTCCAAAATGACTCCTTCTGTCTCATTACAGTGATCCTGTTGGGCAGGGCCGGCTCCAGGTTTCTGTGGGCCCCGGGCGAAAAGGTCTCAGTGGGCCCCCTTTAGTACATATCGCAGACTATATATATATATCAATATTCCACAGAAAAAAGATGTCGCACTCACCAAGGTTGCGTTTTTGTCCTTTATTTGTTGATACAATCCATGCGATCGAGCAACAGCATAGTCTAGAAGGAGGACCCGTAGAAGCGGCACAGAACCGCGAAACGGTGTACCGTCGTCCGCCTCCCTTGCACCCCCTCCCTGCTATGTTGCTCGATCGCATGGATTGTATCAACAAATAAAGGATGAAAAACGCAACCTTGGTGAGTGCGACATCTTTTTTCTTTGGAATATTGAATGATCAGATATCTACATTGTCAGCACCACCAGGTTACCTGTAGCTACAAGTCACACAGTGACAAGGACTCACTGCTCAAGGGGATAGTGCCCGGTGTTTCTACATTAATTGATATATATATATATATATATATATATATATATATATAAATATATTAATTATATATTGCCGCACACTTACCGCAAGCCCCGTAGACAATGCATGGGGCTTGCCGCAAATGTGCAGCAAGTGCAGCCGCTAGGCGGAAAATGCGGCAGATGCGGGGATTTTTTACCGCAACTGCCACATTTTTAAAAAAATAGCCTATGTGAAGGCAGCCTTACAGGAACAGTGACTGCTGAAACCAGCAAGAGCTGTTTCTGACAGTGAGTATATTACACGTTGTTAGGAGCAGGCTAAAATGCATTTGCATTCCCTTGCGCTTTTTAAAAGTACCCTTCAAATGCAAAATGTTGCATTTTTGTGCATCTGAGGATGCTTGGTATATACACAAGCATCCTGAAGCGCACAAATAATGCAAGCAGCTCAATGGAGCCGCACTGCCATATGGGTGGCACCGCAGCCAAGCGGAGTGTCTGGCCGTCTGGATCACTCTTTCTCCTCACCTTTCTTCTCGCCGCTCTGGTCTCCTCCGGTCGCTCTGCAGATATGAGCACAGTGATGACAACATCGTGCCCCTACATGCTGAGCTGCAGAATGCAGACAGCGGCAGAAGAGACTCTGGAGAAGAATGCTGCTGGCAAAGGTGGCTGGGACTATAGGAGCGGAATCCGCGGGGGGCTACCACTGGTACACATACCTCGTACACACTCGGCTCTGCTCGTACACCTCATACACTCACGGCTCTGCTCCGAACACCGCGTACACATGCGGCTCTGCTCCGTACACCTCGTACGCACACGGCTCTGCTCCATACATCTCGTACGCACTCGGCTCCGCTCCATACACCTCGTACGCACTCGGCTCCGCTCCATACACCTAGCACCCACATGGCTCCGCTCCATACCCCTCGTACGCACACGGCTCCGCTCTGTACACCTAGTACCCACATGGCTCCGCTCCGTACACCTTGTACACACAGGGCTCCGCTCCACACACCCTCGTACACACACAGCTCCGCTCCGTACACCTCGTACACACTCAGCTCTGCTCCATACACCTCGTACACACTCAGCTCTGCTCCATACACCTTGTACACATTCGGCTCCGCTCCGTACACCTTGTACACACATGGCTCCGCTCCATACCCCTCATACACACACGGCTCTGCTCCGTACACCTAGTACCCACTCGGCTCTGCTCCATACACCTCGTACACACACAGCTCCGCTCTATACACCTAGTACCCACGTACACACACGGCTCCGCTCCATACACCTAGTACCCACTCGGCTCCGTTCCATACACCTAGTACACACTCGCCTCTGCTACATTCACACTGTAAATCCCTCCTGACCCCACACATAAACTTCACCTAATTGCCATACACCTAGTACACACTCGCCTCTGCTACATTCACACTGTAAATCCCTCCTGACCCCACACAAACTTCACCTAATTGAGCATAGTGATGGATGGCCAGACAGCAGAGTCCTGCATGCACTGAGGAGCTGATCATGTGACGACCCCTGACTCCACCCTCCATTGGCATCATCACAGGTCCTGTCAGCCCAGAGTTTGCGGCTCTGTTGGCTCCCATGGAGGGGGTAAGAGGGAGCCCTCCGGTGCTGCAGGAGGCTGAAAATGACCCCCCAGCTGCCCCCTGATCCCTGGATATGGCCCTGGCTGTGGGGGCAGTGCTCAGGGGCCCCTGAGGCTAGGGTCACACTTGCTTTGTGACTCTAGCCTGATGCAAGTATTTTCGGCTGCAGCGCATAGCGTTTAATGCTATGCGCTGGAGCCCATTGAAACCCGATGTTTACCTTGCCAACCACTGTAAACATCGGGTTTATATGGGCTCCGTTGCTGGCAGCGCATAGCATTAAACCCTCTACGCTGCAGCAGACAATACTTGCGTCATGCTAGGGTCACAATGCAAGTGTGACCCTAGCCCTCAGGGGCCCGGTGGGCCCCCCCAAGCAGTCGGGCCCCGGCACTTGCCCGGGTGCTGACGCCGGGCCTGCTGTTGGGGATTCTGTCTGACCCATGTATTTCAGAGATTTACATGAAAATCCTTATATATCCTGCACTCTATGCTGAGCGCTTACATGTGATTCATACCTTACTGCAGTCTTTGGTAGACAGAATAAACAAATCAATAGCAGTTCAACAATTGATTTCATTTATTTATTACATCATTCCTTGTGCAATATACAGTAAGTGATTAGATTACTCAAATCACTGCGATTACAGTGATATCAAATTAGTATTTTTATTATAGAAGGCAAAATGAACAAAAAACAGCAATTTAGGATTTTTTTTTTCTTTACATCAGTACAGCAATGCCACTTTTATATAATGTTTTATGTTTTGCTGCTTTTACACAATAAACACAATTTTAATGAAAAAATAATTGCTTTTGCATTGGTATATTCTGAAAGCTAGAGCTGTCCTTTTTTAATGTTGGCTTGTAATTGTTCAAACAAGCTGATGTTTTTGGTAATACTGTTTTATTCCATTTTTTTGGGAAGTATAATGAAAAAACATAGGATTTTGCAGCATATTTTTTTATAGTTTTCACTGAAGAGATTAATTAGTGTGACAGTTGTATAGATCGGGTGGTTCCAAACAAGAATATAGAATATGTGAACTTTTTTTGTTTATTTTTGTTTTTACATAAATATACATACTTATTGGCATAAATTTTTTTCATTTTTTTAATTTACTTGGGGATTTGTTATAGTTTCATAAATTCTGTTACTTTTTTTTCACTTTTTTACTTAATTATGGAACTTTAACTTTTATTACTGTGACCACTGCAATAGACAACCATTGCAATTAGTAATGGGAGAACCCGCAATGTTCGGGTTCAGCAGACCAGGCTGGCCTTTTTTGTAATTCCAGTTTCGGGACTGGACTTGACCCACTGCTGGCAGCCAGCTCAACTGAATTCACTGCTGCAGGTCCTCAGTGACTCAGTGAATGATGTCACCGGTCCTCGTGGCATTCAGTGTGATTACCAAGGCTGCAGGGAGAGGACGACTGTTCTCTCACTGTAGAATCTAGATGAAGCAGAAAAAGGATCATGTACTTCTTGGGACCATCGTTGTGAATTATCATCAGAGGGGAATGTGTGGGGTAATGAATTGGAAAATTAGGATTGTCTATCTGATTTGTTTCAAATAAAGGATTTTTCCCTGTGATTTATTTCAAATAAAGGATTTTTCTCTATGTCTGTGTTTTCTAACAATTTCCTCACAGGATTGAAAATGGTAGGGTCTCATAGAAGCGTGACAATATCAATCTGGGTTTAATGAGAAGCTGCCACTGCACCAGGGCATTTTGAAGAACCAGGTAAAGTGTCAGGAATTGGCACTTCTAATGAATGCTCAAATTTCTAGGGTGGGTGCGGGCTGCTATTTTTTAGCCGGAGGAGTCCCAATATCTATGGGCCTCACCACGCTGAGAATATCAGCCCCCAGTTACCTGGGTTTTACTTTGGTTGGCAATCAAAATGGGGCGAATCCCACACTTTTTTAAAATATTTATTTAAATAATTAGAAAAAATAATGGGCTTTCCTGTATTTTGATTGCCAGCCAAGAGAAAGCCAGACAGCTCGGGGTGGCAGCCTGTAGCTGTCCACTTTATCTGTGCTGAGAATAAAAAATAAATATTTATTTATTTTTACACTACTATGACGTCAGGTTTGTTGCCTATGGCAACCAATCACAGACACCAGCACAATGGATGAAGGGCACAACAGCCAATCACAGATGCTGTCACAGAGAGTGGGTGTCTGTGATTGGCTGTTGGAGCCAGTGCAGTAAACTGGAAACAGTCCATACATCCTAGAATTTACCATGCAGTGAATACCGTAATTGGGAATTTACTAAGTGACCCTGGAAGTAAAAGTGATTGGATCTGTTAAGTAATCACACTGATGTTTAATCACTGTTTTGCTTCTTCTTACAGCCCTTCCAGCTCCCAAATCCAAACAATAACATGGATTTCTCAGGGAAGTTCGTGTTCAGGGATCATGCCTGAACACTAGATATTCGGTACAGACCTCGCAATTTACAGTTCGGATTCGCCCATCCCTAGCTGCAATACATTACATTTATCAGTGTGACACTGACAGAAAGCCTTTTAGACCATGCTCCGGGCATGGTTTAACAGGCCAACATAGCTGGCAAATACAGAGGTCATTATTCGACTCTGGAAATGAGATAAAATGCGCAATAGGGTCTTATCTCCTAAATGTGGAGAGTGGATATATCAATGAGCAGAATCTGCTCACCTGGTCTGGTTGTGTATACCCACAACCAGTTTAATTGCTCAATAGGCAGCTGCTGCTGGATCCACACATCCACAGGTCACCACGGTCTGAAAATAGCATATATGGGCCGAAGTGTTGCTTGATCCGCACTGCTGCAAAAGAAGACCAGAAGACTGGAGTATCTGGATGAAGGTGTATGTTTAATCCACATTAAACATACACCTTCATCCAGATACTCCAGTCTTCTGGTCTTCTTTGGCAGCAGCGCGGATCGAGCAACATTTCTTCCTATATATGCTATTATTTGACTCTGGGTTGCCATGGCATCAATCGGTAGCCATGCAGTTACATTGCAGGGGTGGAGATCTGGTGGGAGAGCGTGTGCATTCTCTCTTCCAACGTCCTTAAAGCTACTATCACTATTGATGGGACATTTAAGGGGTTAAATAGTCAGGGGTGGCACGGCCACCGTCCCTGGCTGCAACAGCTAGAGCTCTGCTATCACTTACGTTCCTGGCGGTGATTGTGCGTGACTCACCGTGGCCGGGACTCCGGTTTAGACAGGCGATGCTTCCTTCCTCCTTGTCACGGGTGGACCGCGCCTGCCGGTAGTGGGGCCCGGTGTAGTGCAGATCAAAAGGGTTGAAGACGTCTTGGTGGAACAAATTAAAGGGGTTTTTAATTTATTCGTGACGCCACCTATGAGTAGATTCGGTAAGGACTACCGACGCTGCGGAACCTCCGGGGGATGGACAGCAGCTAGATGTTACGCTCCCCACAGGCTGAGCGGTGATCCCCGGAGGCTGGAGCTGCTCAAGATGTTGTGCGGCAGCTGCGGTTACCTTGTAGTGCGGACGGACAGTTCATAAGGAAGCACGGACACAGAAAGTCTCTGCAACGGGTCTTTACTGTAACCAGCAGGCAGTACATGGCATACAGTGGTTGAGTAGTAGACCGGGTGGACTCAGCAGTGATGGTGTCCCTTAGAAATCCGCAGTGTTCCTCCATTCTACCTAATTTGTTGCCAGTGTCGCCCAGGAATACCAGGTCGGGTACGGGGAGGCTGCTTCAATGCCCTATCCATGATATACGTTATGGATGTTTTCGGGAGCCTTGGATCCCTCAGTGGGTACACCGCTGGTTAGACGACTGGAAGTTGGCTGGTGGTGGGGTGCTCCTGTAAAGCTGCTCCTCCACGCTTCTGGTTCGCGTAGCAGAGGTGAACTGCTGCCAGCTTCGGTACCAGTGAACCGGCTGTGAGTTGTGGGCACGGGAGTCTTTTGGGAACCCGTGTGGTAATGCCCGATCCCGGTAGTTAAGGCCTCAGGTGCTGACACCCGTCCGGTGACGGCCCAGGGGCCCGCACGGGTGCGGAGCCCCCGCTCCTCTCCAAGTTCTGTGGTCTAGGCTCTGCTCTAGATTCCAGACTCCTACTGTTCTCTTTCTGTCTAGATTATTGTGTGTTCTACTACACTTCCCTAACACTCCACTCACCAGGACCTATGATTGGCCCTCTGTTCTAGGTGATACATGTAGGGTTGGATTTCTATGTTAACCGGATCATTGCTGAGTCAGAGGATATTGCGGCTGCATTTATGGCTGCAATACCCTCTTGTGACGCACTCGTTGCGGGGCGCCACACTCCCCCTTGGTTGAATACGCTTGTCCCCAAGCGTCACACTACTCACATTACAGAGGTTTTTATATTTATAACAGGTAATACACTTTTATTAATGACAAGTCATTGTTTGGTATAAAAGTGAGGTAAATAAACAGGTTAACACATTGCGCGGACCCGGCGGGCGATCGACTGTCCTTTTGTAAAAGTTCAGGCTGTGGCCGCGAGATCACACGGTCAGTGTTTAACAGGAACAGAGTTATTGAATGAGTTCAAGTCTTAAAGTCACTGGCACTGAGAACGATGGCGCACCCGGATAGCGAACCACCCATCTGGACAAGCATAGCGTTCATAGGTGATTACATCGCCCCGGTATAGGTCGCGATCGGGATGTCCTCTCGGCAAGTTTGACTCAACGTCCCGGCGCCCCACAAACACCTCCTCATTCAAACCCACCTCCCAAGCGAACCCCCACCCGGTATGTAAATTAAAGGTGGAAATTCTACCTTCACGGCGGAATTCAGCAGGCAGCGGCGGCTGGCGGCGAGCCTCGGCACGGGCCTGCATGTTGGCGCGTTCACGGGCTTGCCACTCCTCTCGTCGTCTCTGGCGTACATCTCCGTCGTTACGGCTCGGGGTGTAGAGATGAGTAACGGAGCTGGTGGTTTGGCGGGAAGCTTGAACTTGGCGGGCTGTCTGGATCAGCACCCGGTGGAACGGCACGGGGGAAGGTGTCAGCGTTGCACCCGACCAGTGTACCCGAGCTGTGTGCCCGGTAGGAAGTTCCTCGGTGTCTCCCCAAGCGAACCCGGTGTCGAAATCCTCAGCGGTGCTGCGGGTCTCGTCGTCATCCTCTCCGACCTCTTCCTCGATGACCACATCAGGCTGCTTGATGGTTGGAGATGTTGAAGCTGGTTCCTCTGTACAACAGGGAGGCGGTGCTGCGGATCCTTCCACAGAGACGTCCTGCAGGGCTTCCAGGCTGCCTGCCTCTTCATCTGTAGCTGTTAGTAGAGGGGTCTCAATCCCGGTTACCAGGTAGGCCTCAGCAATTGCAAAGGAAGCCTCCGGTACGGGGACGAAACAAGCGACTGTCTCTGTAGTGGTGAAACACGTCGCGGGTTCCTCAGTGGGAACCTGGTAAAGGTCTAGTTCTTCTATGAAGCGTGCTATAAGCTCTGGCTCAGGAACGGGGTCGGCTGCGGGTTCGACCGCTGGTACGGGTCGAGCTGTAGTCCTCACGGGAATGACACAGTCTATGGGCTCCGGTGACGAAGCAGGACAGGTGGTGGGCGACGGTGAGGCGGTCGAGAAGCTGGTGACGTCATCTGGGCTTGGAGAAGCTGTACCCGGTCGGCTCTGCTGCATCACGTGGTGTAGTCGTCTGCCTAGGGTCGCGCTCCAGCTGCGAATCGTCCATTCCACAGTCTCAAGTAGCCGCACCCGGAGGTCTTGTAGAGCCTCCAGCCAGAAGTCGGGGCTGCCGTCTATGGTAAGGGCAGGACCCGGACCCGGTTGGCCTATGGCTGCTCTGGCCTCCGCCTCGACCTCCCGCATTAGGTCTTGGAGTTTCATGCTGGCCATTTCTTCTTTGGAGGGAAACCACACCCGTTCAACCGGTAAGCGTTCTGGTAGAGCTGGTGAAGAAGAAGGTCCTCTCTCCCATTTTCTCTGGGCTTTTGTAGTCCAATCGTGGGAAAAGTCTTTGGGGTCCGCCCCCATGGTTGATTCGAGCAATCAGGGCGGACAAAGAGTTTGGCGCCTTTTGTCTTTAGCCCTCCCACGATGAGGGGGGGGTTGACTCACTCCTGGGCTTGCACATGGCGGCTTCTTGTGGCGGGAACGCCATCTTGGGCGCCATTTTGTCCCAATGGTGAAAAGGCGGGAAAGTTCTTTTAGGGACGAACAAAGTCCAAATTGTAGACAATAAAGTCCATTTTAAGCACATTATAACCGTTGGGTAACGGGCCTGCTCGTATCCTGTTCGTGACGCCATTTCCTGACTCACCGTGGCCGGGACTCCGGTTTAGACAGGCGATGCTTCCTTCCTCCTTGTCACGGGTGGACCGCGCCTGCCGGTAGTGGGGCCCGGTGTAGTGCAGATCAAAAGGGTTGAAGACGTCTTGGTGGAACAGATTAAAGGGGTTTTTAATTTATTCGTGACGCCACCTATGAGTAGATTCGGTAAGGACTACCGACGCTGCGGAACCTCCGGGGGATGGACAGCAGCTAGATGTTACGCTCCCCACAGGCTGAGCGGTGATCCCCGGAGGCTGGAGCTGCTCAAGATGTTGTGCGGCAGCTGCGGTTACCTTGTAGTGCGGACGGACAGTTCATAAGGAAGCACGGACACAGAAAGTCTCTGCAACGGGTCTTTACTGTAACCAGCAGGCAGTACATGGCATACAGTGGTTGAGTAGTAGACCGGGTGGACTCAGCAGTGATGGTGTCCCTTAGAAATCCGCAGTGTTCCTCCATTCTACCTAATTTGTTGCCAGTGTCGCCCAGGAATACCAGGTCGGGTACGGGGAGGCTACTTCAATGCCCTATCCATGATATACGTTATGGATGTTTTGGGGAGCCTTGGATCCCTCAGTGGGTACACTGCTGGTTAGACGACTGGAAGTTGGCTGGTGGTGGGGTGCTCCTGTAAAGCTGCTCCTCCACGCTTCTGGTTCGCGTAGCAGAGGTGAACTGCTGCCAGCTTCGGTACCAGTGAACCGGCTGTGAGTTGTGGGCACGGGAGTCTTTTGGGAACCCGTGTGGTAATGCCCGATCCCGGTAGTTAAGGCCTCAGGTGCTGACACCCGACCGGTGACGGCCCAGGGGCCCGCACGGGGTGCGGAGCCCCCGCTCCTCTCCAAGTTCTGTGGTCTAGGCTCTGCTCTAGATTCCAGACTCCTACTGTTCTCTTTCTGTCTAGATTATTGTGTGTTCTACTACACTTCCCTAACACTCCACCCACCAGGACCTATGATTGGCCCTCTGTTCTAGGTGATACATGTAGGGTTGGATTTCTATGTTAACCGGATCATTGCTGAGTCAGAGGATATTGCGGCTGCATTTATGGCTGCAATACCCTCTTGTGACGCACTCGTTGCGGGGCGCCACATGCGTACATGTGCCTATGTGCCCACATGATCGCTGTAGCGAACTTATACGTCATAGGTAGGGAACCTTTTCCCAACCATGATTTTATAGGTATGTGAAAGTTATTGAAGGGGTTAACAGATAAAACCAAAGATAGAAACAAAATGAGCAGATGCCCTACAGTAAGTAAATAGAACATATAAATAATATAGGGTACTTAGTAACACTGTTTTTGATCAAATAAGCATAAAATCCATTCCATTGTGACAAGGTGTACCTCAATTGGGACAGTCCTAACTGTTAGGCCCTGTTACTGTTCTGCCCCATCTGCATTGAGGTTAATACTAGGTGAGATTTCAATACTAGAGGTTAGGACCATCCTGATTGGAATACACCTTGTCGTGGTGGAATGGCCTATATGCTTCATTAATCAAAAACAATGTCACCAAGTACCCTATGTTATTTATATGTACTATTACTGTTTACTTATTGCAGAGTATATGCTCATTTTGTTTCTATCTTGTTTTTGTCTGTTAATTGGCTACAGTGTGAACATGCTTCTATACACCACATATATACCAACTTATGCTATGGCTCATTTCTTTGGTTTTGGTGTAATTCATTGTACTTTGTACAAACAGGGGCATGCCACCCCCTTCTTCTAGAGCTAGGTATTTGTACAGCATAACATAGGCAGGTATCTGAACTAGTTGGGCCCCGGGCTTGCTTTGCCCCATTTACATTGAGATCCGTTTAAACAAGGGGAGGAAATGTCACTCACATGGTGCATGGCAATCTAAATGCACCACTGAATGCAGCATGTCAGCTGCATTCAGGGAAGGGTCCCCCATGGCTCCAGCCCCCCTGTACCCTGAGACATAGACTTTATAAAGTGTACATAAAGTGAGTCCAGAGGGACTTACTGAGTGATGAGTCACCGCTCTTGCTGGTGTCCTCCCCGCCTCCAGCCATCTCTGTGCCACCTCCAGTTCCCTCAGTAACGCCTCCTTTATTTTTCTCCCCTCCTCACCTGCTCCACGCTGCTCTGTGTCTGAAGTCAAGCAGACACAGAAGGAGCAATAAGTGAGACCGGGTCCCGGCAGCTGACACGCCTCCTGCCGGTGACGTCAGCGCCAGAAGCCCGCTCTGCTACAGCTTATGTATGTACAGCTGGGAGGGCTCCAGCGCTGATGTCACCGGCAGGAGTCTATGTTTCAGGGTACAGGGGGGCCGGAGCCATGGGGAACCCCTTACCTGAATACAGCTGACACGCTGCATTCAGTGGTGCATTTAGATTGCCATGCACCAGGGGGGGTGACAGGTTCTCTTTAATACAACTGGTTAGGACCGTCCCAATTGATGTATACCTTGTCCCAATGGAATTGATTTTATACTTTTTGATCAAAGACAGTGTTACTAAGTACCTTATGTTATTTATATGTATTATAATTAGCATTTATTTACGGTACTTAGTGTAGGGTATATACTCATTTTGTTTCTATCTTAGGTTGTATTCATTCATCTGGATTAACCACTCCATTTTTTTTTTGTTTGCCTATCAAGACTTTTACTGACATTTAATGCAAAAAAAAATATCATGAAGAAAACCTACAAGTAAAATAGCCAAAAGATAAAGACATGGCACATGCATGCATGGACAAATCCAGATATATTCCAGAAAACTGTATGTGACAATCCTTATAGACGTGCCCTATTATATTTTCTAAAAATACATTCTGGAGAAAGCTCTTATTTTTAAGTGTGCATTAGTCATGGGAATACCGTAGATTCAATCATTTCCTATCTTTGTTCTCATCTAGGCATAATCCAAACATCTGTTATTAAAATGCTAATTTCCTTGAACAATTTTCTTCTATTCACAAATGTAAAAGTTAAGGGCTTAGCCATGCTGATGGGGCTGTGTTATTAGGTAATCATGTTTATTCTAGTCTATCTTTTTTAGCAGATTCACTTCATAATTTTATCCCCAATAATACTACTTAGCTAATGAGGTAGTAATTAAAATGAAGCATATTGGCACCCTGATAAAAAGAGATCTCATTATAAATACTGTAGATCACATCAGTTATGTTTTATTAATGAGTCCTCACCTTCAATGGTCAATACGTTAAATTGGGTTTCCAAACTCCATACTCAAATTTAAAAGCTTATGCTCCAAATTTACATATGCTATGGCTTTCCAGTAAGGACTTGAAACACCACATAAATTAAATTTCATCTTTCTTGAAGATGAATAACGGCCATAATTTAGTAAATAGGGACAAGAATGAGCCAACCTATTGAGGTGATTGCAAGAGTGCTCAGGGCGGTAGTCACAGGTGAGGCACTGTTCTCATTCACTCTGGCACCCCACACGGAGGTTGCAGGTTTAGCTGGTTTCATGGACTTGTGTGGTGAAGGTGATATCTTTTCGCAGGCCAC
Source organism: Allobates femoralis (assembly GCA_033576535.1). Lineage (NCBI taxonomy): Eukaryota > Metazoa > Chordata > Amphibia > Anura > Aromobatidae > Allobates > Allobates femoralis. The sequence goes on along the minus strand of JARQOC010000003.1, from coordinate 531,555,025 downwards.
CTTTCGCCATTACTTCTGGCAAGCCAGGACCAATCTGCAATCTGTAGTGAAGAAAGTAACAGAGGCAAACAGTTCTTGAAACAGTAGTGTTTTATCGAACATTTTCAACAGTTCGTTCAAGGTCAGTTTACACATGAGACAGCGGGCTCAAGAGTACAAGGTGAAGGCACCACTAGACACACTTACTTCTCTATCTCCTCAAATGTTCCTTTATCTGATGTTTCCTGTGCCTCCACCGCCAGCCAGCCTATCATCACAGTATTGTACGCAAAAGTAATTCCAGTCCATTCATGGTTCTGCTTGATGCCAGCAACAAGGATTAATGATCAGATCTACCGCCCAGAACTGCATACTCATTTCATGTCCTTCCCTTCTCTGTCTGGGCTTAAGCTAAGCATACTACTAAGGACTTTTGTTAGGGGAGCCAGTCTGTTCTCTGAGTTAGATTTTGATGCTGACCTTCAGCGGGCCGGTCAAGTTTCTCAAATCTTGCTGTCTCACTAGTGTCTCAGTTGTAGTTGCCACGAAACAGCCATTAAATGCGCCCTTGATGTTACATGTGACTTACATGTATGCACTAGTCATGAATCAAACCGGATCTAATCTTCTAACAGGAAAAAGTCACTTGAGAAAGTAACTCCTCCCATCGTGGGCTAGTCCCACTCCTACACCTTACATCATACTAGTATGCTGCTAAGTGCCCTATAAAAATATGCAAAGACGCATGACATAGTTGACATTATAACACATAGATGCGCATGATGTTTTCAAGGGTAGGAACACATGATTGCCTAGGTTACCCTCTTACATGATCATATGATGACCACATAATGCTAGTAGTCCATAAGAAAATATAGAGTTAAAATCTACCTACTAAATAGCCTTTTACTTTGATGTATTTGGCTCAAGAAACTGACATTTATTCCTCTACACATTTCTGTGCCATAATGCCTTATTAGGAAATTGTGTCTGACTACTCAGGAAATGCTCATTATCCAAATAATTATCAATCTTTGCAATGCAAGGAAACACTGGGTCCATTAAAGATACACACTGGCTTTAATTTTTGGCTCACGCTTTGAATTCCCTGGGACCCTTTGTTATGGCATTTTGGTATAATACATATGGGCAGGAGTTGTCATTGCGCTATAATTAATTTTAGTATTGTTGGAAGAAGGTTTTCTAATTTTAATGATTGTTGCAGTAGGCAATATATTGCTGTTCTACATTTATACATGACCACAGTGACGAGCTGCAGTATCTTTCAAAGATATGTCATTCTCAATGATCATGTGACACTTTCAGAGGAAGCAAATGGTGACAGACAGGCAAACATAAAGTAAGCATATTGAAACATTTTAGGTGCACAGGAAAAAATGGCAAATAAGTTGTTTAACCCCTTCATGACCAAGGGTGCATCTATATGTTCTTGGCTGTGCTCCCTATCTTTGATGTGAGCTCATGTGCTGAGCTTGCATCGTCCCCATGTAATGCCCCAGGGTATGGGAACTCGGATGTCTGGGCCCTCTGCTTTGGTGGGGGATATCACTGGTGGCCTGCCCAGATCCGTGGCTCCGTGGAACAGCCCCAAAAGAAAGGGATTTGTTTAGTACTTACAATGGAGTTTGAGTCTTTGTCTTGTGACGCCACCTGTAGTACCTGGTGACTAGACACCAGCGCCGCCACAGTCCTCCGGAGGGTGATAGTATTGTGGCTAGGGTGGAGCAGCTCCCTACAGGTAGAGCTAAACCTCCGGGGCAGTGTTACCTGATGCCGGCACGATGCAGACCATTGAGGAAAGTCAATGAATGCAGAACAGAAACGCAGGGGCAATTCACTCTTCCAGGTACTTTACTTGTAGAAGAAAACTGATCAAGATAGTGATACAGCTCACAGTACTGCCCGCAGGATGGCTGGCCGGTTAGTCATAGCAAAATGCAGAATCTATGGAAGTCTCTGGCAGTACCATCTTGGATCTACCCTTGTCCTGTCCCTTCTTTCTCTTCTCGTGGTCTGCTTCTTGGGCAGTGGTACATCCCAGGGGATGAACACCCTGAGAACGTCTTCGGAGCTGGGACGAGTACGGTCGGAGGGTGAACACTCCAGGCCGCATTGTCAGACCCATGTACTCCAGGTGAACAAGTCAGGACCTTTCTGTCTGGGCTACTTCTCTCTCTAGCCCTCTTGTGAAGCCCCCTTTCTCTCTCGGGTAAGCTCCCATTCTCCGTCTTTCCTCGGGGAAGACACTCCTGAAGACTCCCCGTGTGTTCCACCTTGCTCCTCTCACACTTTCCACTCTCACTAACTCTGGGACTTTCCCCGGTTGTATTGGTGGGTGTGTTTTGGGATCAGATCCTCCCACAGTGTTCTGTATTGTACTTGCGACAGGGATAATCACACGCTCATCTTTGGGTGCAGTACCCCACTTGTGACACCTGACCAGTGGAGCGCCACATTCCCCCTTGATGGAATATACTCGTCCGTGAATATGGTGTTACAGGGTTTATTGGAAGAGTAAAAGTTTTTGACATTTTCATTAAACAATAACAAGTAATATATTTTCAAACAAGAATTCTTCTTCTTCCCTTTATGGGAGGCTAGGTTCTTTTCTTTAATGTTACCAACCAATGCAAAAGCTAGCTACTACTATAGACCTTGGGGTCCTCGGGTCACCTTTCGGCCAAGATATTACTCTCCGGTTCATAGCATCTTTCTTTATACACAATTCACTTCAAATAGCAATAACATTATCTAACTTTTCATCGGCCACACGGGACCAGTAACTGCGCGGACCCAGCGGTAATCATTGTCTACCACAGTCCAGTGCGATTTATCACCGCTGGTGTCACACGCTTAGTTGGCGCTGACATTCCTGGATGCTGCTGTGTATGTGTTTGTCTTTAAGAGCTGCATGGTTGACGGTTGTGAGAGTCTTTGCCTCCTGTGTTGCACTCCAGAACTGCATTCACTATTAGGTTCAACTGCTGGTTGAGGGGTTAATGTGTGACTCACCTGAACTGCCCTCCCCCTAGCATTTAAGTAGCCTCTCCTTCTACCAGGTGGTGCTGCTGATAGAGTCTCACTCTATGCCTGGAAGCCGTGCTATGCTGACCTGTGTGTTTGTGTGGCTGATGTCCTTTCCTTTGGAGTTACTGTATCCCAGATCTGTGGAGGGAGGTGAGGGGGGAATAGTGCAGGGCTGGTGGAGGAGTTTTAGGGAGAGGCTGGAGGCCCGAACCTTCTCACTGTCAGAGATACCTTCGGGATCATGGCCATTCAGGGTTCCTAGACTAGGGTCAGACTAGTGTTCCCTGGTCACCCTGCCCATAACTGCCATTACCTTATTATTATTCCCTACACCGTGAGAGCCGGGCCGCTTTAAATGACTACATGATATCATACGAGACATTCTGGCGTAAATGGGTTAATAGTCCAGGCTCAAACAACATTTTACACTCGTAGGAGGGAAGAGTCCTCATGGACGTCTATGAGTCTCCACTAGTGATGGGCGAGTCCTACATTACTCGGAATCGCTTGACTCTAGCGAGTCCGAGCCCGGGACTCGCTACTCGTTGCGAGTCTAGCGAGTCCAATGTTAATGAATGGGCAAGCGAGTAATAGCGAGTAATGTGTGATTTAAAAATCGCAGATGTGTCTCGGAAAGCGCTCGCATTGCCGTGTTGGAATCCCCACTCGCAACTGTATTTTGCTGCTGTCTCTGAGGCCAAACTCGCATGTGTTTGTCTTATTTGGCGCCGATGAGGCGAGGCAAGCGATTTTCTCCAGCAAACCCCATACTTTTAGCAAACAGGAAATAAGCCGACTCGAGCTGCCCGGCTGGACGCGCAGAAACACACAGAGCAAGCATGGCCCCTGTCAACACCCTGCAGTTGATTGCTCTGGTGGAGGCTCGGCCCCTGCTTTGGCTGCCCACTGACCCTGTCTATGGGGATAATGGCCAGCGGACTACAGCCTGGAGGGAGGTCGCTCAGGTCGTGATCCCTGCATTCCATCGCAGTGGCCATGATGCACAGAGCAATATGGGTGAGTTAAATGTGTTCACACGTTATATTGCATTTACCGTATATAGTCGTGTATAAGCCGACCCGTGTATAAGCCGACCCCCCTACTTTAGCCCCAAAAAACTGGGAAACCATATTGACCACCATCAGGGGTGCACCAAGCCACACTGCCGCCTGAGCCGCGGCAGTGATTACCGGAGGGGGGGGTGCTGGTGGAGCCCAGCGCTGCCGCCCCTTCTACATTGCTCCTCCGGCGGGTCGCCGCTTACCTGCGGTGAGCGGGGTGAGCGGCCGGCGCCATGACAGGGGGAGGCTGTGTGCATGAGGCGCCGCCCCCTTCTGCACTGCCGCTCCCCCTGCCTCTTGCCTCCTGAATGACAGAGCCCACACTGTCCAATGGACGGTGCGGCCCTGACCGCCATCCTGGATACAGCGGCTATCATTGGTAGACAGACCCCCAGCAGAGTATACAGCTCCACCTGCAGAGTATACAGGCCCCCCAGTGTGTATACATGTCCCCGATATTAGGGTATACAGCCCCCCCATGGGTATACAGGCCCCCCAGCAGTGGGTATACAGGGCCCCCAGTGGGTATACAGGGCCCCCATAGTAGGGTCTACAGCCCCCCCGTGGGTATACAGGCCCCCAGCAGTGGGTATACAGGGCCCCCATAGTAGGGTATACAGCCCCCCCGTGGGTATACAGGCCCCCAGCAGTGGGTATACAGGGCCCCCTTAGTAGGGTCTACAGCCCCCCTGTGGGTATACAGGCCCCCAGCAGTGGGTATACAGGGCCCCCGTGGGTAGACAGGGCCCCCATAGTAGGGTATACAGGACCCTCAATGTGTTATCATGCGCCGTTGCATGGTTGCCTATATTTGGATGGGGTCACAATAGTACACTTAGTTTAAGGGCTGGTCCTCCTGGCTCTGAAGGCCAGGGGGTTGGGTGTATATAAATACCACTAATGAGCGGAGTCTGGTGCCCGCACTATTACATTCTCTATGCGTTGACATGTGCCCTGCCCCATTTGTGATTGTGGCCACGTGAGCTCAATGTCCGTAATGCTGTTGATGATGTTCCACACTGTCGTGTCACTGTGCCTTGTATACACATTACACACACAACATGAATAAAATGTTATTGTTCATTTGTACACATACTTTTAGTGTTTCAAATGTTACAGAGGTCTAAACCCGGTTTGAAATTATTTCACAGTTGACCTGATTATCAAACGGTGGAGGAGCTGTCGGGATCAGCATAAAAGGCAACACCGCAAGATCATGGAGGGGGGACCGGAAGTTGATCCAGGGCCGATCTATTGCCACTACGACCGGTTGTCCTTCCTTGAACTGGTGGTCCGTATGCCAAGGTATGTGTCTGCTGCACTGTTGTGTACTATTATTGTTATTATTATTTATTTATATAGCGCCATTAGGTTCCATGGCACTTTACATGAGGATAAGGGTTAACGACAAAAAACAGTACATGAAGACAATCAGGTCATACAGGTACAAGAGGAGAGTACCCTGTCCACGAGGGCACACAGTCTACGTATGAAGCTCTATAATGAGTGTGCTGGTTTACATACCCACACTGGGGTTTGTTTCTGCCATGGTGCAACACAATTCTATTACCTTTGGCAATGATCCAGGACATACACATTTAACGTCACATTGTGACGTTGGGACAAATAAGCAATGTTCTGCAGGGTGGTCAGACACGATGTTCCGTGACCTCACAAATAGCTATTATTGTTGGCATGTTTGTGGAACAAAGCCTGGTTCTTCCCTGCAATGGCCTCTAAGGTGTGTGGCCTTGTCTGGTTTGCCTGTCATAAGTCTCATTTGTATCAGTTCCAAATGGCCTCGACTTGCATAAGGGCCACATACATCCCTACACGTTTAGTTGTGGGTGTTTTTTTGGGCTAAATAACGTTGCAAGGATATACCCCTTTTGCACTAAACTCTTTGTACACCATCCCAGATAGTTGACACAGTCACACACATTTCAGGACAATACCCTCTATCACTACAAATACGTGTGGTTCAGTTTTCCCATGGGTATATTTGGGGCTGCAAGGTGATGGTGTAGATATTAGGGCCCACATGTGAATTTTATTTTTTTGTCGTTAACTCATGGCCACATTACGAATCCACCGGAAAACATAGTGTATTAATGCTGTATAAAATCAAACTAAGGGGGGCAATATTTTAAGTGCAACAGGCTTTTATGTCCAAGGTCCTTTAGGAAACCCGAGGTTTGCCCTTGCTGCTCCCGGTTTTTTGTTCGGCCCCGTTGGAATAACTGTAAAATTGTCCATCAGTGCATAACACCTTGTTTGGCACCAATGATGTGTGACCTGCTGCTCAAAAACAACCACATACTCTATGTCCATTACAGTCGTTTCAAAACCCAAGCCATCTGTTTGGTGTGTTCTATTTACCAAGACATTCCTGATTAGCATACATGGCAGCAAAAAGGAGTGTAGGCCACTAACGCCGAATGCTCATGTGTCACCTATGCTGCATGACTCCATTTCCGGTCTTGCTCACCTGCCCTATAGATCTGGGTTATGTGCATTGAGACCAAGGCCGCCCACACTGTGTCTTTTTGTGTCCATCTGATGGCAAACAACCCTGAAGAATGTGTTTGCCTCACAGTGTCAGGCTATAGCTTTGTCCACATAAAGTTTCCACAAAAAGTCTAAGCAATAGTTGTGGCCACTAATATGTCTTCAAGTGACTACATAGCTGTCCTGCCTAAGGCAGGGCACAGTGTAATAGTGCAGACCAATTTTTAAATTTCTAATGTAATGGCAAAAAATCGTGGAGCAACACTACCCACACATAGAATATTGGTTGAGGCATGAGCCAAAACGTCCTTAATTTATTTGCTGCAATTCCATCTTAAGGGCAACAATGAAAAGACACAGAATACACAGATACACTGAGTCAAAAAAGCATGCACATGTTATGTTTGGCTTATGGTTTTGTTTCCAAACGCAACCCATTCACCAAATGTTTTTTATATTTACCCACAGAGCTGCTCACTATCAGAGGCGGCGTCGTAACCCGCCAGCACAGCTGCCTGAGGAGGCGAGGGAGGCCCCTGAACCACCACCAGAGGAGGAGGGAGTACCACCACCACCACCACCGCCACCACCACCACCTTTGGGGCCACAGGAAGAAGAGGAGGATGAAGGGCCACAACAGCGGTCTCCCCAACAAAACCAAGCTGTGGCCATCCAGCTTCCTCCACTGCCGACTGCCAGCAGTGGTGGGGAGTCACCTGAACCCCAGCAGCCCTGCTCAGATCCCGGGGGCACCAAAAGACCACCGAGGACAATGTAATGCTGACTTTGCCCGCAGTCTCATACCATTCTTGGATGAGATTCCATTCGAGAGACGACTGCGGGCTTGGTCAGCAATCCACATTGTCATTGATGCCTGTCGGCCCCCAAACCACCCTGGCCAGGTATTTTCGTATTTGGAGGGGTGGCAGCAGTCTAGCTCCAACAGACTGGACAGGCCCACACCCCGGGACAGGTACATGGCGACCCAGAGGTGGTGTCCACCAAACATGGACCTACCAAGACAAGGTGAACCGGCCCAGATGACCCACCCTACAGGGTTCCAAACATTGGGGGAGGCTATACATGGGGCCCTGGACCTCCTCCACGACCAGGGTGATGGTGTCCCGGTAGAGGCAACCCCACACAATGTGCCAACCTACCACCAGCTGTAGGGCACATTTTTTTTTTGTGTTTCTTTGTTTGTGTTGTGCATTGCACAATTTATTTTGTTTTTTTTTCTGTTTTATGTGTTACTTTTTAGAAAGTTAAAAAAAAAAAAAAAAAAAAAAAGAATCTGACATCTTTGCCATTAAGGCGTAATAATACACGGTTTACAAAAACTGCTTTGTGTCTGTCTTTTTTCAGGGAATGGATGTGTAGGTTTTTTTGTGGGTGGGCTTACAGTCATCATTTATTAGCAAGTACTTTACGGCCCGCATGGCGCATGAAGGCACCTTGGTTAGTATGTGTAAAATCATGACTGCACATACAAATGTTGCTGACAAATAAATAGTGCCTATGTTTGGGGGGGGGTTACTTAATGACTCGGTATGGCAACAACACTAGGAACACAGATACGAGAGGCTGGGACGTCTACTTGCAACACAGCGCGTCTACGCGTTTTCTCCGTAGCGTACAGTGAGACCCTTCGCCAGGCTCCAGCAGGATCATAGTACAAGCAACGTTTTCGATGCAGGCATAGGCTTGTTGCCTCAAAAAATTAGCCCAAGGGGAGGGAACAACTCTTATTAGAAATAGAGGAGGGCGCGTGGCCCATACTATATTCTTGCATGTCCTGAGAGCATAGGAGAAGCAACGTCTTCGATGCAGGCATAGGCTTGTTGCCTCAAAAATTTAGCCCAAGGGGCGGGATCAACTCTTTTTAGAAATAGAGGAGGGCGTGTGGCCCATACTATATTCTTGCTTGTCCTGAGAGCATAGGAGAAGCAACGTCTTCGATGCAGGCATAGGCTTGTTGCCTCAAAAAATTAGCCCAAGGGGCGGGATCAACTCTTTTTAGAAATAGAGGAGGGCGCGTGGCCCATACTATATTCTTGCTTGTCCGGAGAGCATAGGAGAAGCAACGTCTTCGATGCAGGCATAGGCTTGTTGCCTCAAAAAATTAGCCCAAGGGGCGGGATCAACTCTTTTTAGAAATAGAAGAGGGCGCGTGGCCCATACTATATTCTTGCTTGTCCTGAGAGCATAGGAGAAGCAATGTCTTCGATGCAGGCATAGGCTTGTTGCCTCAAAAAATTAGCCCTAGGGGCGGGATCAACTCTTTTTAGAAATAGAGGAGGGCGCGTGGCCCATACTATATTCTTGCATGTCCTGAGAGCATAGGAGAAGCAACGTCTTCGATGCAGGCATAGGCTTGTTGCCTCAAAAAATTAGCCCTAGGGGCGGGATCAACTCTTTTTAGAAATAGAGGAGGGCGCGTGGCCCATACTATATTCTTGCTTGTCCTGAGAGCATAGGAGAAGCAATGTCTTCGATGCAGGCATAGGCTTGTTGACTCAAAAAATTAGCCCAAGGGGCGGGATCAACTCTTTTTAGAAATAGAGGAGGGCGCGTGGCCCATACTATATTCTTGCTTGTCCTGAGAGCATATGAGATGCAACGTCTTCGATGCAGGCATAGGCTTGTTGCCTCAAAAAATTAGCCCAAGGGGCGGGATCAAAATTTTTAAAATTAATGCAAGGCACTTGAGTCAAACAATATATTTTATTGCAGTTTGAGAAATGCCCACAATGCAGGCATAGGCTTGTTGCCTTGAAAAATTCAGCCAAGAGACTGTATTGGATTGTCTGACATAAATCAACGTTCAAAAATCATCACAAGTGCATGCATTAGTAAAGTAACATTACTGAAAATAATTGTGCAGTTTTGTTGTCATGCAGCAAGTGTAGCAGGAACATTAGTTATCAAAGCTTCTTAGCAGAGGCACATTGTTTATCCTTTGTGTCAGAAGAGGACATAATGTTTAAACCGCAGTCAGCCAAACATATCAAATTTGATTATGTCCCTCTAGGTTTGGGTACTGTCGTCTGGAGGGGTTAAGAACTTTGATGATATCCAGTCCTTGTTAAACTTAATGAGAGTGAGTCTGTCGGCATTTTCTGTAGTTGCCGTGACCTTCTATCAGTGACAATTCCCCCAGCGGCACTAAAAACATGCTCTGATGTCACACTAGCAGCTGGGCAGGCCAGCAACTCCAAGGCATACAAAGACAGCTCAGTCCAAGTGTGAAGCTTGGAAACCCAGTAATTAAAGGGTACAGAGGGGTCGGTTAAGAAGCTGGTAGTGTCACACACATACTCGTTCAACATGTTTGACAATGTTTGTCTCCTAGACAAGGGGACCGTAGGCACAATCCGTTGCAGATTGGAAGGTCTGTTGAACATCGCCCAGTTGGTGGACATCTTACCACCACCTCTTCTTGACATTGTGGCCGTTTGTGTCCCAACTAAAGGCTGCTGTGGCAAAGAGCTGCTTGCTCGGGGTATAGCGGAGTCAGAGGGTGAAATTGACATTAAATTGTCAACAACAACACTTTTGAAATAATCCATCGTTAAGCCCCTTGGTGACTGCAACAGCAGCGATGGAAACTTGTCTTTGTAGCGTGGGTCAAGGAATGTTGACAACCAGTAGAGGTCGCTATCATAGATGTTAATGACGCGTGGATCTTGGGACAGACATTGAGACATGAAGTCTGACATGTGTGCTAGGCTACAAAGACTCATCTCTTCTGTGTCACCTGACTGATGAACAATAGGCATCATGGTCTCAAAATTGGTCTCTGCCTCCTCCTCTTCAGCCCACCCATGCTGTACCGACATAAACCTGGGGTTGGGAGTACCATCAGGGTGCACATCAGTACCATGGATAAATAAATCGTCTTCATCTTCCTCATCACTGTCTTGTTCTGCAGCCAATGTTGCCGGCTGAAATTGGCTTTTCTGGCTCTGATCGTGGATGTTAAAATCTGGATCCATAGCCCTCTGCTGTGCCCTCAATGATTCTGTTTTAAGATTCAGGAGAGAATCTTTAAGCAAACAGAGCATGGGGATGGTGAGACTAATAATGGACTGATCACCGCTGACCAGTTTTGTGCAGTAATCGAAGTTCTCTAGAACCTCGCAAAGGTCAGCGATCCAGACCCACTCCATAGTACCAATGTGTCTTGAATTACTTCCGGGGTGACGGGCATGTTGCAGCTGATATTCCGCTATTGCCCTCTGCTGCTCATTGAACCTTGCCAACATATGGAATGTAGAATTCCCTTGTGTGGGTATGTCGCAAATTAACCTGTGTTTGGGCAAATTAAATTGCTGTTGAAGGGCAGATAGATTTGCAAGTGCCGTGGATGAATGTCGGAAATGTCCGTAATTTCTACGCACCTTCTCTAGTAGATCAGATAACTCTGGGTAATTTTTCAAGAATTTCTGAACAACAAGGTTCAGCACGTGAGCCATGCAAGGCACGTGTTGAAGGTTACCGAGCTTTATTGCTGCAACAAGGTTTCGTCCGTTATCGCTGACAACAAGACCTGTTTGTAGTTGTAGTGGGGCCAGCCACTCATCTGTCTGTTGCTTAACACCTTTCCACAGCTCGGTTGCAGTGTGAGGTGTGTCACCTAGACAGATCAGCTTAAGAAGAGCCTGCTGTCGCCTTGCTGATGCAGTACTGCAAAGCTCCCAACTTTGACGTGATGTTGCGGACAAGTCAGCAGTGGTCAAGGAAGTAGAAGACGCACATTGTGTTGTTGAAGTATATGAGGACGCGGACACCCGGAATGATGTTGTGCCCGCTATTCGTGGAGTTGGTAGGATCGCAGACATTCCACTATTAGACTTTGGGACACTCTCGACAAGGTTGATCCAGTGAGCCGTTAGTGATATGTATCTGCCCTGTCCACAACTACTTGTCCAGGTGTCAGTTGTCAGGTGAACTTTTCCACTCACAGCATTTGTTAATGCACGCTTCAAGTTGTTAACCACGTGCTGATGTAACGCGGGTACGGCAGTACGTGAAAAAAAATAGCGACTGGGGACAGAGTATCGTGGTGCTGCCACAGCCAACAACTCCCGAAAAGCCTCAGTAGCCACAAGCCTAAATGGCAGCATTTCTACAGCTAACAGCTTAGAAATTTGCGCTGTCATTTGTTGAGAAAAAGGGTATGTGGATTGGTACTTCCGCTGTGGAACAGACAACTGGACATTTGGGGCAGACTCACAAGTCACTTGACTACTGTCATATCTCTGGTCTAACGCAGCTTGTGAGGAGATCGTATGAGTAGGAGCTGCTGCATGAACAGTAGATGGTGAAGGGCGAATCGGAGGTGGCCTAACGGTGTTGAGGTCAGAAGGCCCTGATGTCGAACCCCGATGGGCCAACCACTGACTTGGGTGCTTAACAGTCATGTGCTTACGCATACTGCTGGTGCTCAAGTTTGCTTTGCCCTGTCCTCTGCTTAGCCTGGCATAGCAGATATTACATATAACGACATTTGCTACTGATGGGCTATCTTTAAGAAATTTCCAGACAATGGATGTTCGTCCTTTTGGTTGTGTTGTAGGAACTGGAGGATAAGTCTGGCCAACACAAACTGTAGACACAGTTTGGCCAACTGTTGTTAAAGTTTGGGCAACAGTTGGTACAGTTTGTGCAACAGTTGACACAATTTGGGCTACTGTTGTCACAGGTTGGATTCTGGATAAAGGAGTAAGCCTGGGTGCTTTAGGCGGTGGTACATAACCACTTTCCTCCTCCTGGCTGCTCTGTTGGCTATGTATGTCAACTGTCCAGGTTGGATCAGTGGTCTCATCATCCACCCCCTCCTCCTCAAAGTCTTCTGGATAACGTGACTGTTCAGGCTGGCCAGATGAGATGTGTGTCTCATCATCATCATCATCCTCCGCCTCCTGAGACGGTCTATGGCTTTGTTTCTTCAGGACGAGGTGAATCCAAACTTTGTCCATGAATGGAATGTACGTCTTGTTCCAGTATCTGGTCGGGCAGTGACAAAGAAAGGTCAGGTTGTATGAATGGCTGATAAGATCCAAATAAATCTTCCGAGTGTCCAAGTTCCCGGTCTAAATTTTCCTCTGTCTGGCAATGGCTTGAGGAAATAGGAAGATTTTGCGGATTAGATGACCCCGCGTTGTCAGTAGCGGCACTTGAATATGGTGTCAAGGATGATTGTGTGCTGCATGAACCAGTGGTTGAGGTCTTGTCAGCCATCCAAGATGGTCTTGCTCTTCCGGCCTCAAGACACGTTTAGGTTGAGTACTGGGAAATTTAGACAGCAGAAAGGTGGATCGATCAATCCTCGTCTGTCTACTTCTACCAGTGCCTTGTTGCTCACGACTGCTAGGGCCACGATCTCGTCCCTGTCCCTTTGCAAACTCTTTTTTGGGCATTTGGTGTTTTTGGGACATTGTTGACAAGTGCACAGCCACCGAGATGGAGTTAGGTGTTGCTGCAGGCGTCACTTACTGGCGGGTTAAGTGTGTGCTAGCACTTGGCAGTGAAGCAGCACACTAGTCTCTGAAAAAATTATTAAGTGCGCACAGCCACCGAGATGGAGTTAGGTGTTGCTGCAGGCGTCACTTACTGGCGGGTTAAGTGTGTGCTAGCACTTGGCAGTGAAGCAGCACACTAGTCCCTGAAAAAATTATTAAGTGCGCACAGCCACCGAGATGGAGTTAGGTGTTGCTGCGGGCGTCACTTACTGGCGGGTTAAGTGTGTGCTAGCACTTGGCAGTGAAGCAGCACACTATTCCCTGAAAAATTATAAAGTGCGCACAGCCACCGAGATGGAGTTAGGTGTTGCTGCAGGCGTCACTTACTGGCGGGTTAAGTGCGTGCTACTTGGCAGTGAAGCAGCACACTAGTCCCTGAAAAAATTATTAAGTGCGCACAGCCACCGAGATGGAGTTAGGTGTTGCTGCAGGCGTCACTTACTGGCGGGTTAAGTGTGTTCTAGCACTTGGCAGTGAAGCAGCACACTATTCCCTGAAAAAATTATTAAGTGCGCACAGCCACCGAGATGGAGTTAGGTGTTGCTGCAGGCGTCACTTACTGGTGGGTTAAGTGTGTGCTAGCACTTGGCAGTGAAGCAGCACACTATTCCCTGAAAAAATTATTAAGTGCGCACAGCCACCGAGATGGAGTTAGGTGTTGCTGCAGGCGTCACTTACTGGCGGGTTAAGTGTGTGCTAGCACTTGGCAGTGAAGCAGCACACTAGTCTCTGAAAAAATTATTAAGTGCGCACAGCCACCGAGATGGAGTTAGGTGTTGCTGCAGGCGTCACTTACTGGCGGGTTAAGTGTGTGCTAGCACTTGGCAGTGAAGCAGCACACTAGTCCCTGAAAAAATTATTAAGTGCGCACAGCCACCGAGATGGAGTTAGGTGTTGCTGCGGGCGTCACTTACTGGCGGGTTAAGTGTGTGCTAGCACTTGGCAGTGAAGCAGCACACTATTCCCTGAAAAAATTATAAAGTGCGCACAGCCACCGAGATGGAGTTAGGTGTTGCTGCAGGCGTCACTTACTGGCGGGTTAAGTGCGTGCTACTTGGCAGTGAAGCAGCACACTAGTCCCTGAAAAAATTATTAAGTGCGCACAGCCACCGAGATGGAGTTAGGTGTTGCTGCAGGCGTCACTTACTGGCGGGTTAAGTGTGTTCTAGCACTTGGCAGTGAAGCAGCACACTATTCCCTGAAAAAATTATTAAGTGCGCACAGCCACCGAGATGGAGTTAGGTGTTGCTGCAGGCGTCACTTACTGGTGGGTTAAGTGTGTGCTAGCACTTGGCAGTGAAGCAGCACACTATTCCCTGAAAAAATTATTAAGTGCGCACAGCCACCGAGATGGAGTTAGGTGTTGCTGCAGGCGTCACTTACTGGCGGGTTAAGTGTGTGCTAGCACTTGGCAGTGAAGCAGCACACTAGTCCCTGAAAAAATTATTAAGTGCGCACAGCCACCGAGATGGAGTTAGGTGTTGCTGCAGGTGTCACTTACTGGCGGGTTAAGTGTGTGCTAGCACTTGGCAGTGAAGCAGCACACTGTTCCCTGAAAAAATTATTAAGTGCGCACAAGTAGTCGCACAAGTAGGTGGTGTACGTGCTATTTGCAGCTAGGAGAGCAGCAACGCACTGATCTGCCACAGACAAAATAAAGCTGAAGGGGTTTTTAGGACCCAAAATCTATCAGCTGCAAAAAAATTGTAAATAGTACCTCAGCTAAGCCTCTGACTTCAGCTATTAGGACAGCTGAGTGAGTAAGCTCAGCTATGAGGTCAGTCCTGTGAGCACTGTAAGGCTGCACCTCCCTGCTTCCCTGCCTGCCTACAGTCCTCTACACAGTACTCCTCTGTCCTCCTGCTAGCTCTCACAAGAGCTGTTTGGGGTAAATACAAGGAATTTTTAAGGTTCCCTACACTGACTGACAATCCCTATGATCTGCTCCAGAATCTACCTCACCCTGCTCTAGCTCAGATCTTCAGAGAAATGTGCCCAAAATTGCGGTGGCAAGGCTTATATACAGCCTTGCCTGCCATACATGACATAGGCATCACGATGGACAGCAGCCAATCATAGTCCTGCCACAACCAACATGGCTGTGGCATTACTGAATATGATTGGCTAACATGCTTGTCCATCTTCACAAGTTTTCTGACCTAACACGCTAGGCTGTCTCGGAAGCTTTGTCGGAACATAACAGATTCTGTATTCGCGAGTCCCGAATACAGAATACAGGACTCGGATTCGTGGACTCGCTCAGAATCGCTAAGACTCGCTCAGACTCGCTCAGACTCGCTGCTGACAGCGGGTATCCGTGAAGCGGTGCGATTCTGTAAACGATTTTGGGAGATTCAAGCTACATAGCGATGTGATATAGCGAGTCTAGCGAGTGAGAAAAAGTAAACTCTGACAAAACTATGATTGCCATTGAATTGCATTGGACTCGTTACTGTGCGAGTAATCGCTGGGAAACTCGCCGAGTACCGAGTCCTGCGAGTCCCTTACTACTCGCCGAGTAACGAGTCCTAGCGAGTAGATTCGCCCATCTCTAGTCTCCACTTAAATCAGGGAATTTTACATACTTCTTCAATACAAGATAAAAGAAAAACAAATAGTTCACACTGCAACAAAAGAAACTATTCACATCTCGAGTCTGTGGCGATAACAGGTACTTAATGGCGGGACGTACGAATAGTGAACTACCCAAGTGGCCCCGCATGTCTCTCATAAGTTACCTAGTCACCATGGTACACATCCCTATCCGGGTGACCACGACACAGGTGTGACTCAACGTCTCTACGCACCACAAACATTTTTTCACGTAGTCCTGGCTCGCGTATGAATCCCCAGCCATCTGCGTAGTTAAATGACGCTATGGTGCCAGTCTTTCGCCGTTCCAATGGAAGTGGGGAGTGTCTGCGGGCTTCTTCCCTTACCCTACGGCTTTCCATTTCCCGTTGGTAGTATTCCTCTCGACGTCTTTGCTGGACTTCCTGGTCGGACTCTCTAACCAGTGGGGTATACTCCGGTGGTGGAGTGCGGCGTAACAGGGTCTCCAGAATGGCGGTAACATCTGCGACGCAGCTTGGCACAGTAACAGGTAGCCTCCACTGGTCGGTCCACCATGCCAGCTCCGGGACACGATCTCCAGCAGCTCCAGGACGGTAAAACAACTCCTCTTCGTCCTCCAAGGAGTCATACTCGGTTAGGTTGGTGATGTTATCCAGGCCGTTGTCAACCTCCTCCACAACGATGTCCGGTTATTCCTCCATGGCTCGGGTCTCTACCGCCGGGGTGTTAGCAGGAGCAGCAGGCAGGAACTCTGGTAAGTCAGTTTGGACTCCTGCCTCTTGAGTCTGAACAGGTGGGATGGCAGCCAAGAGATCCATTACAGCCTGTGCAGTGGCTGCAGCCTCTCTCGTTCTTCTATCCACAGCTCGACCCCTGAGCCCCGCGGCTTGCTCCGCACTCCATTGCCGTACTACCCACTCTAATGTCTCGGATAGTCAGCTCTGCAAGTTCAGGAATGCGACCATCCAGTACTCGGTATTGCCCTCATCCGTCAGCAGGAACGGGGCTTCCGAATTGCCGCGGGCAGCACGGGCCTCCTGTTCAACCTGTTGGTGAATGTCCGTCCACCTGATTGCCATGTTGCCGGGTATGTCGTACTTTGTATTGCGTCCTTCTCTTCTGGCTATCCCTTTATGGGCGTGTAATGGCTTCCCAGAGGCCACTTTTGTTGGGCCGCCCCCTTGATTGATTGATGGCCATAAGGGCGGCCAAACATTTTCGCACCTCCATCTAGGCCCTCCTTCAACAAGGGGCTGAGGCACACCCCCGGGCCTACACATGGTCCTTTACATAGTCAAATCACCATCTTGGGGTTCCTGGTAAAATGGCGGGAACCAGTTCTCAGTACCGAACAGCGGCAGTAAAAGTTCTTTTCAGTCAAAAAGTTCAAAGTCCAAAGGCACACAGTACCCAGTAGCACAGTTCGATCCTGTTCATGAGCGCCAGAAAAGGGGCTATCTGTAACGCCCCAGGGTATGGGGACTTGGATGTCTGGGCCCTCTGCTTCGGTGGGGGATATCACTGGTGGCCTGCCCAAATCCGTGGCCCCGGGGAACAGCCCCAAAAGAAAGGGATTTGTTTAGTATTTACAATGGGGTTTGAGTCTTTGTCTCGTGATGCCACCTGTAGTACCTGGTGACTAGACACCAGCGCTGCCACCATACTCCGGAGGGTGGTGGTATTGCCGCTAGGGTGGAGCAGCTCCCTACAGGTAGAGCTAAACCTCCGAGGCAGTGTTACCTGATGCTGGCTCGATGCAGACTGTTGAGGAAAGTCAATGAATGCAGAACAGAAACGCCGGGTGAACAAGCCAGGACCTTTCTGTCTGGGCTACTTCTCTCTCTAGCTCTCTTTTGAAGCCCCCTTACTCCCATGTGTTCCACCTGGCTCCTCTCACACTTTCCGCTCTAACTCTGGGACGTCCCCCGGTTGCATTGGTGGGTGTGTTTTGGGATCAGATCCTTCCACAGTGTTCTGCATTCTACTTTCAACAGGGATAACCACACGCTCATCTTTGGGTGCAGTACCCCACTTGTGACGCCTGACCAATAGGGCGCCACACCCATACATGTCAGCTCATCTGATCACCTGACACAAGCAGCTAACAGCACTGACTGGATCAGCAATCTGATTAGCACCCTTTCACTGACAGCATGATCCAATGTAACACGGCAGGGATTGCGCTGTTCCTCACCACCATCGGCAACCCCGTGATCATAACACGGGGCCTTGATGAGCTGTCATCCCAGCACAGGGTCAGTTGATGACCCCGGATGCTGACGTGAATCACTTTCTGCCGGCGATGCCCGAATGACACCGTAGAAAATTATCATTTGCGCTGTGCGGAGGACTGATGAAGCATCTCTTTGCATAGTGGAAGCGATCATACTCTGTAGTGCTGAGGCACCCTAAGGGGACATGTGAAATAAAAAGTAAAAAAGTTTTTAAAAATATGAAAAACTAAAAAAAATCACCACCCTTTTGCCCCATTAAAAATAAAACTATTAAAAAAAATACACATATTTGAAATTGCCGTGTACATAGATGACCGATCTATCAAAATATAAAATCAATTACCGTATATACTCGCGTATAAGCCGAGTTTTTCAGCCCAAAATTTGGGCTGAAAAATCCCCCCTCGGCTTATACGCGAGTATATACGGTAATCCGTATATATACAGCAGCAGCCCCGAGGTATACAGGCCCCCCCATCAAGCTCCAGGGCCCCCATCCCCCTTGCGCGGCAGCCTGTAAAGGAAAATCATACTTATCGCTGTCCCGCGCTGTCCCGCCGCTTGCCGACACACGATCCCGGGCTTCAATCCGCGTCTTCTGTGGTCGCGGGCAATGACGTCATTGCGCGCGACCACAGGAAGCCGGAAGCCGGAAGACGCGGATTGAAGCCCGGGATCGTGTGTCGGCAAGCGGCGGGACAGCGCGGGACAGCGATAAGTATGATTTTCCTTTACAGGCTGCCGCGCAAGGGGTGGGGGCCCTGGAGCTTGATGGGGGGGCCTGTATACCTCCGGGGCTGCTGTAGCTGTATACAGCCCTGGGGCTGCTGTAGCTGTATAGTACCCCTGGGGCTGCTGGTGGCTGTATAGTACCCCTGGGGCTGCTGGTGGCTGTATAGTACCCCTGGGGCTGCTGGTGGCTGTATAGTACCCCTGGGGCTGCTGGTGGCTGTACACCTGTGCTGGGGTCCACCCTCGGCTTATACACGAGTCAATAGGTTTTCCCAGGTTTTGGGGGCAAAAGTAGGGGGGTCGGCTTATACACGGGTCGGCTTATACACGAGTATATACGGTAATCAGATCTGTTAAACTGCGTAACATAAAAAAAGTCCAAACTCCAAAATAAAATTTTTTTGGTTGCTGCAACATTGTCATAAAATGCAATAACAGGCGATCAAAACAGCGTATCTACCCAACAATTGTATTATTAGAAACGTCAACTCGAGACACAAAAAATAAGCCATCACACAGCCCAAGATCCCAAAAAATGAGAACGCTATGGGTCTTGCAAAATGGTGCAAAAAGTTCAATTCTTTTTCTTTAAAGACCTCAGAATTTTTTTTCATCACTTAGATAACAATAAAAGTATACGTTTGGTATCTATGAACTCGTAAATTTGGGCTGAAAAATCCCCCCTCGGCTTATACGCGAGTATATACGGTAATCCGTATATATACAGCAGCAGCCCCGGAGGTATACAGGCCCCCCCATCAAGCTCCAGGGCCCCCATCCCCCTTGCGCGGCAGCCTGTAAAGGAAAATCATACTTATCGCTGTCCCGCGCTGTCCCGCCGCTTGCCGACACACGATCCCGGCTTCAATCCGCGTCTTCTGTGGTCGCGGGCAATGACGTCATTGCGCGCGACCACAGGAAGCCGGAAGCCGGAAGACGCGGATTGAAGCCCGGGATCGTGTGTCGGCAAGCGGCGGGACAGCGCGGGACAGCGATAAGTATGATTTTCCTTTACAGGCTGCCGCGCAAGGGGTGGGGGCCCTGGAGCTTGATGGGGGGGCCTGTATACCTCCGGGGCTGCTGTAGCTGTATACAGCCCTGGGGCTGCTGTAGCTGTATAGTACCCCTGGGGCTGCTGGTGGCTGTATAGTACCCCTGGGGCTGCTGGTGGCTGTATAGTACCCCTGGGGCTGCTGGTGGCTGTATAGTACCCCTGGGGCTGCTGGTGGCTGTATAGTACCCCTGGGGCTGCTGGTGGCTGTATAGTACCCCTGGGGCTGCTGGTGGCTGTATAGTACCCCTGGGGCTGATGGTGGCTGTATAGTACCCCTGGGGCTGCTGGTGGCTGTATAGTACCCCTGGGGCTGCTGGTGGCTGTATAGTACCCCTGGGGCTGCTGGTGGCTGTACACCTGTGCTGGGGTCCACCCTCGGCTTATACACGAGTCAATAGGTTTTCCCAGGTTTTGGGGGCAAAAGTAGGGGGTCGGCTTATACACGGGTCGGCTTATACACGAGTATATACGGTAATCAGATCTGTTAAACTGCGTAACATAAAAAAAGTCCAAACTCCAAAATAAAATTTTTTTGGTTGCTGCAACATTGTCATAAAATGCAATAACAGGCGATCAAAACAGCGTATCTACCCAACAATTGTATTATTAGAAACGTCAACTCGAGACACAAAAAATAAGCCATCACACAGCCCAAGATCCCAAAAAATGAGAACGCTATGGGTCTTGCAAAATGGTGCAAAAAGTTCAATTCTTTTTCTTTAAAGACCTCAGAATTTTTTTTCATCACTTAGATAACAATAAAAGTATACATGTTTGGTATCTATGAACTCGTACCCACCTAAGGCATCATACTGACATGTCAGTTTTACCATATAGTGGACATGATGAATAAAATACCCCCAACAATTGTATGGTTGCATTTTTTATGTAATTTCACATCACTTTTTTTTCCTGCTTTTCTGTACTTTATATGGTAAATTAAATGATGTCATTTAAAAGTACAACTCATCCCGCAAAAACAAGCCTTCATATTGACGGAAAAATAAAAAAGTTATGGCTCTTGGAAGAAGGGGAGGGAAAAAACGAAAAACGAAAAATCGCCTGGAGGTAACGGGGTAAATACTGTACAGTTTCCTACACTATAACACACAATGCTTTGGTGGCTGCATTTTATGTTGTTGTATTTTGCTGGCATGGTCCAATCAGTATTTCTAACACCACTTTCAATCTCTTCTTCCGAAGTTGATAAATCAATAAATACAAGCCTTGCTAGACTACTGACATTCATTTAATTTTTAGTGCTTGTCCGTTTGCTGTTCTAGCATGTAAATACTTCCAAACTGGATCTAAATATTAAGGTTAGCTCTTCATCTGTTTATTCTCAACTGCTCTAAAATTCTGCAGAAGAGAAGTTGTACAGTAATTTTAAAATAAATATAAGTTAACCTGTCTCTTCAAGAAATGCTATTTACCTGCAGATATAGTCTAAATCTGTAAGTAAATAGTGTGTACATCATGTTTGGCGGCCTGACTGGATAAAATGGAATTATAATCTCCCTGCAACCACTTGCTTTCCTGTTACTGGAGCGATGCAGGGGCCTGTTACAGTCACTGCTCACTATACAAAGCGCTGCAATCTCTCCCCTGCACACTAATTGACAGCATGCTCTACTGCTTATGTGTGCAGCATGTGAGTGTGTGGCACTCCAGAGTCCGGTTGTCACAATGGCATTGCCTCCCTCGGGGGTGATGTCATGCTTGGGAGCAAGAAGGAGTATCCACACTAGGTAAGCAAACAGCATGCAACACTTTTCCTGACTCCAGACCTGAAGGGCGAGTTCTGAAACACGAGTTCAGAGGATCTCCCCTATAAATTCAGGCCTGGGGTGGGGTTAGTTAGTTCAGTTCCTAGGAGGACTGTGAAGATGACCTGTCGACTGGAGCAGTGCTAAGCTCATCCCAGTTAGAGTCGAGAGTGAGGAACAGCAAGTGTGAGGGACCCAAAGTAGAGGGTCTGAGGAAGGACAAAAGTAGGCCTGGGGTGTGGAGCCAGCCGACCAATTCACCCCAGTGCAGCGTGCCAGAACGGAGTCCGAAGTTGTGAAGGTATTTCAGACCCAGCAGCCAAAACTGGAGGATGGGACATTCCACATCTCTCGGCCACAGCAAAGCACCAGTAGGCACAGCAGCACTGGAGATCTCAGGGCCAGTTGCCAGAGGAGTGGTGCCCGGAAAGGGTTCAAGCTGCCTGCCATACTGGTGAGAGACTTAACAGCAGAGAGAGAGGGTTGAAGCTTATCTACAGGCTGCCAGGACCAGCAAAGAGGAGAGTAGCAGGGAGGCCTCAGAGCTCATTGGGTGAGATCTCTGACTTGCTTCCAGGCCACCCGGACTCACAACACCCCCTTTGGACAGTGTCCTGGCTTCTACCTGCAACTACCAGTAAAGGTAACGGAGACTATGTAGTGTGTGTCTGTCGGTTATTCCGCACCCTCAGTTCTGCACCCCAACACCCTACCACCGCCATAGACTTTACCAGTTGCCCTAGGGAACCGCTCCACCCGTGGGGAGCAATACCACCTTAGCTGCAATCCAATCATCCCCAGAGGTCCCGTACCGCAGCATCGGCCATTAATAGCTGAACATCACGGGTGGCGTCATGACAACCATACCCAAAACCAAAATCCCTGAATTTTTATATTGATGCCCAGGGTCATAGAGCTGGGTCTCGACCACTGTGACTCCCAAGAAGTACCCAAAGCCCAATTCCGAATACCCCACGGCCCTGGGGCATATCAATTTCCTGGCATCACGAACAGGATTTCATGCCCATTGTCGATGGGTACAGTGTGCCATAGACTTTATTGAATTGTGTAACTGTGCGGGAAGCCAAAGGGTGTGCCTTCATGGGCGACAACTTAGAAAGGGCGGGAAGAGAAATCATGATCCACGCTCTGACGTCAGCCGGATGGACACAGAAGGCTCAGATCCGGAAACCCCTGCATGCTCAACTCCCCGCCTGCGGAGCGGTTGACTGATATGCCGGCAGAGACTGAGAGCCTGGCTGCGGTTCACTAGGGGATAGAAAGATGTCCTATCCAGAGGGAGAAGAATCAGCGGTGGTCCCGGACCAAGCTGCTGTAGTCCCGGACCAAGCCACTGTAGCCCCAGACATTGCTGCAGCCCCAGTAGACGCTGCCGGCCCTGGTCATGGCACAAGCCGAAGCATCGGTCGCAGCCGCAGCCGTGGTCTTGGCGGCACCACCAGTAATGCTGTTCTTAATGCCATATATTCCAGTTACCGCAGTATTCAGGGGAATCGGACACCCTGGATGACTTCAAAGACAGACTGAAAAGCTTGTTTGAAGAATATTCCATGACTGAGAACCAGAAAGTGACCATGTTAATAGGACAGTTGACTGGTGCGGACCAAAGCGAAGTAAAGTCCTGGCTGGACGCTGACAAAAGAACTATTAAACAAATCTTAGCCAGGTTGAAAGAAGCCTTTGACACCCGTACTGCAGCTAAGATTAAAATGAGGTTTTATGGGTGTAAACAAAGGGTGCAGGCCAGTATTCGAAACTACGCTTTAAACCTCCAAGAGGCGCTGAGGACAATGAAGCAGGTAGACCCCAACAGTGCACGGGATGAAAACAAGCTATTAACTGAGCAGTTTATTGAGGGGCTCCAGTCTCATGCCCACCGAACACAGCTACGTATATTGACCCTGCAAAACCCTGACCTGGACTTAGTGCAATTTAAAGACCAGGCCATTCGAGTGCTGAGAGAACCAACAGCCAGTAGCACAGCACCCTCCCAGCAACTGGCTCTAGTATACCACTCGGAGGTGGTGCCCTCCTCCCTGGCCACCGTGGGGGCCAGTGCACAGACTCTAGACACTGTTACCCCTGAGGCCTTACAATTGCAGGTGCAGCAGTAGACCAAGAGTATGGCTGAGCTAGCCAAACCTGTACAGTCCATGCAGGGGCCCAAATCAACAGAGAAGATACAGTTGGCCTCCAGCCCTGATTATGTCCCGTGGCTACGCCAGAGGAGGCATCCATCGACCAGAGGACCAGTCAGCGATCGTTCTGATGCTACAGGACAACCCATTTGCCACCGCTGCAACGAGGTTTGGCCATATAGCAAGATTTTGTACTTTAAACAAACAACATCTGGGGCAGCGGTCCACCCCCCAGGAATGAGACAAGCTGGCTTACAGAACGGGCGTGACAAGTATGTGGGAGGATGGGCGGTCCTGGCTGTTGTGCTGGATGGCATCTCCATGAACGCTTTACTGGACACCGGATCGCAGGTGACGACAATGCCTTATATCCTTTGTAAACGGTACTAGGCCGGCTCTGACATCACCCGTTGCCCAGATGATAGCTTTACAATATATGCTAGCAATGGCCAACCTCTGCTACAGGTGGGATTCAAAGAGGTGACCATTAAGGTGGGGCGTGGAGAACTAAACTCCCAGGAACTGACAATTGTTGATGTTGATCGGTGAGAATGTCACCCAATGATTACTCTAGGCACTAATGTAATTGAGCATTGTCTGGGAGAAATTATTGTTTTGCTACAACAGGTTGCTGACACTGCCAATACCGGGCAGCAGAGAGTTCTGCAGAAAGAAATAAATGCCCTGATGCAGAGGCAGCAGTTGGAGCTGTCTGGTGGAGACGTCGGCAGTGTAAGAGTAAGTGACTCGGTTCCCATTGCAATACCCCCGAAAAGTGAAATGTTAATTTGGTGTAGAGCAGCAATAGGTTTTCAGGATCAAGATTACCAGGCCCTGGTTGAGCCCATGTACTCAGACAGTAGGTCCACTGTCCTGACAGCCGGGGGGGTAGTCGATGTCCACATGGAGAGGGTACCTGTACCTATCTTGATCTGTGGAGAAGAGGAGGTCAAGGTACCTTGGTATGCTACAATTGCTAAGCTGCTCACTGTCAATAACAACATCATCATGGAAATGGAACCTTTGAATCCATCCGGCCAGGCAGAGGACAATAGTTCGGAGGGGCAGCTGGAAAACAGGTGTCACAAGCTACACATAGGCACTGATTGCACCCCTTCGCACCAAAGGCATGGAGTTTACCAGGTAGTTCAAGAATATGAACAGGTCTTTAGTAAACATCCTTTGGACTTTGGGCAGCTAAAAGGGGTACAGCATCACATCCCCACTGGAGACCATCAGCCCATTAAAGAGCCCATTAAAGAGAGGAAATGAAGGAGGCTGGGGAGATCAGAGATAGTTGTAGCCCCTGGGCAGCTCCACTAGTCCTGGTAAAGAAAAAAGATGGTACAATGAGAATGTGTGTTGACTACAGGCACATTAATCGCATTACACATAAGAATGCTTACCCGTTACCTAGAATTGAAGAGTCATTAGCTGCACTGAGAACTGCTAACTATTTTTCCACCTTAGATCTCACCAGTGGGTATTGGCAGGTTCCTGTGGCAGTAGTGGACAGAGAAAAGATCGTGTTCACGACACCGATGGGCCTCTGTGAGTATAACTGCATGCTGTTTGGACTCTGCAATGCATCAGGAATGTTCCAGGGGTTGATGGAGTGTTGCCTGGGGCTAGAAACTTTGAAACCATGTTACTATACCTAGATGATGTGATAGTTTACTCGAAGACGTATGAAGACCATTTGAAGCACCTGCTGAAGTACTGTATTTAAAGCATTATCCAAGTTTGGCATGAAAGTGAAGCCATCCAAGTGCCACTTACTGAAGCCCAAGGTACAGTACCTAGGACATTTGGTCAGTGCTGAAGGTGTGGCACTAGAACCTGATAAAGTCACCGTAATAAGGGACTGGCCGAGGCCCACGACTATCAAAGAAGTACGATAGTTACTACAGGAGGTTTATCAAGGGCTTCACAAAAATAGCAGTGCTACTGCAAGACCTCCTGGTAGGCCAGTCCAAGAAGGCCAAGAACCCGGGTCCTCCGTTTGAATGGGACAGCAAAGTAGAAGACTCCTTCACGCAGTTGAAGTGGGCCCTTAAGGAGGACGAGATACTAGCCTACCCTGACTATGGCCAATCATTTGTGTTTTACACAGATGCAAGCAACGTGGGATTGCGAACCGTATTATCCCAGGTGCAGAGACAGTGATTGCCCATGCCAGCAGGAAGCTCCGTCCTACAGAAAGGAAGTTTACCATTTATATCGACAATAATCCACTGACCCATCTAGAAACCGCAAAGTTAGGTGCACTGGAACAGCACTGGAGGTCCACTGATGGTCTGGTTGTCCAATTACAACTTTGCCATCAAGTATCGGGCAGGGCATAAGAATGCCAACGCTGATGCGCTGTCAAGGATGCCCTACCTGCCAGATGCTGGAGAAGACCCGGTGGAGCTGGAAGAGATAGAGCTACCAGCTTTTCACCACAGCAGTGTGTGTCCCAGTGTTTCCATGGTGTGAGAGACAAGCGGCCTCTAATACAAGAATCAACGTTCAACCTGTTACCCCACGTCAGTTGGGCAGAGACGCAAGATAGCGATCCAGCCATCTGCTTAGTCAAAGAGTTGTTGAAGCAAGCCGACTCACGTCCTGGTCTAGATGCTCCGCAAGAGGCACAACTGTTGTGGAAAGAGAAGAGCAATTTATTAATCTATGCAGGTAAGCTGTGCAGGCGGCACATCAATGCATGAACCCATGAACTTATTTGGCTGATAGTGGTCCCGAAGAGAGATGTCCAGATGGTCCTGGAGGCGTACCATAATGGGGCAGGGCATTTTGGGTGGAGGAAACTGGAGGTTCTGTTATGTGAATGATTCCACTGGGTTGTCATGAGGAAGACCATCGAGAACTGGGGCAGAGACTGTGGCCCGTGCAACCTGCGGAGGAAGGATTGTGACAGCCAGAGAGCTCCTTTACAGGCTATTGTCACCAGGCAACCACTTGAACTTGTAGCCTTGGACCATGTGAAGCTGACACCGAGCTAGTCAGGCTACGTCTACGTCCTCACCTTAGTAGATCACTATTCCCGTTTCTTGGTAGTAGTGCCGGTAAAAGACCTAACAGTGAGGACAGCAGCACAAGTCTTCCAAACCCATTTCTGCAGACCCCATGGCTATCCTGAACAGGTACTTACTGATCAAGGTCCAGCATTCGAGACAGGGGTATTCCAGGAGTTTTGCAACTTATACAGGTGCAAGAAAATAAGAATGACGCTGTACCATCCACAAACCAATGGCATGTGTGAAAAGATGAATCAGGTAGTGATAGACCTGTTGAAGACACTGACATTGGAAGAAAGAAGTATGTGGCCAGAAAAGTTGCCAGATTTAGTGGTCCTATACAATCATATTCCTGTGAATTCCGCCAACTGTACTACTGTGTACCTGATGAGGGCAAGACCAGGCAAGTTGCCCATTGACTTAGACATGGGAGTCCTGACACCTGACACAAACCGACCAGATGCGGATTGGGATACCGAACGGCAACAGCAGTACCGTAAAGTGCAAGAGTGTGTTGAGAGAAACCTGTCTTAAGCAAGAGAAAGGCAGAGAGAGCCTATAACAAACACACACCTGCAGTTCCCGTAACACCTGGAGAACAATTCCTCAAGCAGAAGAGACGAACAAACAAACTGGATGACCAGTCAGAGGCAGAGCCATATACCGTATTGCTTTCAAATTTTGACAATGCCAAAGTCTGTCTAATCAGTAAAGACGGAGGAGAGACCTCAGCAGCAGTTTCAAGAGACTATTTAAAGAAATGCCTTGACCAATAAAGATACAGAGAAGAAGTCCCATATATACCTCAACCAGTAAAACAGAAAGAAGAGATGTTTCATACTATTCTTGGTGACTTCCCCAAAACTTGGACCCAAATAACTGGGCTATCATAGTGACTGTATTGACTTTTCCCCAACGCGTCATAACTGAACCAGCTGAGACTCAAGAATCACCTCAAGAACTACATGAAGAACCACCAGCCGAAGTGGAACAAGAGAATCAACCCCCTGCTAATGGTGATTCTGTCATGCCCATGGTGAGTCTAAGGAGTCACAGAAAGCTGCCTAGCCTACCTGTAAGACATAGGCCTACCTGCAGTACAGTTAGTAGTGGGTCCCCAACAGATACATTAGACCAGGCAAGGTCATCAATAGAAACACCCGTGCTGCGAAGATCCCAGCGCAGTACCCAAGGTCAAATCCCTGCTAGATACCAAGACTAAAGTGTAAACAAGGTTAAAATATAAATATGTTTTGTTTTCATGTAACTGTGGCACCCTGCCCTTACAGGTAGCCACAGAACCACCTGGCATGGAGGGATTTCCAAAACACACACAACTCCTTCCACCCCAGGCCTCTAAGGGGAGTTCAACTTGCTGCCTTAAGCAAGACTCCTTATAAATACCAGTGCTGGGGGTGGAGTTAGTTAGTCTGTGCAGTACGGAGTAGTACTGCAAAGACCATCTGGTGAATGGTGCTGTGTTAGGCCCGTACCAGAGACCAGTCTAGCCAGTGTGAGGGCCCGAGACTGAAAGTCGTAGGCAAGGCAAAAGACAAGTTAAAGAGCAGGTTGGAAGCAGAGAAACCATACCGGTTCACCCCAGGAAGCAACCCTGACACCGGAGTCCGAGTCTGAAGGAGTGCATCAAGCCCAGCAGAAAACACGGGTACACCGAGGAGACTCCAGTCTCCCAGACACCTGTAGCGCAATCAACCCGAGAGCCAGGAGCCACAGGAGAAGTCATAGCGGTAGTCCACAAAAAGGTTCTCAACACTACAATACGGGTGAAAGAGACACAGAGGAGGCCAGGCCTATTTCCACACAGGTCAGGGGCTTCACCACGGAAAAAGAGACAAGGAGGCCTTATAACCCATTCACTGTGGAAATCCTGAAGTGCTTCCCAACCACCTGGAGTGTACCCTGGACCAGTGCCTGCCATAACAACAGTAAAGGTACGGAAACGACTCTGAGCGTCTGTCAGTCATTTAACCCCTGGTCCTGACCAACCCAGAGACTGTAGCAGCGGCCCAGTTGCCGAGCCACCTCCCTGTGCAAATTCCCCATCACTGCATCACTGCCCTGGGGACCCCCCTCGCTCCACCTGCGGGGAGCGACAACATCTGGCTGCCTACCCATCGTCCCCAGAGGTCTGCTAGCAGCGCTGGTGCCATCATCAGTTACTGCAGTTTTGTGAATTTATTGGAGCTCCCTCCGGTGGTTGTTGCTGGTGATGCAGCTCACTGTGTGGACTTCACAGGTGATGGTGATGATTGGCAATCTGGTCCTTGGAGCAAATAATAGTTTGAAGTGGATCAATCCTTGTCAGTTGTCTTTGGTTCCTGGAGGAGTTCACATCTCTCTGGTTTCTTCTGCTCTGTGGAATTCTTTGCAAGCTAAGTGGATTTTTTTTTATATTTTGTGGCACACTTTTGTGTGCTTAAGGTTCTGCTTATGTTTTGTCTTATTCTGAGTTGTGGGTTTGCTATTTAGTCAGTATATTTGTTAATCTGCTCTCAGATATGAAGTATTCTTCCTAGGAATTTTACTTTTCACAATTATCTGTTATTTCCAGTTCTGCTGGCATTTGATTTATAGAAGTCTGCAGATAAAGAGGCCACCGAGTGTTAGTGACTCAGGGTAATTTTTGTAATTTTCTGCTGTTGGTGTTTTTTTGATAGTGTTTTATACTGACCGCAATAGTATTCTATTCTGTCTTTCCTATATAGCTAGTTTGGTCTCTTTTGCTAAACCTTTTACTCTGCCGGTGTTTGTTTTTCCCTCTCTTGTTTCCCAGTTAATATAAGAGGGGGCCTTGCTGTTCTTTTGGGGTTCTGCTCTGCGGCAAGATAGCTTTTCCTACATCCATCTTTAGGAGCAGTTAGTTCTCCGACTGTGCAGAGGTGTCTAGGTCTGGTTAGTTACATCCCACGACTACTTCTAGTTGCGTTGTGCAGTCAGGGATTGCGGTCAGTACAGTTACCAATGACTTCTATGGAATCTGAATGTAACTCCTGAGTCATCAGTTCATAACACCGCAGGTGGCGTCACGAGACTTTATTCTTTTTCTTTCCAAACCTCCCTTTTTTCAAGCGACCACCAGGGCCATGGTTCCCGGCAGGCCACCAGTGACATCTCCTTACAGTAACTGCCCAGGTACCGAGCGCCCAATGGCCTTGGGGTGGGTCATAACCATTTAAATAAGCAACCACCAAGCGTGCCTACAGGACTTACTGTATGAACTTTTACACTTTCTTGAACATTTAATTTAAACATGGACCAATAGATCACAGGACTGGTTGTGGTAAAGACAATTTTGTATAAAGTTCATCATCAGCCAACAGTGGAAGGACTAAGCACTAGTGACTGTGTTTTTCAAATGTTCTTGGTTTTTGTAATTTTTCATTTTTTTAAGACTCTGTACACTTTTCTACCATTACTGTCATTTCTAAAAATGTTTCCTCAGTCCAGGAGTACTAAGTTTCACTAGGTAGGGGGAATGGGGCATACCAGAGTCCGGTTGCCACAATGGCATTGCCTCCCTCGGGGGATGATGTCATGCTTGGAAGCAAGAAGGGGTATCCACACCAGGTAAGCCCACAGCATGCAACACTTTTCCTGACTCCAGACCTGAAGGGGGAGCTCCCCTATAAATTCAAGCCTGGGGGCGGGGTTAGTCAGTTCAGTTCCTAGGAAGACTGTGTAGACAACCTGTGGACTGGAGCAGTAATAAGCTCATCCCAGTTAGAGTCGAGAGTGAGGAACAGCAAGCGTGAGGGACCCATAGGAGAGGGTCTGAGGAAGGAGAGAAGTAGGCCTGGGGTGTCGAGCCAGCCAACCAGCTCACCCCAGTGCATGGCGCCAGAAATGGATACCGGAGTCCAAGTTTGTGAGGGTATTCCAGACCCAGCAGCCAAAACTGGAGGATGGGAGATTCCACATCTCCCAGCCACAGCAAAGCACCAGGAGGCACAGCACTGGAGAGCTCAGGGCCAGTTGCCAGAGGAGTGGTGCCCATGAAGGTCTCCAGCTGCCTACCACACTGGTGAGAGACTTAACAGCAGAGAGAGAGAGGGTCGCAGCTTATCTACAGGTAGCCAGGACCAGCAAAGAGGAGAGCAGCAGGGAGGCCTCAGAACTCACCGGGTGAGGAGATCCCCAACTTGCTTCCAGCCCACACGGACTCACAACATCATGTGTGGACAGTATCCTGGTTTCTACCTGCAACTACCAGTAAAGATAACGGACACTACGTACTGTGTGTCTGTCAGTTATTCCGCACCCTCAGTCCTGCACCCCAACGGCCTACCACCACCATAGACCTTACCAGTTGCCCTGGGGATCCACTCCACCCGTGGGAAGTGATACCACCTTAGCTGCAATCCCATCATCCCCAGAGGCCATTAATAGCCGAACATCACGGGTGGCGTCACGACAACCATCCCCAAAACGAAAATCCCCGATTTTTAAGTTCATGCCCAGGGTCATGGAGCGGACCTCGACCCCTGTGACTCAACAGAAGTACCCAAAGCCCGTTTCCGAGTACCCCACGGCACAGGGGTGTATCAAGTGCTTGCAGACGGTCTGTCAAAGTGCAGAAGAGTGATTACAGTGTGCCAGCTGTATAGTGAGTGGTGACTGTAGCTGCTTAATATACTGCCCCAATGACTTGTAGCAAGCGGATGCAGGGAGTAAAAAACTTCAGTTTCTTCCCCAACACTCTGCTCCAATAAACCGGATATGCAGGATTTAAAGCCTATTACTTATAGATTAACACTATATGTGCAATAAAAAATGGGTGTGGCAGGTTCCCGAAGACGTTATCCACTACTTAGACAATCCCTTCTCATTCATCATGTCTTCCCATATTAAAGTTTAAAAGCTTATACTCATCTCTGATGCCAGCGGCGTTCCAGTGGTGTCAACACTTGCTTTCCCCGGAATCCTGTGTTGATATGTTATCTGTACCCCGCGTCCAATCAGTGCCGGCTTCTCCCTCTCCATCCTCAGATATATATTAATCAACAGGAAGTGAGAGCTGCAGCTGGCAAGGGAGAGGGAAGTTGGTATTGATTATGGCCAGGGTACACGTGACCTGACTTCACATGAACCCCTGTATTTTAATATATATATATATAACAACACAGCTATACACATACAGCATATAATCAACATGAAATGCATTACATTATTAAATACATATTCAACTCATGCATACATACTGTATGTGATTATATGACAAGTTCCGCTACTAAATTGGCCAATTGACCTTTTTCTCTCTTCTGGCTTAGGTCCCTTTCACATCAGCGTTTTACGCTGATCGCGGCAGTTGTGGTGAAAAAACCACAACTGCCGCGATTACCGCATAACGGCCGCACTTGCGGTTCACTTGCGGCAAGCCCCATACAATGTCTATGGGGCTTGCGGTACGTGTGCGGCAGGTGCGGCAAGTGCGGTTTCGGCACTTGCGGCTGATGCGGCCGCGAAAAAAACGCATCTGCCGCAAGTGCCGAAACCGTAACTACGCTGCACTTGCCGCACCTGCTGCAAGCCCCATAGACATTGCATGGGGCTTGCCGCAGGCAAACCGCAAGTGCAGCCGTTATGCGGTAATCGCGGCAGTTGCGTTTTTTTTCACCGCAACTGCCGTGATCAGCAAAAACGCTGATGTGAAAGCAGCCTTTGATGTTGGCACCAAGAAACCTCTTGCATGCCCCATTATTCCATGTGCTGAAATAACATTACATGAGCATTGGGACTTGAATTTACAGAAAAATTCATCCTAATCTCTCTGGTTCTTAAAGATAACCCTTTACAGCTTTCCCACAAACCAGTGCCATATCTTTAACCCACTCTTTTTACTGCTGCCAACAAACCCATTTGTTTTTTTATTTCATTAGTTTCCATAAATTGTTTTCTTTTAATTTGGCCAATGTGCTAATCAGTGGACCACTAATTATTTTCTCCTGGATTATATCTCTTATGATTGTGTAATCAACTCATACAGGAGAAATAGATAAAACATTTAAAATGGCAACTGGGCCAGCCGGAGACTCTGACCCCGCAGTGCCTAGTACTACCTGCATAAATTTGAATGATCCTAACCCCAGACAATGGCAACTCGGACTTTTGCTGCCTTAATAACCATTGAGTGTTTCACATACCTTCCAAGGAACCAGAGGGCAGAGAAGAGGGCAATAGCCTAAAGAAAAGAAGGAATTGGTAGCGATCCCAGAGTGAGTAACACATACCACACAAAACAAAGTGAAAAGGTAAAGAAAGTACTGCTAGACTGTATGCCCCTACTTCCTAGTTACATACAGGAGATAGGTGGAGAGTGAAGAGCAAAAACAGCAGGAAGATAAAACCCAGCTACTCTTTACATTGATTGGCATATAAAATGACTGTATGGCTGGACATCCAAATGACAATATCACCAGCAGAAAATACTAGCAGGGGGAAAGGATATACCGTATATACTCGCGTATAAGCCGAGTTTTTCAGCCCAAAATTTGGGCTGAAATGCCCCCCCTCGGCTTATACGCGAGTATATACGGTATGTGAAAAAAAAAAAAAAATACAGCCGCAGCCCCGGAGGTATACAGGCCCCCCATCAAGTTCCAGGGCCCCCACCCACTTGCGCGCCAGCCTGTAAGGTAAATTCATACTTACCGGTGTCCAGTCGCGCCGCCCGCAGCTGCCGACATGACGATTCCGGGCTCCATTCAGCGTCTTCCCGCGGCTTCCTGTAGTCGCGGGCAATGACGTCATTGCCCGCGACTACAGGAAGCCGCGGGAAGACGCTGAATGGAGCCCGGAATCGTCATGTCGGCAGCTGCGGGCGGCGCGACTGGACACCGGTAAGTATGAATTTACCTTACAGGCTGGCGCGCAAGTGGGGGGGGGCCCTGGAACTTGATGGGGGGCCTGTATACCTCCGGGGCTGCGGCTGTATACAGCCCTGGGGCTGCGGCTGTATACAGCCCTGGGGCTGCTGCTGTATAAAGCCCTGGGGCTGCGGCTGTATACAGCCCTGGGGCTGCGGCTGTATACAGCCCTGGGGCTGCTGCTGTATACAGCCCTGGGGCTGGGGCTGCTGCTGCTGTATACAGCCCTGGGGCTGGGGCTGCTGCTGTATAAAGCCCTGGGGCTGCGGCTGTATACAGCCCTGGGGCTGCGGCTGTATACAGCCCTGGGGCTGCGGCTGTATACAGCCCTGGGGCTGCTGCTGTATACAGCCCTGGGGCTGGGGCTGCTGCTGCTGTATACAGCCCTGGGGCTGCTGCTGCTGTATATACCTCTGGGGCTGCATATGGGGCTGCATATACCTCTGGGGCTGCATATACCTATGGGGCTGCATATGGGGCTGCATATACCTCTGGGGCTGCATATGGGGCTGCATATACCTCTGGGGCTGCATATGGGGCTGCATATACCTCTGGGGCTGCATATGGGGCTGCATATACCTCTGGGGCTGCATATGGGGCTGCATATACCTCTGGGGCTGCATATGGGGCTGCATATACCTCTGGGGCTGCATATGGGGCTGCATATACCTCTGGGGCTGCATATGGGGCTGCATATACCTCTGGGGCTGCATATGGGGCTGCATATACCTCTGGGGCTGCATATGGGGCTGCATATACCTCTGGGGCTGCATATACATCTGGGGCTGCATATGGGGCTGTATATACCTCTGGGGCTGCTGTATACTACCACTGGGGCTGCTGCTGTATACTACCACTGGGGAGGCTGCTGTATACCTCACTGCTGGGGGTTGTATACCTGTGCTGGAGTCCACCCTCGGCTTATACGCGAGTCAATAAGTTTTCCCAGTTTTTGGGGGCAAAAGTAGGGGGGTCGGCTTATACACAGGTCGGCTTATACACGAGTATATACGGTATGTATCCACAGCCAAAGGTGATTAGACAGACAAATGGAAAATTAAATATACTATAAATAGAATAACATATAGTGAATACAGATAAATGGTGTATCTGCTGTGGCTCTGCAGACAAATACTCCCATCCTTCCCCACATTTCCTCCGGTTCACTTTCTATATTTGACCCAGTCACAGAAGAAAACCATTCCTCACACCTACTCCAGTCGCTGTCTCCAGTCGTCACTACTCACCTAACCAAAATATTCAATCTCTCCCTCTCTTCTGGCATCTTCCCCTCCTCCTTCAAACTCTCTATCATTACCCAGTTATTTATAAAAAAAACTTTCCTTGACCCAACTTGCACAAATAACTACAGAGCAGTCTCCAATCTACCCTTCAACTCTAAAGTCTTGGAGCTCCTGGTTTACTTCCACCTCACCCGTTACTTCTCCACTCACTCTCTTCTTGATCCATTGCAGTCTGGCTTCCGCCCCCTTCACTCTACAGAAACTGCTCTCACCAAAGTGACCAATGACATTCTGACTGCAAAATGTAATGGTGACCATTCTCTGCTTATTCTTCTGGACCTCTCTGCAGCTTTTGACACTGTTGACCACCATCTCCTACTCTCTATGCTGCACTCTATCAACACAAATGACACTGCTCTCTCCTGGTTCTCTCCCTATCTTTCTGACCTCTATTTCAGTGTATCATTCGCTGGCTCCACGTCTTCTCCTCTTCCTCTCACTATTGGGGTCCTTGGCCCTCTTCTCTCTCTACATGGCCCCTATTTGACAGACCATCAGCAGATTTGGCTTCCAGTACCATCTCTATGCTGATGACACAAAATCATACACTTCAGCCTTTGACTTTACCCCTGTGATACTACAGAAGACCAATGACTGTCTAGCTGCAGTTTCCAACATCATGTCTACTCTCTATTTGAAACTCATCCTTTCCAAAACTGAACTTCTTCCGCTCCCGCCCTCCACTAACCTTCCTAAATCTGACCTCTCCCTCTCAGTGTGTGGCATCACGATAACGTCTAGGTAGCAGGCTCGCTGTCTGGGTGTTATGTTTGACACCAATCTCTGCTTCACCTCCCATACACAATCTCTCGCCCGCTCTTTTTGCTTGCACCTGAAGAACATCTCTAGAGTCTGCCTCTTTCTCACTATGGAAACAACAAAAACCCTCACTGTGGCCTTGATCCATTCCCACCTTGAGTACTGCAATTCTATATTAATTGGCCTCCCCCTCACTAGACTTTCCCCTCTCCAGTCCATCCTTAATGCAGCAGCCAGAATCACCTATCTAGCTAACTGTTAGGCTACCTTCACACTACGATTTTGAAGGGAGCCGATGCTGTCCGATAAATTCGGACAGCATCGGCTCCTTTCTGATGCCTGGAATCGGATGCAAAATAGGCATCCGATTCCGGCATTAAATCGTAGTCTCCGGGCTGAAAAAAAGAAAAAAAAAAAAAGTTTATGCTCACCTCTCCACGACCCCCCGCCGTCTCCTGCCGTCTCCCGCCGGCTCTCGCAGGCTCCCGGTGTCTGCAGAGGTCTTCTACTGCAGTACAGGACCTGCGGTGATGTCACAGTCACGTGACTGTAGGTAACCGCAGGTCCTGTACTGTAGTAGAAGACCTCTGCAGACACTGGGAGCCTGTGGGAGACGGCAGGAGACGGCGGGGGCTCGTGGAGAGGTGAGCATAAACTTTTTTTTTTTAACCCCTGCCTTCCAGTTTGGAGCAGTTTTACTGTACTGAGCATGCTCAGTACAGTAAAATCGGGTCCGAGGAGACATCCGATGTTTCCTCGGATCCTGCTCCATAGGGCCCCATGATAAATTGATCGGACCAAATCGGATGGCATTTAGTGCACATCCGATTCGGTCCGATGCCCATAGGGCTGCATGGGGCCCAAAATCGGTCCGATGCTGTCCGAATTTTATCGGACAGCATTGGATTTAAAAAATCCGTAGTGTGAAACCAGCCTTACTCGGATGCTTCCGCTCTGTGCCAGTCACTGCACTGGCTGCCTATACACTACAACATCCAATTCAAATTGCTTGTTCTCACCCACAAAGCTCTTCATAGTGCATCACCTCCCTACATCTCCTCCCTCATCTATGTCTATCACCCTTCCCATTCTCTACGTTCCACAAATGACCTTCGACTAACATCTGCACTAATCCTATCCTTCCACTCTCGGCTCCAAGACTTCTCCCGAGATGTACCAATTCTATGGAATGCTCTACCCCAAGAAATTAGGACTATCCACAACTTACATAACTTCAAACGCTCCCTAAAAACACATCTTTTTAAGGTGGCCTATCATGCTCCTTAATAGAAGTCCTTTATGCTGTATATAGCCCATTCACTATCTCTGTGGACATAACTCTCCTTCAAACTCCACCAAACCTACAGATTGGCTGGTGACCATTCATGTAATTTTTCCTATCCCCTCCTCCTCAAGATGTCTGGACCATCATTGGAATAAGCCCCTGGACTTTGAGGAACCCCCATCTCGTGGGCTGCAAGCTCTTTTAGGCAGGTTCCCCTGTATTTTTGCTTTAATTATTGTATTGTACTTTTTACATTGATTCTCCACTTTAATTACTGCATTGTATTGTTTTTGTTTAAGTGTTACCTATGACCATTTGCAGATGAACCACTGAATTGTAAAGCGCTGTGGAATATGTTGGCGCTATATAAATAAAGATTATTATTATAGATAAGATTACCACAAAGCATAGGGTCATTGGTTTGATCCCTGATGCATTACATAACAGTCTCACTAATCATATTATCAGACACTTGTAGGTGTGAGTATCATGAGCTGCATAACTACTGGCTTTTTGCAAATCTCTGCCTCCCTGACGATATGCACTGTGTACTAGCCACGTGTACGCACCCTGGCTTTATTTGTGCACTGTTCACCCATCAAATTTCCCAAAACTGCATCCAAGAAGTTTATTAACTCTTCAGGTCCTTCACAGGAATGAAAGCAATGTGAACAGAACAAATGTAAATTACACTTTTTTCCACAAAATTGTAATTTCACCCCTACATTTTGTATTTTTACAAGAGAAAATGCACTGTATGATGTTTTATGTTTTTTATGGTGTTCGCTGTAGGGGTTAAATAACATGACAGTTTTATGGATTGTGTTGTGCAGGACACAGCTATACCAAATTTGTGTAACTTTTATTATTCCGATCACTGATCTCATGTATTGCAGTACATGAGACTTGTGAGATTACACTGATAGAATGTGTAATCTGGCCCAACAGGCCACCATACCTGGCACAACATGAGGTCATTGTTTGACCTTAAGGTGCCATGACACTCCCCTTACGGTCCCATGGCAACCATCGCTCCCCATGATTTCAGCTCGGGCTGATGATGGAAATGAGAGAGGGATGCTGCGATCGCTATTGATTGTGGCATGTGGAGGGTTAAACAGCCAGAAACGGTGTAAGCACGCCAGCCCTGCGTGTTACTTCTGGAGCTCGGCTGTCAGCTGTACTTAGCTCCCACAGTGATTATGCAGGAATCAGAACCTTCTACGCAATCATACTGTGATCATTCATTTAGATTGACAGACCGATCACAGCGATCTGATTATGGGAACTACCGATATGGGTCCTACTAGGACATCTTACAGTGATGGTCCTGTCACTGTGTGTTTTCACAAAGTGACAGTTTAAAGGCATGCCGAACATAGCACGTCATGGTACGAGAACTGATACATGCGCATGACGTGCTATATACCTCATTGATCATGAAGGGGTTAATAGACGGGAAGACAACTCAATACAGATTTAGACTATTTTAAAATTAAATATATTTTGTTGAGTCCTATTTCTGATTCTAGTCTGTCCTTCAATTACATTTCTTTCTATTTATAGTGCTTTGAAAGAGTATTCATACTCCTTGAACGTTTCCACTTCTTTTCATATAACACACACAAACTTAAATGTACTTTTATGTGATATACCAACACTAAGAAGAAGGTAGTTAAGTGTAAAAGAAATTATACATTGTTTTCTAAATATTTTACAACTATAAATCTGAAAATTGTGACGTGCATTTGTATTCAGATTGAGTTGATGTATGTAAAGTGCTATGGAATTAATAGCGCTATATAAATGAATAAATATTATTATTATTAATCCTTTTGGGATCACTTTCAAGATATGTACATCTAGAGGCTGAAATTTTTCCCGTTCTTTTTTAAAAATAGCTCAGTGATATTGGATGGAGAGTGTCTGTGAACAGGAATCTTAAAGTCTTGTCACAGATTTTCAATGGGATTTAGGTCTGGACTGTGACTTGGCCAAACAAACAGGAATATGCTATAATAAAAATTATATTTATTAATTTATATAGCGCTATTAATTACATAGCACTTTACAAACATTTGCAACGCTGTCTCCATTAGGGCTCACAATCTAAGTTCTCTATCATAGTATGTCTTTGAAATGTGGG
Source organism: Allobates femoralis (assembly GCA_033576535.1). Taxonomy (NCBI): domain Eukaryota; kingdom Metazoa; phylum Chordata; class Amphibia; order Anura; family Aromobatidae; genus Allobates; species Allobates femoralis. The sequence goes on along the minus strand of JARQOC010000003.1, from coordinate 531,515,991 downwards.
AGGAAACCAGAGCACCCGGAGGAAACCCTTGCAAACACGGGGAGAACATACAAACTCCTTGCCTATGATCTAAACCATCTGTGGCACCCCACGGTTCAGTTGCCACAGGAACACCTGGAGCAGGGAAGGATTTCCACATCAGGTAAGCTTATGCACAACACCTTCCACATCAGACCTGAAGGGGACCTCTACTTGCCGACTTCAGGCAAGGTCCCCTATAAATTCAGGCCCGGGGGCAGAGTTAGGCAGTTCAGTACAGAGCAGTACTGAGGAAGACATCCTGGTGAACGGTGCCGTGCTAGGCCCGTACCAGTGAGTGAGCCTGACCAGCGTGAGGGACCCAAGAGTGAGGGTCGGAGGTGCGGGGAGTTAGCAGGAGGAACTGAGCCATACTGGTTCATCCCAGAAGAGCTATGTCAACAGCCCGGACACCGGAGTCCGAGACTGCACGGGTCCAGTCAGCCCAGCAGTAAAGACCAGATGCCAGGGAGATTTCAAGTCTCCTGGCGCAGCAGCACTTGAGGAACAGCCACTTAGCAGAGCCTGGGACCGCAGTGGAAACAACAGTGCCCGCAGCAGAGCTCTCACAGCCTGCCATTCAAGTGAGGACACAGGAGAGGGACAGGGCCTAGCTTCAGACAGCCCAGGACTAAAGCACACACACAGCATAAAAAGGAGGCCTCATAACTCATCGGACGTGGAAATCCCGAACTGCTCCCAGACCACCCGGACTGTACCCTGGACTTCATCTTGCTCATCATGTCAGTAAAGGTATGAAAACAACAACCCTGTGTGTGTGACTGTTATTGCATCCCCTGATCCTGCTCCCTCTATAGACTGTCCACCATTCCACTACATCCACAACTGCCCTGGGGATCCCGCTCTACCTACAGGGAGCGTAACCATTCTGCTGTTCCACCATCATCCCGGAGGTCTGTCCCACAGCACCGGTAACATTACTGGAACCGTAGGTAGTGTCACAAACCATCCTTTATTTTATTTTCCATTGACTTTAAATCAACTTTTCAGCGACCACCAGGGCCACGGGATCGGGTACAGGCCCCGTGACATCCCCCATGGACTACAACGCCCAAGACAGGGTAACCCACGGCCCTCGGGCGGGTCACATCCATTGTAGATCTGGCAGAATGTTTAGGTTTGTTGTTATGCTGAAAGAAATGTAACTCTCCGACACCAGTAGCTCATGCAGCCTTAAATATGGCCACCACCATGACTCACTGTAGGCAACATGCATATGTCTTTGCATTCCCCATCTCAGTGACATGATCACATGACACCAATGGGTTACTACATTATTATTATTATTTATATAACGCCATTAGATTCCATGGCGCTTTACATGATGAAAGCATAGACGAAAACAAGTTCAATATGTATGAGTAGTCCAGACAAATAAGAACAGGAGGGAGACCTGTTGAAGGCCCCCATTACCACCATCCTGGTTCTCCTGTGAACTGTACCCATATGCTAAGCTTCAAAGGACAATGAGATTTTCAGTATAGTATTGCAGTATATAGTATAAACAATTGGACAATCATGGGTTCAGGTCCCCCGAGGTCACTCACTAACAAATAAAGTGAAGCACTTTTAAAGATATAATTTTTTTAATATAAAAAGATATAAAAGTTAAAATCACCCCACTTTTACACCTTTGATAAAAAGAAATAAAAAAAAATAGACATATGTTGCTTTATAAAAGTCCATTCTAAAAAAATATAAAAATAAAATTGATGAATCAAAACATCAGAAATGTGTTTTTTGACCACTACAGCTCTCTAAAAACTGCAATGAAAACGGATCAAAATACTGTATGTAGGCAAAAATTGTATCAATAAAACAAGCCCCGATTCGGCTCAATACATGTAAAAACAAAAATGTTATGGGTCTCCCAATATGCTGAATGTAATGTTTACAGATTTCTGAATTTTTGCGGTAATTGTACTGACCTGGGGAATCATGCCTGAAAGTAAATTTTCACATAGAATGTACGCTGTATGAACAAAACACTAAAAGCCATGGCAAGAATTGGATGATTTCCCCAATTTCAATCCAAATGGAATTTTTTTTCCTGTTTTTCAGCACAATGAATGCTAAAATTAACGATGTCCTTAAAAATTACAATTCATACCACAAAAAGAATCTAACAAAAATAAGCCACTTAATACAGCTATGTGGATGAAAAAATAAGAACATTTTGGTTTTTAGAAGAAGGGGATAAACAAAAAGCACAAAAATTAACTGCGGAAAGAAGTCAATCAATAATTAGACTTACCTGTGATTGAATTCTTGTTATGCCCAATTCAGACATGTTTTTTGATATACAAGTAAAACATACCATGTTTCATCAGTGATTTTAATCAGAGTTTCATTAGTTCTTTCCCTCTGATGAGAAGAAAAGTTTTCCCACCTTCTTATGTCTATCGGTTAAGGAAAAATGGCCAGTGCACAGATGGCATTCGAGTGCTGTCTGACCTGTAGATTATCATTGTTGAGTTTGTTATCATAGGACATGTCTCCACCATTTTTGCCCCATAGACTATCACAGGTACAAGTGTTATCCTTTAAATATATGAATAGAAAAAACATCATCTTGGAGTCGAAAAATGTAGAGACAGAGACCCTGATTCCAGTGATGTATCACTTATTGGGCTGCTTGCTATCCTTTTGATAGAATTACTGTTTTTTTCTGCTGCAGATTTAGCAGTTAGGGTGGAGGCACACTGTCATGTATCAAAAACAGGGCGTGACAGTGATGCGAGTGCTGTGCAAGTGTGTTGCAATGTGGTGCGAGTGTGGTCCGAGTGTGCTGCGAGTATGGTGCCAGAGTGATGAATGTGGTGTGACTGTGGTGCGAGTGTGGTCAGTGTGCAATGCGTTTTTAACACGGTCTTTCTCATGCTGTATCTGCTACAATAGCTAAATCATGTTTAATAGGCTCCCGCTGTTACTTCCGGGGCCGCCTATTAAGCTATTACATATTCACTGCACTGTCAAACTAACAGCCAATCACAGGAGCTCACACTCAATGGGAGCCTCTGTGATTGACTGTTGTAATCAGACTGGATTTTCTCAATCTGGACAGTGATTCTGCTTGGTTGCCATACTATTAGTGTATGGCAACCAACCTGGTGTTGTAGGGTGTAAAATAAATAATTATTTAGAAAAAAAAAACGCATGGGGCTTCACAGCATTTTTAAGTCTAGCCCGATGAAAGCAGGCAAACTGCGAGCTGCCACCCTCAGCTGCTTAATTTCCCCTTGGCAGGCAAAAAAAAAATGTCTGGGATGAAGATAATTGTTACCGGACACAGAGTCTCCAGGCGGGTTAGGAACAATACCAAGTTTCTGAGTGAGGAGAGTTGCTGGAGTGAGAATGACAGGAGATTCTGGGTCCATAGATATGGGAACAAGAGATCTTGAGTTTACTATAGCAGATACCTCTGCTAAGAAGGTGGTCAAGGTCTCATGAGTCAATCTTGAAAGATTTGAGTCCTTGAGATAGACTCCAGTATCCGCCGAGTAATGCCTATCATTCTTTCCCATGATCCGCCCATATGAGCGGCGTGAGGAGGGTTGAAAATCTAGGAACAGCCATTGGTTGTCAAGAAGTCCTGCACCGGTGTTGAATTCAGTTGTAGTTCTCGACAGGCACCTACGAAGTTTGTTCCACAGTCGGATCTTAATTGTTTCACCGTTCCTCTGATGGTGAAGAATCTTCTCAAGGCGTTAATGAAACTGGAGGAATCCATAAATTCTATCACTTCTATGTGGATTGCTCGCACACTCAAGCAAGTGAATAACACTGCCCAACGTTTACTCTCCGCATGTCCGCCTCTGGTCCGATGTGCAGCGACTGCCCATGGGCCAAAAACGTCCAAGCCAACATAGGTAAATGGTGGCTCTGTACTCGTCCTATCAGTAGGCAAATCAGACATCTGTTGTCGTTGCAGTTTTCCTCTTGTATTACGACACTGAACACACTGATGAATTAAATGGGAAACTTGTCTCTTTGTTCCTACAATCCAGAGGCCTGCAGCTCTTAAGGCACCTTCGGTGAAGTGTCTGCCTTGATGTTTGATTTTTTCATAATAATGTCGTATTAGTAGAGTGGTGATATGGTGACGGCCAGGAATAATCAGAGGATTCCTTTCTGACTCGTATAACTTAGCCTTGTTTAAACGTCCACCGACTCTCAGTAAACCCTTCTCGTCAGTTACTGGGTTTAAGTTGACAATGGGGCTGTTTTTAGGAATGTCTTGTTTGTTGCGTATACATTCCAGTTCCTTGTGAAAAACATTCTGCTGCACATTGCGTATCACAAACAGTTCACTCGAAGCGATGTCTTCTGCAGAGAGAGGCTTATGGCAGATATGCCAACCACGGCAATCAGTGTTACTGTCCTTATTGCGATAGCATTGTACGATGTGGACTAACCTTGCAATGGCGCAAACCAACCTCGTCCATCTTGAGAACCGCTCAAATCGCCCACAGTCCAAGCCAACCTTCTCCTTGGATTTGGTGATGAAGGTGTTGACATCAGGACGAATCTCTGGGTCGACATCTGGATCCTGAATGCTGAAGTTGTCTTCAACAGCGGTCTCTTCGCACTGGTTGTGAAGGAACTTTGGTCCAGTTAACCAAGAAGAGTTTGCGAAAGCACCAACAGACATTGGTCTGGTAGCAAGATCCGCAGGGTTCAGATGGGATGGAATGTGCTGCCATTGCTGCGGTTTAGAGGATTTCCTTATCCTTTCAACGCGGTTACTGGCGTAGACATAAAAGCGTTTCGTCTGGTTGTATATGTAGCCCAGAACTACCTTACTGTCTGTGTAGAATCTTGTGTTGTCCACGTGAATAGCCAGTTCGCTTTGTATGAAGTCTGCAATTTCTACGGCTAGTACAGCCCACAGAGCTCGAGTCTGGGTATGGTGTGCTCAGGTTTAGGTGCTAGTTTGGCCTTCCCAAACAGAAATCCAACATGAGCTTCATCATTAGAGTCCGTAACCTTCAAATAAGCAACGGCTGCAATAGCTTCAGTGGAGGCATCAGCAAATACATGAATCTCTTTCCTACGACTCGTCGGGATGTAACAACGTGGTATGTCGACCTTATCCAAGGCACAAAGAGATTCTCTCCACGACTTCCACCTTAATTGTTTGTCCGCAGGGAGTAGTACATCCCAGTCCTTAATGGATTCTGAGAGTTGTCTCAGCAGAAGCTTGCCTTGTATGGTCAGGGGTGCGACAAATCCAAGTGGATCATATATGAAACAGAAAAAAACAGCACTGTTGCGCCACACCACTAAATTTCACCACAATGTGGTTCTATTAAATGAACACTAACCTTTCCAGGTTGTGCATGAATCCGCACAACCAGATTAAGGGAGATAGGGTCCATAAAGTTGATGATCATCAGACCTCTGTGTGAAGAGAGGATATTTTACACTCCTTGAGTTGGTAGAAATCACTTGCTTCTCTCCTCAGAGCCGGCTGATCATGTGATGAACACAGGTGGAGTTTGGATGATGCACTGCCAGGTCCTATGGACTTGCCCAAGGTGCTCGCTACACCGCGCTCCCCAAAGGGAGAATAGGTATGAATGATAGAAGGAGCGATGTTAGAATGCGGCGCTAGGTAACACAAGATCAAGCCTTCATAGAATTACCTTAAGTTTATTACACAAAGCTGCAGGGTGCGACCACAACGAGTTTCGACACACAAATCGGCGTCTTTCTCAAGTTCCACTTTCCACTTGAGAAAGACGCCGATTTGTGTGTCGAAACGTGTTGTGGTCGCACCCTGCAGCTTTGTGTAATAAACTTAAGGTAATTCTATGAAGGCTTGATCTTGTGTTACCTAGCGCCGCATTCTAACACCGCTCCTTCTATCATTCAAGTGGATCATATAGACTGTTCACCACCGACAGAATCCCACTCTTAGTAAATGGTTTTTCGGCACCATTAACCTGAAAGCTGAAGGAGTCCTTTAACAAGTTCCACCTCAGGCCCAGACTTCTTTGTATTGGTGGATTGTCTGAGCCTAGGTTCAAGTCCCTGAATTCTGTGGCATGATCATTAGGGTGAAAGGCCCTCATGACGACAGCACTATTGGAGGCAATTTTATGCAACCTTAAATGAGCTTTAGACAGCATACCTTGTGTCCGTTTAAGCAGATCTATGGCTTCTTCCGTTGTGGGCAGGGATTTAAGTCCGTCGTCCACATAGAAGTCTTTTTCAACGAACTGCTGGGCATCCTTCCCGAACTCTGCTTCGCCATCGGAAGCAGTCCCAAGTAGGCTGAACGTAGCGACTGCGGGAGAAGGACTGTTTCCGAACACATGCACATTCATGCGGTATTCGACCATTTCCTTGTTGGTGTCGTTGTCTCGGTACCATAGGAAACGGAGATAATTTCTGTGGTCTTGTCGTACGATGAAACAATGGAACATTTGTTCGATGTCAGCGGTAATGGCGACCGTTTCCTTCCTGAATCTCATGAGCACTCCCACTAGGTTATTAGTCAGGTTGGGACCAGTGAGGAGAACGTCATTCAGGGACACACTGTCGTGTTTGGCGCTTGAATCAAACACCACTCTGATTTGTTTCGGCTTTCTTGGATGATATACTCCAAAGGAAGGTAGATACCAGCATTCTTCATCAGCTTGCAATGGTGGAGCTGGCTCTGCATGGTCATTGCGAAATATTTTGTCCATAAAGGCTATGAAATGTTCCTTCATTTCGGGCTTGTTCTTTAATGCTCTCTGCAATGAGATGAACCTAGAGAAGGCCTGTTCTCGATTGTTAGGAAGCTTGGTCCTTGTAGTCTTGAAGGGTAAGGGAGCAACCCAGCGTCCAAATTCATTTTTGAAGAATCCAGTGTCCATCATTTTAAGAAACTCCTTGTCTTCTATGGATAAGGCGACCTTGTTGTCGTCCTTTGATGTGTGAAACACTGTCCTCCCTAAGCCGTCGCCGTAGCAGGTGGGAATGAGGTCAGGTTCCTGGATGCATTCTGAGAACCTTTCTTTTATTTCATAGTGATGAGGGCATGGCTTAAAGTTGGCGGCCTGCGCCCCGTCGTATGCCAACCTATTCCTGGGTCACTGGGAGGCGGGGGTGTTCGTCGGGGGGCAGGCCACAGCCCCCCATGCGCTGTGCTGGCTCCGCTATATTGACGACATTCTAGTCGTCTGGAGTGGAGCCGTCCCCGAACTCGATGAATTTATCTCATATCTAAACTCAAACAGCCTTAATATAAAATTAACATACAAATGGGCGGCTGACGAGATAGACTTTTTGGACATTAAAGTCAAAGTCCGGGATAATGGTGAGGTCATCACTGACTTATATAGAAAAGACACTGCCGTGAACTCCCTCCTGCATGCAACCTCTTCGCACACACCCTCTACCATCAGAGCCATCCCCGTGGGCCAATTTCTTAGGCTACGGCGGGTGTGTTCTGATGAAGGGGTGTTTGACGAACGGGCAGCGGAGATGAGAGACAGATTCATGGACCGAGGGTACAGCAGGAGAAGTATAAAAGCAGGTTACCAACGGGCTAAAAAGACATTACGCCGCGACCTCCTAGCTAATAAACCCACCAATGTATCTAATACAGATAATCCCCCTGTTTTGAGATTTATATCAACTTACTGTAATCAGTGGCCAGAAGTTAGGGGTATTCTTGCACGCCACTGGAGTGTCTTAAAAACTGATCAGTCTTTGGCCCCACTCATTCCTGATAGACCAATGATGACAGCAAGGAGGGGCAGGAGCCTCAGGGATAGGTTGGTGCACAGCCATTACATAAAAAAAACCACTTGCCCCGTTTAATACGGGGCGCCCACTTGTGGGCTGTTATCCCTGTGGCTCCTGCCTTTCCTGCCGGAACAGCATTTTTGCACCAGAAAGTTTGGGAATCATGATGGTAGCAGAGAATTTGATATCAGGAAATATATCACCTGCAGCACCACCTGTGTCGTGTATCATGCTACGTGTGGTTGTGGCCTCACTTATGTGGGCCTCACCACCCGTGAGTTTAGGCGACGCATAAGGGAGCACGAGAGAGATATTATTGCGGCAGCAGACGTTGAGGACGTAACAACCCTCCGTACAATCCCCCGACATTTTAAAAATTTTCATGATTGCAATCCTGAGACTCTTCGAGTCTGTGGAATTGACAAACTGAACCTAGGCATCCGTGGAGGGGATGCGAGCAAAGAACTCGCGAAACTTGAGTGCAGGTGGATTGTGACCCTAGGCACAATGGCACCTGCTGGTCTCAATGAAAGGTTAAGCTTTGCCCCCTTTCTTTAGTCTCCCAAAAACGTAATCTTAGACACGCACAGCGCAGTGTGTGTGTGCTTTTTGCGGATTCTTTATATGGTTTTATATACAATTTTCTTTCCTGGAGTTTTTCCCTGTTTTTAAAATCATGGCATTTTATTGCCTTAAATATATCATCTATACTTGGGGTGTGCTTCTTTGCTGACAATGTTCAGGGTCTGATCGTTACCACCCACCCTTAGTACCATACTTAGATTCCTCCCGCCATTAAGAGACTGGTACACTCTGCATATTTATTTGCTAGCTAAGGGACATTCATGGCTATCTGTACCTCAACTGAGGATAGTCAGCTTTTTAACTTTGCTCTTTTTTACTTGTCTATTTTAGCTTTGCACTTCTTTTTTTGAACTGGCCTGTATGTGACCGACTGACAGCTTGGATTTGGATGTAATTGGCGATACAATATGGCCTTGAGACACCAATAATAACCATGGAGAGCCGATACACCCGAAGTGGACATGGAGGAGGATTGTGGAGTTATACTATGTGGACATTTTCTAATTTGATTGTGTCTCCCCACTTTCTATTTCATCTCTCCCTCTTTATCCTCCCCCCCGTTTGTATACCTCCATTTGTGTAGTTTTTGCTATTACTGGAACTATTGTGCCCCACTTCTGGTTGTTGTTTTCTCTCCCCTCCCTCTTTCTCCGGCCCATGATCGCCAATAAACCTCCTCATCACTGCCCCCATTGATAATGAGAGATCTCATCAAAATACTATAATCATAGGAGAAGGGCAAAAAAGAGCTCTTTTTGCCCTTCTCCAAAATGGCGGCGAGCAGCGTGCGCATGCGCACTGAACCGCCGGACGTTTACGGTGACGGGGACCTCCATAAGGGTTGCACAACGGATGTGACATCATGAGAAGTTTTCTTCCCGACCACAGCGCACCCAGGAGAGTCCTCCCCGCCGCTCCACTTCCGGCGGAAAGATGCGTTATGCAGCCGCACAAGCTGCAGCTGTTACCCGCTCCCCTATATAGGCCAGCCACTTAGAGCACTCAGCACCACTCGCCCCTTGAGAAAGCCGGACGCGAAACACGTGTCGGGGCCCCTGAGATAGAGGCAGGAGTGCATGGACCCCTTCAACACACCCATGGGTAAGTGTCAGTCGGATTGCCTGTAGCTTTGACCACACACCTAGGTGACACTTCACTACAGCGCTCGCGCTGTTTTTGGTTTGTCCCTCAATGAGCACAGGCATTTCTTCCTATGCAACCAGGGTGAGGGCACCTCCGTCCTTTGCATCTGTTGACTCCTTCTCCCACCTCCCTCTTCCACACTGTCCTTTGTTTACTTTTTTGACTGTTGCCTGTTTTTGTACCACCAGTTACTAAATAAATCTTTCATACTGCAAATGCTTTGTGTGGACATTCGGGTGATTTAATCTGGGTCACAAAAACATCCTTGGTCTCTTTCTCTCATGGCTTAAAGTTAGTTGCGCGACCATTTTGGAGCACATACGTTTTGCAGGTGTTTACTTCGGATGCCTCGTGACTTCTTTCCAGACATACGTCGCCCACGATTACCCAGCCTAGATCGAGTCTTTGGGCATATGGAGCATCATCTGGGCCGTTGCATTGTTGGCGCACCTTGTGGACCTTTAGAATGTCCTTTCCGAGTAGGATTAGGATTTCAGCATTCGTGTCCAAAGGAGGAATTTCATTAGCTAGGTGCCTCAAGTGATGATGATGAAGGGCGGCTTCCGGAGTGGGAATCTCCTCCCTGTTATCAGGTATCTGGTCACATTCAATTAGGGTTGGCAAGGGTATATGCACGTTTCCTTTGACTGAAGAGATTATGTACCCAGAGGCTCTCCTACCAAAAGTCTCGACCCGACCAGAGCAGGTATTGAGGGTATATGGGGTCGTTTGTCCCTTTATGTTGAAGATCTCAAAGAGTTTGGGTCTTGCTAAAGACCGGTTACTTTGTTCATCTATTATGGCATACATTTTGGAGGCCTTGTCAGGTTGTCCTTGTGGATAGACCTTAATCAGACATACCTTGGCACAGCATTTAGGTCCAGTCCCTTTTCCACAAACCTGAATGCATGAGGAGGTAACGGCAGTTGCAGTTGGGTTAGGAACCTGTGGCTCCCCGCCATGCTTTTGATGTGGAAGGTTGTACGTTGTGTGGAGCTGGCGTGCGATGCATAGACACAACGTGTTTGTCACTACTGCATTCAGGGCACTTAATGACGGCCTTGCAGTCCTTAGCGCGGTGGTCTGAAGAGGCGCAACACTTATAACAAATCCCAAGCTCCTTGAGGGTATCTTTACGCTCCTGCAAAGTCTTTGCCCTGAATCCACGGCATTCCTTTAGCGGGTGAGGCCTTTTGTGGATAGGGCACATACGGTTATTGTCCATAACTGTAGGTGTAACATAATTTGTTTTAGTGGAGGCTGGATCAATAGGTGGAACGTCGGTCTTTCTCACAGACACTGTGTTCCTTGACTCTCTTCGTTTGGCGATGTTGTCATACCTTGTAGAAGATGATGATGCTGGTGGAGTAGGTTCAGTGAAGTCGAAGCTGGGGTCGTTCTTCTTCCGAGCTTGGTCACTGATGAACCTGGAGAAATGCGAAAAGGGGGGAAAGGACACATTATGCTGCCTTTTATACCGTGAGCCATGGTCTGCCCATTTATCTTGCATGGCGTGTGGTAACTTGGACACTATTGGATTAACACCATGAGCAGTATCTAGGTAGCTCAGTCCTGAAAGACGTGGGTCTAATTTTGCCAATTCTATTTCCTTTAGCAGGTCGCTCAGATCTTGAAGTTTTCTATTGTCCTTGTTTGTTATCCTTGGGAAGGTTTGCAGTCTCTTGAATAAGGCACATTCTATGGCTTCTGAGCTGCCGTAGGTTTCTTCCAGTCTCTCCCAGGCTGCAATAAGGCCTGCATCTGAATAGTCCACATGAACTGCCCTTATTGTCTTGATGCGCTCTGTTGATTCCGGGCCTAACCAGTTAACAAGCAAATCCAGTTGTTCCTTCCCAGTGAGGTTAAGATCTTGGATCACTGCTTGAAAGGTCGATTTCCAGGCTCTATAATTCTCGGCACGATCATCAAACTTAGAGAGACTAATGTTTATTAATTCCCGGCGAATCATGTATCTGGCGAAGTCAGACATGTCCGATCTCCCGGCCATTGCTGCAGGATGAACTTGTGATATCCGTGGAAGATGTAAGTTCTCTGGCTTATATGACTGCGACAAATCAGAACGAAATGATGCGACATAAGGGTTAAGCTGCGGTTTAGTCTCTATTGGGTCCACTGGCTGCGGTCTAAATCGTGAATTAGTGCCAGAAGTCACCTTGTCAGCAGTAGGTGGCGACATCTCTTGGCTTGTCGGTGCATCCGTGTTAGAAAACGGAGGTGGTGCTGGTGCAGATGTTAAGTGTCTTAGCACGTAGTCAGTAGTGCGTTCAACTGAGTCCTCCATTTCTCCTGGAATAAGACAGTCCGAAATATGATCTTGTCCCAGTGCTTGATCAAGAACCTTCAGTTTAGCAAGGGCTGTTGCTTCTTCCTTTTCTGCTTGGAGTATTTTTAATTTCCTTTGAGCCTCCATCTCATTTTTCTGAGTTTCTAGTTCCACTTCAGCCTCCTTCTTAGCAAAGGAGCTTTTTACTCTAGCTTCCTCTGCAGCCACACGGATCTCCAGTAACTTGTCGGACAATATCGACTTCCTGGAGTGAGATGATCTGGAAGACCGAGACGTGATTTTGGTCGACGTTGTACGATATGACCTAGCCTTTTGGAGATAAGCGATGCGGAGCTCTGCCTTATCCTGAGCGTCTTGCACTAATGAGGCCCTTTCTTGGAGGAGAGCTTCCCTTTCATCTTGTTCTGCTGGGTCATTTTCCATGTCATAGGTACTCAAGAACGTGAGGTACTTTGCAGACAGTCTCTGGTAGCGATCATAGGCGGCAGATAAACGATTCAATGTGGCGGTTAACTTTGCGGCGTCACTGTTAGAGCGTGGAAGAGCTGCTAAATAGTGATTGACTTTGCCCCATAAATGTTCTAGGTTATCATGGAACTCGTCTCTAGTGGTTTCAAGGTTCTCTCTGACCTTTTGTGTCGGCTTGGTTACACGTTTGGATCGTACGTCCTGCTCTGCAGTAAGTGTGGACTCTGCTCCTGCAGCATCCTGCTCTACAGTAAGTGTGGACTCTGCTCCTGCAGCATCATGGTGCGCTTCACTTGCCAATGGGTCCGCGTTGTTTTTCGTGGACATGCTTTAGCTGGGATGGCGACGGTGAAGACTTCCTAGCAGACAATGTATATGCATACAGACACTGAAGGCTTAGGTCTCTTGTTACTATTCTGCAACCGATATATGTGGGTGAGATGTGTCTGAGGGATGTGATCACGATCTCTATATAAACAATGGCGGATAGCGTTACTCACTAATCGGTGCTCCTAGGTCTTATCAACTACATAGATGTCCGGAAGGATCATGCAGTGATAAGTTAACAATCTTTATTTACAATACCTTGAATAGATGAGATGCCAGGGAAGATGAAGGGATGAAGATGAGGTAGGAGTTAGCACTGTAGATTAGAGCTGTTATAGATGCACCAGATTACAGATAACAAGAGAATCCTTCCTCCAGTCCTGAAGCATGAGGTCAGAATGGTGGAGAGAGACAAAGCAGGAAGAGAAGCATTCCCACGGAGGAGTTACAGACAGAAAAGAATTATGGGAGGTAAGACATACAGTGAAATGCACAATGACCAGTAGATGGCAGCAAGGATAGCAGATGCATAGATGATACAATTAAAGCACAACATTACAAATGTCCATGAATGGCTGAAAGTCATAGATAAACTGGGAACAGCACAACGAGCATCCAGAAAATAATGAACATGTCAATTATTGCTCTGTATTTCTGCTGCTCTTTCTCCATTGGCTCCGTTCTACTTAACAAGAATAGCATCACAAACAGATTGGTATTCAGTCTGTTTGTGATGCTTTTTTAGGGCACTTTCCACATCACAAACGTTTAATTTCTTACCCTCCTTGGCACTCCCATGGCGATGGGACCAATAAGAGGACCTGCAAGAAATGAAAAGGACCTGGCCATGTGGTCAGTCAGGTGACCTGTTACCGCTTGATACTTGGAAGTAACACATGACTGGACACTGCTTACCTTGGGGAAGGTAATAACGTGTGTGTCTCTGTCTGCTCATGTGTCTGTCTGAAGCACAGTACCATAAAAAGGAGTAAATAAGCAACACAAACAGATGAAGCGTTTGGAATGCTTTTTTGCAAAAAAGAGGATTCAGTTTTGCTGCAAAAAATGCACCAAAAACGGAGCACAAACACCTGTGGGCACATATCCTAAAGGTTACACGACGCAATATTGATTGCAATATCGCCTCAAAGTCACGTGGTGTGGTCAATTGTAATTGATATTGTGAGTGCGTCGTGTCGTGTAATAGGGTGATGCGACTGCAATTTATCGCTAGAGCAACATTGCCTGATTCATGTGCAGACATTTAAAGGGAACCTGACCCCTAAAAATCACCCCCTATCCTTTCAATACATGTCCCTGCACCTTAATTATCCTATTCTACCTACCCCTTTTTGTCAAAATTGTGTATTTATCAACTTTCAAAAAGTGCTTTTATTACCTACTCATCTGCGGCTTCTGGGCTCTTGAGAAGTCACACAGGGAAGCCGCAGATGAGGAGGTAATAAAAGCACTTTTTGAAAGTTGATAAATACACAATTTTGACAAAAAGGGGTAGGTAGAATAGGATAATTAAGGTGCAGGGACATGTATTGAAAGGATAGGGGGTGATTTTTAGGGGTCAGGTTCCCTTTAAATCAGGCGATATTGCATAAGTGATGTGGTAGGATCGCTCAGTGTGACACTGCAATTGCGATGTTGCAAGCAATTTCCCCTATTCATTACATTGATAATTATCGCTCGCTGGATTGCTCGTACCCAGTGAGCGAAAGTTGCTTTCACCATCCTACTTGCGTTGCCTATGATATCTCCCCATGTGACAACTACAAGGCAATCTTGGAAAAGTGCCAAAAACGTGCGCGCTCCCGTGAAATTGCAGGCAATATCGAAACGATATTTCATCGTGTAACGGTACCCTAAAGGTACCATCACACGCGACAATATTGCTAGCAATTTCACAGGCAATTT